>JAODAL010002773.1:0-187828 GCA_025379985.1 Phyllomedusa bahiana | reverse complement strand
ATTTTTAATTTTTTGGGAGTCATGTAGCTGTCAATACACAATAACATGGCCCTTTGGAACAAAAATGTGCTTTTAAGGGTTTTTCTCCCTCAACCAATTTTTTAATAGTGCGAAAGTCATATTTATAATTTTTTTGGTCATGTAGCTTGAGATACAGCAATAATCGGGTCCTTTGAAACAGAAATTGGTTCTAAGTGGCATTTCTCCCTCACAATTTTTAAAAGTGGCTGAAAGTCATTTTTAATTTTTTTTGGGTCCTGCTTTAAATGCACAATACACGGTCCTATTATAAAAAAAAGTTTTTTCTAACAGACTTTTGTTTTTCAAAATTGTCCCAAAGGGGCCCAAAGGGGTCATGTTTTAATTTTTGGGGGCATTTTTGCTGTGACACGCACCCCCTAACTACAGGTCCAATTATAAAAAAATGTTTTTTCTAACAGACATTTTTTTCTTCACAATTGTCCAAAGGGCTCAGGGTCATGTTTTGAAATTTTTGGGGGCATTTTGCTGTGACAGCAGCTATCTACGGTCCTTTAATAAAAAAAATTTTTGTTTCTAAAAAGACTTTTGTTCTTCAAAATGTCAAAAGTGTTTCTGGGTCATTTTTGAATTTTTTTGGGGGGCATTTTGCTGTGACATGCAGCTATACAAAGGGTCCATTATAAAAAAAGGGTTTTTTTTCTAACAGAATTTTTGTTCTTCACAATTGTCAAGAGGGGCTCAAGGGGGAGGGTTGTCAGAAACGGGAAATAGGTAGGACACTGTTAATGGACACATATTGCAAAAAATTGTTTTTGCAAATCTTTTAAAAAGCTATCAATCCCTTTGAGACAACCCATTAATACAATTTAAAAAAAAAAAACAAAGACATGGGGGATTCCATCTTATTTTTAAAAAATGTGTTTTCTAAATTAAAAAAACAAAAAACTTGCATGTACAAAAAAAACTGGTAAAAAAAAACCCTAATTTTAAAAAGGGAGGTACGGAAAAAAATTTCCAGATGTAGGTTATTCAAGGACATAATATGGGGCAAAAGGACAGAGAAAAAGTACAGAGACCAAATTTTCCCCCAGCAAAAGTTGATAAAAAAGAGAAAAAGAATCCAAAAAAAAGGGCACCTGGGGGGAACAGGAGCGTTTAAACCCCCAGTATTTCCAAGTAACTCAATTGGCCCCACTATACGGAGGGGCAAGCGCTACCCAGGGCAGGGGCAGTATATGTCCACTGAAACAAAATGGTGGGGAAAGACTCCTTTTTCCCCGGGGACTTTTTTTTCTGGGGTCATGCAGGTTTGGGGGTCATGCTGTCCCAGGACAGGTATATCAATGTCCAGGAAACTAAAAATTGGTTAAAGACTCCTTTTTCCCGGGACTTTTTTTAAACGGGTCATCAGGTTTTGGGGCTCAGCTGTGGCCCAGGACAGGGGTAGTCTATGTCCCAGTGAAACTAAAATGGGGGGTTGAAAGACCCCCTTTTTTCCGGCATTTTTTTTAATCGGGGGTTTTCATGCATTTTTGGGGCTCATGCTGTGGCCCGGGAAACAGGTATACCCAAGGGCCCAGTAAAAACAAAAAAATGGTGGTTAAAGATTTCCCCTTTTTTTCCGGCACTTTTTCTTAATCGGGGGCCCATGCGGGTTTTGGGGGCTCATGCTGTGGCCAAGGACGGGTATAAGCCCAATGTCCCAGTAAAGAAAAAAAAATGGAAAGTTGAAAAAAACCCCTTTTTTTTCCCGGCATTTTTTTAAATGGGGGGGGTCATCGGGTTTTTGGGCTCATGCTTTTGGCCCAACAGGTAAAAGCCCCCAATGCCCAAAAAGTGAAACTAAAATGGGGGTTTGAAAGACCCCCCTTTTTTATTTCCGCATTTTTTAATTTCTGGGGTCTTTAAAAAAACCCCCAAAAATGCTAGGCCCTTTAGGACGGGGATAGCTATTTTTCCAGTAAACCCCCTAAATGGTAGTTTAAAGCCCTTCCTTTTTCCCGGCATTTTTTAAAACCCGGGGGTCATGCGGGTTTTGGGGCTCATCCCTGCCCCCCCAGGAACAGGTATAACCCCAAGGGGTCAAGTAAAACCAAAATGATTTTTAAAAAGACCACCCTTTTTCCCCGGCATTTTTTTTAAATCTGGGGGCCCCTGCGGTTTTGGGGCCATCCCTGCTTTTCCAGGACGGGGAATTCAATGCCCCAGACCCAAGAAAAAATTTTGGTTAAATTTCATACTCCCTTTCCGGCACTTTTTAATTTTTTTGGTCATGCGGGGGTTTAAAGCTTATGCTGGGGGGCAAGACAGGGGATAGTAAATTTCGTCTGTGAATTTTTTTTCTGTAGCTTTAAAACCAAAGTGTTTTTGCCTAAGATGTAAAAATGTATCCCATTTGACTTTTTGTGGATTTTTAAATTTCCCAGCTTCCCCCTTAGCCCTTTTTGGGGGGAAAAGAATGAAGGGGGTTTTTGGCCCCTTCCCATAGATTTTTAAAAATGGTAAATGGGTCATAATCATCATCGACCATTTTCAATATTTTTCCGATAAATGGCCCCACTACCCCGGGCCATCGACCAACGTAATCGTTTCAACCAATTTGGTTTCCCCCAAGTAACCACTTTCCAAAAAACATATTTGAAGGAACTTTGGGGGGCCCCTTATTGTTTTAAAAGTCCACATGGTAGAGCCAAAAAAACGTTTAATTGCCTGTAAGGGGGGCGGGCCCCTTTTCCCCAAGGGTAGGCTGGGGGGACCCCTACCATCCCAAATTGGTTTTGGGAAAATTTGGGCCAGGGACAAGGGGGTTAAAGCTTTACTAAGGCTCAGGGAGAAAACCCCCCGTTAAAAAGTTTTTGGGGCATAAAATGCCCATCCCCCCATGTTTTTTCCCCCTTGAACTTTTTAAAAATCCCCCTTTGGCCCCCATGTCTTTTTTTGTCATTTGCTTCCCCCCCCCTTTTATACCCCCAACCCATCCCCCCAAACCAAACCCCTTTAAAGCGCCCCCCCCCCTTTCCGGGGCAAAGTTTGCCAAACCAAAGGGGAAAAATTTGTCGGGCCCCCGGACTAAAGATGTTCCCCCAATTACTCTTAAAAGTTAACGGGAAAGGGCCCCTCATCTGGTGAAGTTCGCCCGGGGGGGCCTTTAAACAATGGGGATTATGAAGCCCCCCTTTGGGGATTCTTTTCCCAAATAAAAATGGTCAACCTCTTGGGGAAAAACAGCCAAATGCGGGGGCGATTTGCCCTTAAAAAGGGGGCCGAGTTCCCCCCCTCCCTTATCAACCTCTTTGGATCCCCAAATAGAGCTCCCAAAACCGTTCACAAAGGGTTGCTAGCTTTATCAGTTTAAACCCAGAAGACCTCATGAATAAAGAAAAATTTTCCCTACAGAATTCCATCCAACTTTTTCCAGCGACTCAAATTAAAAAGCTCCTACCCACGGGGGGGACGAACTTAGTATTGGAAAGGGCAAAAAAATCCTACAGAATACATCAAATTTAACCAAAGGGTTTGCAAAACGACCCCCATGAAGCTTTCAGTAAGCACCCCTTTACTTCGGCAAGCCCAAAACCTGATCCAACACAAAAATAAAAAACCAGAGATCTCCTCCTATCAAGGAGAAACATCAACCCATTCTTCCGGGCCAAAACAAACACAAGTTAAAAAATTTTATAAAAAGAGTTTGAAGGACACCAAGGTCAAACCAAAAAATTTAAAAGCCCTTTGGGGCCACCCCCTTTGGCCCCTGGTAAAGGAAGAAAGGGAGGGGTAAATCGTTTCTGTTTTAACTACAGAAAAACTAAAAAACATCCCCTCCCCAAAAAACGCAAATCCTCTTCCCCGTTTTAAAAGAATCCATCGCGTTTTTTGGGGTCACTGCCTATTTTTTTCCCACTCCCCCAAAACCCTCACAAGTGGTTTTTGGGCAAGTATCAAAATGGCTCCTGATAAAAGAGAAGACAGCATTTACCCCCCCGAGGGGACTCCTTATGAGTTCACAAATTTTTCCCCATTCGGGTTTTTAAACGCCCCTGCTCCCTTTCCCCAGCGTTTAATAAAAAGGTTTTTTGGGTTCATGTCAACTTCCAAAGTTTTCTTGTTTTCTATTTTAAGATGCACCCAATCGTGTATTCACAAACCTATAAAGACCACTACACCATTTTTGCAAAAGTTTTTTAAAGGTTTCCCTTATGAAAATGGCCTCAAGATAAAACCCTCCAATGCCATCTGCTCAAGCCACGAGTCAAATACTTAGGGCCCCAAACGTCAGTGCTGGGCAGAATCCAGCCTGGGCCCAGGGCAAAATCCTGCAATTTAAAAAATTTGGGACACTCCAAGAACGGTTTAAAAGGGAAATCAGAAAATTTTTTCTGGGTTTTTTTCCCCGGGTAATTAAACGCCGCTTCATACCGCACCCTTTTCGCAGGTATCTGAAACCACTCCAAAGGGGCTAAATACTTTTTTCCCCCAAGAAGTTACAACCAAGACTCCTTTCCTTTAAATGGTCCCGAACTCAAAGAAGTAGCGTTCCAAACCCTTAAAGCCCTTTTGACTTCACCTCCGATTTTTGGCCCCATCCAACTAAGGGAAAATCCTTTTTCCTCCCCTAAAACAAATTCCAGCAAACAAGGCCTAGGAGCTTTTATTGTCACCGGTTTTAGGGCAGTCGAGAAAGAGTCAATTTTATTTCCCCCCCCAACCGAAGCTTAAGGGACCCCAAAGAAGAAAAAACCCACAATCAACTAACTCGTTCAAACAAAAACCCCCTAGCCCTAGTGTGGGTCCCCCCCCCCTGGGGGGGTTTAAGGACCATCCCCGCCCGCTACACCCCCCCGTTTTACCCTGCCCCCGGATAACCCAACCCCCCTTTTCTCACCCCCCCGCCCCCACCGCCCCGGCGCCGCGGCCCCTCCAAAACCCCCCAAAGTTGGGGCCGTCAAAAATTGGGCCCAACCCCCCCCCAATTTCAAAAAAGATAAAGTAACCCCAGGGTAAAAACCAATGTAAATTTCTGATCCCCACTGTCCTCCCCCTCGCCCCCAAAAGGGAAGAACCCCCCCCGAAAAGAAAAAAATTGGGGAAAATTTGAGAAAAAGGGCCCCCCTTCCAAACAAGGGTTTTCATGCAGAATGCTCTTGGCCCGTGATTCAAAACTGCAGAGGGTTTTATCCAAAAAAAGTCTGATCCCTTCCAAGAACCCCTCAGAAAGGCCCGACCCATTCCCCAAGGGTGAGTCGAAAATTTCCTTGGAGAAATTTTTTTACTACCTCTCTACGGGTAGGGTTTTCCCGGGGAACTCAAAAACCATACCCGAAATTTTAAAATTAGACGCCTATTTGGGGGCAAAAAAAAAAAAGGCTTTTCAACAACTAGGCCTGACTTTTCCAAAACTCTCTAGATTTCCTTTTTCGGGAGAAAGACTCCATCAAATTTCTCATTTCCCCCGGCGTGATGGCCCAAAATCGTGCTTGATGCCTATCACGAAACCCTCCGGGCCCTTTCGGTGTCCCCAAGACCGAGTCCACTATCCCCAGAGATTCCCAACCGGATGAGAATGGAAAAAAAAGGACCCTTTTAGAAATTTGGGGCAGGTAATGCCCAGCTTTTAATCTTCTAAAAACGGAAGAAAAGATTCCCAAGGCACCCTTACAAATTCCTCCCATCTTTCCCAAACCGGGAAGAGTTATTTGCCCTTTTGACCATTTTGAAAATTGGCTCCTACCCGATCCGGTTTCACTTTTGCTCTAAGAGGGAAACAGGGGGGGGGGGAATACTCAAAGTGGGTCCGGGGGTTTTTTCCAGTAAAAGCATAACACTCGAACAACCCCCATCATCTTCTACAAAAGTAAGTCAAAAACTTAAAAGGAAAGGGCCCAAAAAAAAGCAGTACTGACTTTGATTGGGACCTGCTTTTGAGTTCCCCAACCTTTCCCTTCCCGGAATTTGTAATTTCCCCCCAACCCAGTGTAAAGAAGCTCCGCACAACAGCCTATCATCCACAAGGCAATGAAACTCTGTGGAAGATCAATTTAAGGTGTTTTTTTAACAGCTTTCGAACACTTAGTTTTTCTAAAAAAAGGCAGAAATAGCCCAATTTGGGTTAGTTAGGGCGAGATCCTACAAATAACACACTCCCTTGGGTCCACCGGCAAAATCACCTTATTTTCTTTATGTTTGGTCGTCAAGGACAAAATTCCTCAAGAAAAGAGCTCTCCCGGGGTCTAAATTCCTGAAACCCATTAATCCCTTTCCCATTTTTCCATTGGGTTTTTCTGAGCACCAAAAAACAATTTCCCAAAAGCGAAAGAAAATTGTTGATAGTTTAAAAAGAAAGGAAAAACAAAAAGGAGGGCAAGAGGAAACCAAAAATCAGCGAGTTACTGCCACACCACTAGGAGTGGGAGACAGAATAGGCAAAAAAATAACATCGCTTTAGTAAACTGGTTTCTTTTGTGGGAAAACCCGAGCCAACCCCCTATCACCCGGCCCCATACCCCCCTTTTCCCCCGAATTCCCCATTCCCTACGAAATTCCCAAAAAACCCTTTGGGAAAAACCCCCCCAGACAGTAAAATCCGACAAATAGGAGAAATTTGGGTACCAAAAGAAACCCTTTTTTCCCCCATGTCCCTCTTCTTCACCCCGCCACCTGTCAGAAATGGTTTTACGCCCCCCATCCAGTGGGCCCCAAATTCCACAAAAAGAACCTTCTTTTGGAAGACCCCCCTCTGCGAGCTACTTCCCTTTATCCCTCCCGGGTGCTAACCCGTGGGTACCCATTAAAGCTGTTTTTAGTTTCCAACCCCACTGGGCCGCTCCAAACCACCTCCCCTGTTCCATTTTCACCTGCTAAATTCTTTTCCCCAATGTTTACAGGGGGGCCTTTTGAGGGGCCAAACCCCCTGCTCCCCGCTCCAGAAACTGAAGAGGAGACCCCCGCTGAGAAAGGGTCCCCCGCCCCCTCTACCCCAAAAGGGGAACCCCCCTTAAACCCCCCCCCCCCCCCCAAAAAATAAAACTGTAGGGGCGTTTCTTGTTTTATAACGGTTTTTTTACATTAAAGGTTAAGTCAATATTTATAAAATTTCGTAACTTTTAAAAGGGGGCAGCACCGGGGGCTTATCCAAGGGAAACCCTTTTTTTTTGTTTTTTGGAAAAAGTCCCAATAAAAAAGCCTATGGACTAGGAAATGTTTTTTGACCCTTAAAATGCCTTTTAACAGAGCCCTTTCCAATGGACCCCAAGGGGTAAAAATTTCCGACCCCGAAAAACCCCCCCTAATCGCCAAAATTGGCACATTTCCCCCCTTTTAATGCCCAAAGTTTCCCCTGTTATTTATTGTAAAAGTAATTTTGTTACCATACTTTTTTTTCTTTTGCCATTGGGTTTTGTTTTATTTCTCCTCATTTGTCCTCCATTCACATGTCCGCCGGGACGGCCACCTTCAGAGGGGGGGTAAGTTTGTGGGGCCCGAAAAAAGAACCTTTTTTCCGTCTCCTTTTCATGACTAGCTTACAGCCACTACAATTTGCTCACCTTGTCCCCTCCTATGCCCAGTTTTTTCCCCTTGACTCCTTTTATTTAAGTCCCCCAAAATTTCTTTAAATTTTTTTTTAAAAAATTGCTTTTTGTTTGTTTTTCCTACAGTTTTTCTTGCAAATTTCCCTTTGGGCCCCCTGTTAGAGCAACAAAGGGGTTAAATCAGCTTTAAAAACCTGAATGGATAAATGGCTCAAGGGCCCGTCAGCCAATCAGGGAGCTCTTTTTGCAGGCCTGAGAATAACGGGGCCCTGAGCCCGGAAATTCCAGAAAACAAACCCATGCACACTAGACTCCACAGATTCACCCCAAAAGCCTGGGGTTTTGGGCCCAAATCGTTTCAAACTTCTTAAAATTTAACCCCCGTTTTCCATCAAAGCAACGGGAAATTTTCCCCCGGGTCTACTTCATTTCCAGTAGGACTAATCATAAATTATTTAAGGCCTACTGTCCAGTCGGAAGTGTGTTTGGGGGTCCCCCCAACTCCGACAAATTTTGTTGGCTTCCTTTTCAGTGGTCCATGCACTTCCACCTTAACCCAGTGTGCTTTTGGCAGCGTCACTTTCCCAATTCCCTCAAGCTCAGTATCTTCGACCCGTGCCTTAAAAGCTGTAGTTCTCACCCTTGGATCAGGTCTTAACCCCCTCTTTTAACCCTACTACTACTCCCCCCCATCTCAAGATTCAAAACTACTAATTTCCAGACATCCTGCATTCTCTACAAGTACTAAGTGCTCAACAGAGATTGTTTTCTCGTGACCATTTTGCTTGTGTTAGAAGTAGAAAAAAAAAGACTTTGCCCCACCCCCTCCACTGGAAAAAAATGGAACCCAATTCCAATGTATAGCTTAAAAGCACAAAAATTTTTTTAAATTTTCAAAAAAAATATATGTAGGTACATAGGCACATATAGGACAACATCCTTAGATGCCCCCTCAAACTGACGCTTTGGGGGAAGAAAAACATATTCCCCTTACTCATTAGCATACAATATAGATTGAACCGTTATTTATATGTTTAAGGAGCTTGTGTTAGTAAGAAATGTTGTCTAAAAAAATCCTTGTTTTTTTTTAAAACATCAAAATATTGTGAAAATGGGGATCATTTGAAATCTTTTTCATTTTTTTCAAGAAAAATTTTTTCATTTTAGATTATAATTTAAAAAAATTACATTTTTTTAGGACCAGTCTAATTCTGGGATGGCTTTGATTTGGGCCCTTTTTTAGCTACCCCCATAAAAAGACTTCATCCAAGAAAAAAGCCCCCCTTAAAGATTTAAAAACAGCATTTAGGGAATTTTTA
Source organism: Phyllomedusa bahiana (assembly GCA_025379985.1). Taxonomy (NCBI): domain Eukaryota; kingdom Metazoa; phylum Chordata; class Amphibia; order Anura; family Hylidae; genus Phyllomedusa; species Phyllomedusa bahiana. The sequence goes on along the minus strand of JAODAL010002773.1, from coordinate 179,001 downwards.
ACCCTTTTGGTTTTTCAAAAGAAATTAAAGCAAAAGTGGGATAAATTTCAAAGTTTCAGTTAATTTTTTTTTATTTTTTGCGATTTCAGTTATTTTCCAAATTTTTTTGTGGGAACAAGTGATAGCCCAGGGAAATGCACTTAATATTGATTCCCCAGATTCTGCTGTTTTTTAAGATTCCCATTTGTCCCCATCGCTATTTTTGGCTCAACCCCAACCTCAAAAAAGGGGGAAACCCACCGGATTTGGGGTCTCTGTTCATTACATTTTTTCTTTAGGTTTGTTACAGTTTGGAGCACCTTAGGGGCAAAAAAATTAAAAAGACCCTAAGAAGAATCCAAATTTTTGGAAAAACACTCTTTAAGGAATAATCCAGAGTTAGTTAGTTTATATTTACCCCACTTTGGTTTCCCCAAATTTTTTTTTAGCAGGTTTCACAAAAGTTTTTTAGGTTTTGGGGAAAGAGAAAAAAAATTTTTTTCCAACAATCTGCAATTTTTTTCCTGAAAAGGTGTTTTTTTTTCCTGAAAAAAGAAAACCCCAAACCAAAAATTTTTTTACCAAATTTCTTCTAAATTTGGCATTCCCTATTTGTGGTTTAAAAAATTTGTTTGGGCGCATGGCAGAGAGTACAAATGAGGGAGCGTTATTTGGCTTTTGAAGGCAGACTTTGGTGGGTGCTATATCTCATTGCAAAACCCTCAAAGTTACCAAAAGAGGTGAAACTTTCCAGAAGAGGCTCCATTTTGGCTTCAACACCCCTCATGGGTCTCTTTTAGGGGTGTATTGTGCATTTTGGGCGCACAGGTGTTCAATAGTTTTTTTCAGCATTGGAACATGAAAATGGAGGGGGGCGGCAGTTCTGCCATTGTGTTTTGGGCTTCATTTTTACAATGTTCGCCGTGTGGTATAAATGACATAATAACTTTACAATGCGGATTGGTACAATTACAATGATTATGCTGTAACAGCTACATTTATGTATACTGTGCAATGTTATGTTTCTTATGTTATGTAATGCTGCCACCTCTGGCTAAAGGTTTCATTGTTTTTACATCTGCGTTCCTGCTCCTTTAACCAATTTTCCCATGATGCATTGTTTGCTCGTCTTCTCCCCTTTCTTACATCAGCTCCTGTTTCTTCTCTGTCATCCATCTTGTGAGCAGACTTCTCATCTTCACTGTGATGTAGGATTGTGTTTTGACCACATGGCATACAGTTCTTCAAGGTAAATCCATTAAAACTGTACCTTAAGCAACTCCATTGCATCCTCTCTATGTGCAACTGGCAATAAGCTGGAACTTATTGTCAGCGAGTTCACTGTCTACCATTAGCTTTACAAGAGACTGCTCTCACAACCTCTCAGGGACTTTCTCTAACGTATATCTGTGGCAGAATCGTCAAAACACAGCTGAATCTGCAGTTCCTGCAAGACCCACACAGTCTGCAAGCAAGCATAGAGCTGTCCTCCATCTTAGCAGCACACAGCGTCCTAACCAGCATGCAAAAGCTGCAGCTCCATCTTAAAGAGTCAGTACCACATAAACAGGGATAAACATGTCCACAAAAGGCTCTGAGAGGTCCTCTGTCGCTGCATCTAGCAAAAGCTTCGTGCACCAAAGACTCAGACATGTCAGGAAACAAGTCCATAGTTCCGGGAGAGAACAAAATGCACGATCTAAACGTGACCATCAAAGCCACGCAAAAGATCTTAGAGTAGAACTTTGAAATAACTAAAAAGAGTTCTGTGATAATCTTGAAGATTTATGGCAAAGAACGGAACACTATTTATAAGGCCATCTAACGCTATACAGTGACGCAATATAACGTTAACCACAACTTGAACTCTTATCTGCCAGCTATGACACTAACCACGGCTGTCTGCTAAGCATATCACATTCTGAGTAACGCTGATTTTATGATGATCCGCAGCAGAACTAGCTCAGAGATAAAATTTACTACCAAACAAAAGACGAAGTAGTGAAAGGGCGCCAAAGATAAGGCAGAACTCCGCATCGTACACTCTGCAAGAGGTAACTCTCATCCAGTCTGTGGCCTCACCAAACGTACACTATCATCTATCAAGAAACTTCCCGCCTCCCAGAAGGTCAACATTGCATGACAAAGTCTGATAGAAATCCGTGCTGACGCAGAAGAAGCTGGCAATAAAAGTTCCTTTCTGCACAAGAAGGAAGCAGAAATGGCTCAAGAGACCAAGGGTCTAAAGGCTAGCGAAGAGTAAATAGTGCATCTACAAGACATGAAGGCAACATAATAGGTCTTCAAAAGACAGGCGATTTATGGCAGAAGCTTATTGGAAATGCTCAAAGAACAAGAAAAGTCACTATATGTCAAATCATGAATACTTTTAGGGAAGTGGCAGTAGGCAGAAATTGAGTGACATGCATAGAGAGACAGTACAAGAAAGTACGATGCGTAGTTCCCAATCTTAATAGTGTTTCTCCTAAGAAAATAGGAAAATTCGACTCAATGAAGATGAGTAATTAACGGATCGATGAAAAGACAAACAGTGTACAAGCTAGAAAGCCGCTCCCTTTAATAAGAAGAAGAAAAAAAAACATACTCAAAAAGCACTACGCACACTTCAAACCATCACCACCAATGTGCTTATTTCACCGCATCAAAAAAAAACAGTAAGAAAATCCACCTCTATCCTCCTGCAAACCCAGCTAGAAACATCTCCCCATCCCAATCTATTCCCATTCAACCATTACGCTCCGCTCATATTTTACAAGCATTGGCCAATTATCAAGCACTCTCTGAAGTATATTAATAACGCACCTAAGCGGCTAACCTGCCTTAAGTACTTGCTAAGACAGCAGATCACGTTCTGCTCCGTGTCACTGTGTGCACCATGCCTGCTAGTGTCATATAAGCATCCAAGCATTTTCAGCTTTTCAGAAGCTTAATCCAAACACTTGCTGGCTGTATATGGGGGCATGAGAATATAGCAATTGTCAAGAAGAGAATATAGCACTCCATACATGCCAGTAAAAACAGAATTTAAATTTAACCAGCGACTTGCAGCACAAGCATGATTTGCCTGTCCAGGTTTGGCTAAATCTCAAAATGCAAGCATTAACACCTTAATGTAGTCTAATCTACATGTTATCATTACCATTGAAAATCATCTCAGTAAGAGAATTATGCTATTCATCTTTCAAAGGCATCGTCTGCGTTTTCCGATGATAAAAGTTAAACTACAGTTGAAGCTACTGCCCTAGATTGTGATTATCATCTTACAGTTATCTGGAATAGAGGCAAAAGCATGAATTGAGCAAGCCTACTTGGGATGAGGAGATTCATTATTGCTAGGTTCTAAGATTAGAAAATGATCGGACCTTAAGACTAGATATTTTATGAAATAACGGCATGGAGCGTGATTAGAAGCCATTAGAGGCCGCATTGCTGCGTAAGTTCCGATGAGCATGCTAAATAAAAGTCACAAGAGAGTCTTCGGTAAATGTCTTGATACGCTTTGAGTATAGGCAGTGAAATCAAATGCATCTTACTGCATTTGATTAAGGGCGTTTATACTCACTGCCTAAGTGATAGTAGTCTTGACTTGCTTGTTAACTGGTTAGGCCCAGATTCTGCAGAAACGAGTAAAGAATGAGCAGCAGTTCATGCAGGTACTCAGAAGAAGGTATTGCTGCTGCATGGAAAGACTTGAACAGACTTACAGAGCAGTTTCCAAAGTATAGTGAAAGTGCCTTATTTTAAGAGACTTCATACAGTCTCAAAGAATCACCAACAAGGGACACCGCAAAACTTCAAGACCTTAGCGACTTACTAAAGGAGCTATAGCTGCTAAAATGGATCCACGTCTGTCTGGACTGAGTACCTTGATATAAAGCCCACGGTGGTTAATCCAGATAAAGTTGTCCAAATTACCATATGGCATGCAAGAAAAATGGCATACATGGGCTCGCAGATACAAAAGAGAACACAACATGTCCTTTCCACCCTTCTCCCAATTTTTTCCCAGATTCATCAGTGACCAAGCTCGGGAAGAAGAAGCTGATCCCAGTTTTGACTCAAGAATCTTCTTCTACCAGCATCATCAATCATGCTCAAGTATGAAAACCAAACAACAATCATAGAGACTTGAGGGAACAGTATCTTTATGAAGTACAGAAGTCCCATTCACAGCATCCTGCACCACTAGACAAGACGTTCCTGTCATAAAGACAAAGACCCTAATCGTGACTTGTCCTATCCACAAAAACCTCATCCACGAGGAATGCTCGTGGGAATAGGGCAAAGAAACTTTGCAAAGAACTCAGATACATGCTTAAGGAACTTAGAGTGAGTTTCAAGTGGTTGTGCTTCTCAAACCATTTGCAAAGACTGTAACACACCTGTCAACAAGTTGCCAAACTGAATGCAGTAATTTGGACAAACTATGTTGCCTAGCTATGTCCCACCCTAACAAAACCCTTCACCTTATCCCCCTGACCCCCCAAAACCCCAAACCAACTATTTTTTCAAAGACAATCCCATCTTAAAACCGTTCAACAAAACAATCCATGGCGCGGGGGATGCCCAAAATCCAACCTATCAACTTTTCGCAGCTACCTACCAAAACTGTACCCCCCCTTTTCCCGATCCTCCTTCCACCAATGCCCATGGGAAAGTCAAATGACACAAAGAGGTTGGCCCCATGTGCTGGTGCCAAGGTGTGTCCTAGAGAGTTCTATCCAGAAGGGCAATCAGAAAAGGCCACCAGGCTGTATGCATAATAGACGAACAAAGTAACAGGTCTCTAGAAAAGCTAATTATTCTTTGAGACTTCGGTATATTAAACGGGAGAAAGTAATACCATACACCCTTAACACTTGCTCGGGTCGTCACACAGACCCATGGCAGAATAGCACTGGGTACCCATCATTTCTCACAATTAACAGGAATATCCTAATTATCCCTACCAACGTTAAATTGGAATGTGACCAGATACCTGTGATAAATAAGAAAATTCCGACTCCTGAGCTGCTTTATCATCATCCCCAACTTGCGACACCATGGAAAAGAGTTTCCTCCTATGGACATAACGCAGTACATCCTTCTTCTGCTCGGGAGGGACATATCTCATGAGAGTCCATAATGAACGTCAAAATGCAATGGTCACCAGATTATGCCCCATACGCACAAAGACTTGACCTATGGCTTTGGTAATCATTGGCAATGTGTGTTTGGGATAAGAACCTTTAACCTTCTCGAGTGTAACCTCCTTTAAAACCTTTGTGCTCACAATGGTTGCACAACCACTTCAAGCCATGCCCTCATCATTATGAGGAAAGAGAATCTTTCTAATTCAGAAGGCACCAGACATCATTCCTACGCCTTTGATTACGATAGGAGAGCGGTGTTTCACACAACACAAAGACGACAACAGAGTAGACTTGGTCCTAGAAGAAAGAGTTCATCAAAATAATGACAGAGAATTCATCAAGGATCAAATCTAACCACTGGTTGCACCCCTTACCCTTTTGGGCTGAAAGAGCCAGGGCTTCCTAACGAACCGGGAACAAGGCATTATCCAGATTCATCTCCTTGCAACTCCTTGCAACTCACTCCTTGCAAACGTACAAGCCTGAGATGAAAGATCACTATGTGGACTTTCAGGAAAAGATATTTCACACAAAGAACCACGCAGAGCCTAGCTCCACCTTTGCTGGTATCTTCCTTCCTTGGAGTGTATCACCCCCGAAAACCCCAAACCAGATCAGGGCGGTGTTTGACATCCCAGTGCAAAGCATCATGGCGTATCCTTGAGAACGATACGTACCTCACCTCACAGTCCCGAACCTGACCAACAGCTTGGTAGGAGTGCTCATGAGATTCAGATGAGACAGTCGCCATTAACCGCCGACATTGAAGCAAATGTGCTCCAATTGTTTCTTCGTACGAAGAAGAACACAGAAAATTTACCGTCAGTTTTCTGTGTGCCCAGGGGCAAAGTTGACACACTTGTTCTAGTAACAGTCCTTCACCTGCTGTCGCTACTACATGTCAAACAATAGGAGCCGCTGCTTGATGTGGTGAGTCATAGTTTGGAAGGATGCTCGTCACTTTGTTGAAAGAGACTTCTACGTCGGACGATGCACTCACAAAACCTTGCCCACAGCAGAAGAAGCCATAGACCTGCTCAAAAACTAACACAAGGGTATGCTGCTAAAGCTTGTCTGCGTTACACAAAATTGCCTCCAACAGTAACTGCTGTCCCATGAAAGCCTTTCAGCCCAGCGACGTGCAGCAGAATTTCAGAGACATGAACCTTCACACTAGACGACCCTCCATGTGCAGAGAAGTCCTGGGTTTGAGATGGGACTTGTTAAATGAATTTCTCTTGGCTTCCAGTTAATTGTAACGACAAACCATTTTCCACCTAAACCATGGAGTCCTCTCATGGTGAATCAGCCTATATGAAGCCACTGGGATTTTAAAGCGCCCTGTGCACTGTACAGGGTGGCAAATTCCTACTAAGAACAGCTTTTCTCAGAAACCTATTGAGTGACGGGATTCTCCCAAGCCCCTTGACAACTGCGCAGCCGGAAGTGGGAGTCCTGGAAACATCCCTGCACACACCTTAGGCAGGATTCACAATACCACGTTTGCTACAATTTCCAGCATCTCTCACCATAACCACAAAAGGTAAGTCCACATTATTCTCAGATACATCAACAGAGGCCATCGCGGCCCGCGCCTACATGAAGGTAATGGAACACTTTGCAGTCAACATTAATGTGAGATCCTGTTTGGAAAGGCTAAACTAGCTCCTAAACAACCAGAGCACACCAATCCCAATGACTTGAACTTTTGTTGGCGCTGTCTTGCTTAAATATCACAGACTGTATTCAAGCGTTAGTCTTAGATATTCATGTGGATGACATTCATTTCTACCTAGACAAACAAAGTTTTCCTGGTTTACGATAAACAATCAAACTAAACACTTTCTATGTTCTATGTCAGTAACCGCAATCAAAAGATTAGGAAATTGTCCAGGATACGTTCAGTCTGGGCAGCCTCACACACCTTTTAAGCACAACCGACCTGCGAGGGTTTTAAATATCTAGTTCTATCCTTGGACCAAGACAACCGGGGAAGTTGCTCTCCTGAGCCATGAGTGACAGCACTCAGGACCAATCGGAGGAGCCCTGAATGCCTGCACGCCAATCCATCTGCGGGGCGGTTTCACCGGCAGACTTTCTTAAACCTCCTCATTCCCTCGTAAGCTTTGCCTGACAAAGTGTTCCCTTGTGTTTTCCTGTCCTTCCCGTTTGTTGTTGATCCACTGGATTTCGACTCCCGGCTTGATTCTTGACCTTGCTTGTTGCCTCTGATTTTGTACTGCTCTCACTGACCGTTTTTGACCCCAGGCTTTTTCTGACTTATTCTTCTGGCTTACGATTATTGTTTGTGGCATAATACTTCCCGTACGTTTACAGACCCGGACTGGTTTTGACACTGCGTTTTTCTTGCCCTGACGGCCCTGCACTTAGCCGCGTAGGGCTGACGTCGCCAGTTGGGGTCTGCCGCCTAGGGCAGACACGCCAAGTAGGCAGGGCATAGTGGGTTGGTGGGCAGTTCAGGGCCCACTGCAAACCTCCTTGACGTGGACAGTTTGTCAGAGCCACTATTTTTCGCTCTCTCCAACGCACCGTTTACCTCCCATTTACCCCATGGCTGCATTAGTAAGCAGAATGCAGGGCTTACCCACTTGTCCCAGGACTAGCACTTAGAGTGCAGCATCAGTAATACCTCCCAGAGTACCCCTCCGCTGGGGGAGTCCTTCGGCACCTCACTTCTCATCACTCCCCGTTAAGTAAACCCCCTATTCAATTTACCCTAGAAGGTTCGCAGGGGGCGACAGAAAGGCCTTTTTAGTGTTTAAGGAAGGATGCCGGACATGTACTTTCCGCCTCCCTCTCACATTACCTGCAGGTAATGAGAGCAGCAGTTTGGGAATTACTATATCCCTACTCCAAGGTCCTCCGTCCCCAGGATGGGCTTCTCTTCTCGCTACCTCTCGACTCGCCCGATCTGTATTTCGTAGACCGCTTTTTTGACTCCTTGGGGCTTCTTTTTGACGACACCTGAAGAGAAGCAGTGCTATACGCAGCTCACCAACTTTAAGACAGGCAAAGGCCGGTGGAGGAGATACGTGTCATCAATTTTCCTGCATTGGTGTATTCCGTCGGGTGGAATGACCCAGCCTCTTAGGTGCCAGTTCAGATTGGGGCTAGCTGACTGGCATGTAAAGACTTGTTGGTAGCTTTTCCAACCCCTGGCCCACATGATGCGGCTATGGCTTGGCTGTTCGCCTGGATAGACGGTGTTAGGGAGAGACGTGCCGGGAGAGGACAATTACTTCACCGTTACCCCATGTTTATTCTGCTTCCCCTCATCACCTCCCCAGGACCCGCGTCATGTTGTAAGATGCCCCCCGATGAGCTATGCAATTAGGAGCCTCGTCTGCGGGCCCAGCCAGTGACCCGCAGGATCTCACCTCCGCATCTGGGAATGTGCCAACAGGAACCCAGCCAGAAAACTCCAGAGCGCCTAGATGACTCATGGTTAGGGTCACCTATGTGAACAGGTATTTCCCATGGTGTCATAAAAAGTTGTTTACTCCAGTTAAGATTTCATAACTTTCCAGGTCTATTCTGTAGGGCCTTTGTGGATTCGTGGATCAGCTTGCAATTTGTGGATGCCTTCATTTTTTAACCCTGGGCCTTCCTGGAATGCCTCTATCTGATTTCCTTGTAGTTTGTGGTGATAGATACTGACCCCGTTGGTAAAGGGCAAAGAATCCAAATTGCACTCCTGAGCACTTGAGATGCTGTGGGATCTATGCCACACTGATAGGTGTATTCTGTTTGTCATGGAGGGTTTACCTGCGTGATGTGGTGTTAGGTTTCCCCTGGCTTCAAAAGCACAACCTGTGATTGAGGGAAATTCTGGAAAATTTGTTGGGGGGAAAGCAATGCATTAATAATGTCTTGCGTCATCCTGGGTAATGCGGAGTTGGCAGTTCCTCCCTTTTGCGCGCTTAGCTGGGGTTTTTTTTCCAAGTCAGTTGAGCAGTACCCCCGCATAGGCCATATGATTGGCTATTGAACTTTCCCGGGGGTGAGTTTTCCAAAAAGGCAGGATATAAAATCTGTCGGGGTCCGGAGAGATCCCCCTGAAGCAGTTATTGCAAAAAGTTTCAGAAGGCCCCCCTTTGGGTGGGGGGGTTTTTTTTTGTGAAGAAAAAGGGTAGTCTCTGCCCAATGCATTTTTTTCCGGGAACTCAAAAAGGTAGGGTTTAAGAAACCCAAATTTTTCCCTTTGTTTCCCCGACCGTTCAATAAAATTCAGGGGGCAAAGTGGTTCCCAAAAAATGGATCTGAGAGGGGCTTAAAATCTTATTCGGATCAGGGGGGGATGATGGAAGACTGCTTTTAAAACGCCAGAGGGCCTTTTTTGAATATTTGGTTATCCCTTTTGGGGTTTGTGTAACGTTCGCGGTCTTCCAGAACTTGTAAATGTGTTTTCCGAGATCTCATTGGTCATTGTTGGTTGTTTTTTGGGAGAATTTTAAATTTATTGCGGTTGGGTCTTCCCACTTTAAAAACACGTTATGAAAGTTTTTGCGATTCTAAGGGTAATCATTTGTTTGAAAAAACTTGAGAAAATGTGTTTTCGGGGTTAAAGAGATACCATTACTGGGATATATTTTGACTTGAAACTATTCCATATGGTCCTGGGAAAAATCAGGCAATTTCGATTGGGGTTGCCCTTCCTCCCTGAAAGCCTTACGGGTTCTTAGGCTTTGCAATTATTATCGAAAATGTATTCGTAATTTTTTGTTCTCGCGGCCCCTTAATGATATGACTAAAAAGGGGGTTAATTTCAGTAACTGGCAACCGGGCCCTTAGAGGTTTTTAAAAAAATCTAAACAGTGTTTTGTGCAGCCCCGTGTTGGTTCAAATGATCATCCCCAAAACCCCCGGTTGAGGTAGACGCTTGGGGTTTGGGGGGGGGGCAGTGCTATCTCAGGGGTTGGGGCCTTGACTAATCTCCACCCCCTGTGCTTCTTTTCCCCCTAAAAATTTTCCTCTGCGAGAGGAATTTTGATGTTTGGGACCGAGAATTGTTGGGAATGAAAAAGGGTTAGACTTCCGGTTCCCGGGGGCGTATGAAGGGTGGTGAGGGGGCAGGGGGTCCGGACCCAAACTCCCTAAAAACGGGCCCCCCCCCCACAATTACGGCCACAGACGGCGGGGCCCAAGGCCCCACATCCGGCACCGCTCCGGGGTACAGGTGGGCACAGGCGCAGCGCGGGGAGCCGCGGGAGACAGGGGACCCGAAACTATACAGGCGCTGGCGGCAAGATGGCACCCGATTCCCCCGCGCGGACCCGGAGTGGGGATCCTCCAGAGCAGCCCCAGGGATCACAAGAGGAGGAGCAGACATGTCAAGTCTCTCAGGAGAAGGATGGGAAAAACGGGGCATGCAATAAATGTGATGAACTGGCAGCTAAGTAGCCACATGTATTGCCCCAGCAATAACAGCAGCCTTGCAGGGCACAGTAATTAAAAATAAATATAATTTTTCCTCCAAGGGTTACAGCATCTGTATCTACAACGCTTTCTGCCCTTGCAGGCAGAAGTATCCTCTCAAGATTCACTGCTTTAATAGAATTGAACAAGATTAAGCTGCGTGGAAGATGAATTAGCTGGGTCCAGAAAGCTCCATGCTTAAAGCACTAAGAAAAAACGGCACTTATTGTAGGCAAAGATTGAGGACTTAGAGAATCGTCTCAAGGGCGCAATAATTTGGGTTCATTGGGAGTCCCAGAGAGTGTAAATGCTTCAACTCTACCACAGTTATGTGGCCAGAAAGTCATTCCTAAGCACTGGGCTTAGATAAGCCTTTAAAGGTGGAAGAGGGCGCAAGAATTGGAACGCCCCCAAAAAGTGAGCTAAGGAATCTAATCTAGAAAGGGCCGAGACCTGTTATTGTAATATACCTGGATCTCGGACAAAACTCTTCTAATGCAAGCTTACAGAAGAGTGAGCCAGGGCAATATGAAGGGAGGACATTGATTGCATTTGCAGGGACTCTATTCTGTTGGAGGTTCCAAAAAGAGTCGTGCTTTATATAGGACCATTTGTTCTGCGATAGTATGTAGAGAGTTTAAGTTTGTGTGCAGTATCCGCGGGTACTGGAAAATCTTTCGTGAAATGGTAACCCTATCTACTGCAGAACCCCGGAAGAAGAAGCAAAAGGTGTTATATTATTAGCTTATTTCTAGCCCAAAAGTATCGCCAGGAGGGCGTGGTGCATGGGGAGGTGGCCTATGTCGGGGGGACTCGGAGCCTCACAATACTCGGGGAGGCACTCTTCACTTAAGGGACTTAAGTCAAGCGCTCGCCAGGCAATCACTGGGACACTTAGGTGACAAATAAGACGTCACAAGATGAACGATCTAGTACGGGGGGATTTGTAGCGACGAGCTTACATCACTTTTGAACAGTGCGTTTGAATTCGTGGTTATGTGTAGTACGCAGGATGCTGTATGGGGTACATCAGGAATACAGAAACATCAGTAATAGGGTTCGGTTCCTGTAGAGTATCTTATTAATAGGGAGGGAGGGGATGGATGGTGGAAGGAAAAATTCAGGTAATACTCAGGGAGTAAAAGTAAAGAGAGGGTGAGTTGGTGCTTTTCTCTTCATACGGAAAAATGAGAATGTCACTGACAGGGGAGGTTGGAAGGAGAAGGGGGACAGTTGGTTTTCATTTTGTTTGTTCTATCACTGAATGGTGGTTTTGTTGCATTTGTAGTGTGTATCTTAACTTCACCTTGGTCCATTTATCCAATATGAGATCCCAATATGTGAAATTAATTAGTTGGAATGTCAAAGGGTTACATTCCACATAAGAGCGAACATGGTATTACGTCACCTCTGAAGAAGCCAAAAATTTAGATATCGAATTACTACAGGAGACTCATTTGGGAGAAGAGGATTTTAAGAGACATGCAAAAAAATATGGGTGGGAGAGTATGGGATTCCCCAGCAAACAAGGAAAGTCAGGAGTTAATGTTCCTGTTACACAAAAAACTCAAGATTCAAATTAATTCCCAGCAGAGGGATGGAGAGGGGGAGGTTGGACTAACATGTTATTCTCGAAAAACTCAGGGGCGCTATTGGCGCATATATAACGTATATGGCTCCATCATAAACGAGATAGATGTCATTTTTTACAAATTTGGAGCGATTGTTTTACTCCTAGATAACACCCTAATTCCTTCTGGGGGATATTTCGATTGTATGGATGAGGCAGCATGGAGGATAGGAGGAACTGATCCACTCCGAGACAGGTGGGATGGAGGGGGGTCTTTGTTGAAAGAACTCTGCACGTATGCGCAGTTGGTGGGATGTTATGGTGGTTTCACAATCCAGCCGAAAGGCAATTTCACGCATTTTTTCTCTTGCGAGACAATCCTGGTCTCGTATAGCATATTTTTTGACCGTGCTGGGAACCTCACAAGCAGTAGAGGAGCTGGGATAGGGATTTGGTGATTTCGGACCACGCCCGGTTAGCATCAGCATACGTGAAGCTTATAAGCGGGGCTCGGGACATATTATGGCGATTTCCTTCCCTTTGGTAAAATGACGAGCACAATTCAGGGACCTCCTAAAGAGTATGTGGGGGGGAAAGACGAGAGAGACAATGAGGAGTCTGGGCCGGTAATGTGTTTCTATATTGGGATGCAAGCGGAAAGCTGTTTTACGGGTAGGAGGTGGCGATTATGGGGTATATAGCCTCAAAAAAAAAGAAAGTAACCAAGGCACTAGCAGAAGCCCCCTCTACGATGGAGGGGGGCATATTCCAGTTTTCTACAATCCCCCATACATCTGTTACAAAGAGAAATGGGTTCAAGCGAAAGCGGCTTACGAGCTGTTATTCAAGGTAGGATTGGAAGACATGTTTCAGTGACCATCTTCGATCCTTTACAAACATGGAAACAATGGCGGGGAAATACTGGTCCGAATTTAGTGAAGAGGGAGGGAGAGGGGCGAATTCAAATATTTTAAGTATGATGGATAATACAGGGAAATTAACTGGGGGACCCAAAGGATATTAACTCGATCATGAAAGATTTTCTACTCAAAGTTGTATAGCAAAACGCCTTATTTGATTAATTGGTAATGGAGGACTTTCTGAGAGGGATCACATTTGCCAACATCGCAATGAGGATAGGGAATTCTTAAACAAGGATTCTCAGGAAGAGGGAGATCTCAGAGGGTTATTAAGAAGCTTCCCCTGGGTAAAGCACTGGCCTGATGGCTTTTCAGTCGATTTTTTTCAAGTCATGAGGGAAGAATTAAACACCCAGTTTGATGGGGATTGGTATTTAACAAGATTGTGGACTTGCGGCGAAATGCTGCCACAGGGGTCATGGCGTATATCAATGGGTCCTACACAAAGCCAGGTAGAGATGCCCATCTGCCAGGTTATTACAGACAATTTCCTTAATCCCCCACATCAGGACATAAAAAATTTTATCCAAAGTTGTGGCAACAGAGATTCGCGATCTCCTACAAAAACTCATAGGGGAATCATCCAAAGGGATTCATTAAGGGAGATCTGTTTATTCAAAAAAAAATTATAAGAATGGTAATAAATGACCAGTTAGGCAGCAGAAAATCAGAGGGGACAAACAAAAAAGCCTAGCTTTATTAGCTTAGACGCGAAAAAGGCGTTTGATAACGTCCACTGGGGGTTGGCTCAATCTTGTTAAATCGGATGGGAATAACGGGTTTCATTTAGGTCTTATCCTATATGCAAATGTACAGAAAATCCACAAGCAAAAATCAGTACGCCAGATTCATCTCAGACTCATTTAATCTACAAAAGGGAACTAGACAGGGGTGTCCATTTCACCATTGTTTTTCGACATAGTTTGGAGCCTTTAGCGCTGCACTTAAAGGAAAGAAATGAGTTTAAAGGAAAGAAAGATCGGGAAGTAGAGATAGGTTAGTATGCTTTGCGGACGATATTGCTTCTTTTTTTGGGAGGACCCCATTAGGACAAGTAGGAAAGGGTCATGGAGATTTAGATTGCTTTGGACAAATTTCGGGGTATATAAAATACACAAGACATATGTCAATTACTAGGAATAGGGGTAAAGCAGACTAAATAAGAAGGAAACCAGGTCATCTGCACTTTACCACTAACTTTACGCCCATTATCAAAAAAATTCTGGATAAACTTCTCAGTGGAAAAAACTTACCACTTATCTTGCTGGGGAACGGAGGAGGATTCCAATTGATTAATAAGATCAGCCTTTGCTATGGTTGGCCCTGGTTTTTTTTTTTCATTTTTTTTTATTCCCAGCTCAGAATGTTGCGTACTCATAAAGCATAAAGATCTGAATACGCTCAAGGGACGCTTTTTTGAATTTCTTATGGTAATAAAGGCAAGGCGAGAGGGAATAGCAATGAGCAATATTGGTGCTTAGAAAAAGCCAAGGAGGAGCAACAATTGCCAGATATACCGCTCATTTCAACTTGGCCGCGGAGTGTGGCGGCAGATTTGGTCTGGTGCAATGACACATTCTATCTTCTCAAAATACCTTGTTGAATCCCAGTTGTCACATCAAGGGGAATTGAAAGGTCTACTCCTAGCACCATACAAAGTCTCCCCAAGATTACTAAAGACAACGTCCTCTTAAGAGATAAGTTGGCAACTTGGAGAGGGGTCGCAAGCTTTTTTAATTGGACAATGCATGCTAACCAAATGGCTACCTTATGGGTCTCTTACAGAATTTGCTCTAAGGCAGAGAAAACAGTTTGTTTCAGTATATGGAGACAGCAGGGATCAAAAACTAGAGCATTTGCTGGAGTGGGGCCAGGGAACGCATTAATGAGTTGGACTCGGTACAACAGCAGTATGGGTTTAGAACAACAAATATTTCATATTGCAAGTAAATAGTTTTGGTTATAAAAAACTGGCTAACGCAGGACAATCTAGAAGACCCGGAGGAGGTTTTATGTGGTCAGTGAGAAAATGTGATTGGGTGGCCCATTCCATTACCATTTAATGAGCTTGGTGCACAAGGGGGGCGAGCCGCAAATGTGTTTACTCAAATGGGAGGGAAGAAATTAGACGATCCAGTAGTGGAACAGAGAAAATCCTCAAGGGCATCGAAATGGTGAATGAAAAGGCTACGTATGTGAGTCTGGAGGAGACACAATTTAGGATAGCTCTAGAGCCAATATACGCCTTCAATATCCCTTTGGTAAATAATAGTCAGGGGGTGCAAGGGGTGGGGGTACTGGTTTGGCTTGCCCTAAATGGGGCTTGGAAAAGGCGAGATTAATGCATTGCTCTGGGACTGGCCATACTACGTCAATTCTTGGAGAAAGCATTGAAGTTTATAGAGGAAGTATGGGATTCCAAGATACCTCTAGCAGCCGCACAAAAGCTGGTATATTTCTTAATATATAGTGCTCGGCCTAAAAGAAAGGGAGGAGAAGGGATAGGTGTTAGAGATAAAGGATTACATTGGCATGCTGGCTACAAACGAGTTATTCTCAGACATTGATTGGAGGACAGACCTCCGGAGATTCATGATGGTCAAAAATAGCTTGAAGCAGTTATTATTCATTGAAAAATAGACACAGAGAAGAAATAAGAAAAGATGACAGGAGGATTTCTCAAATTGTGGAAAAGTTTTATTTCTAGAAAACGTGTAATGAATCAGGAGATAATTGAGATTATCGCCCTTTTTAGATATTCCTCTTACTTTCCTTGATGGAGAAAATTGAAAGGGAACTTAGGTCAGGTTGGATTCACAGAGTTGATAATGGGCGGGTGGAGGGTATGATACACGAAAGGTTAGTTTATTACTTATTATATTTTGTGTTAATGTTAGTAGTTAACAGTCGAGTCTTGTTAAAAAGAAGAATGAAAGAAATGTACTGGAATTGCTGACGTAAGAAACATGCTATTTTAGACTTGTTTTTTGAAGATATGATTTGCACGGATATTAGTGACTTACATTTGTCTAAACACTGTACAAATGTCTGTAATAATTCAGCAAATGTATGATGTGTGGTCTCTTGTATTCTCAAATAAAAATTATTGTGAAAAAAAAAAAAAAGAAATGGGCTTTCGAGGAATGGCGCCACTTCCTGAGGGTGCCAAGCACCAAGTCACGGTCCTAGATCATAAGAACCTTACCTTTTTAGAGGGTGCTAAAAAGGTTGAACCCTCGCCAGGCTCGCGTTGGCATTGTTCTTTACTCGAACTTTAACTTTGTGGTTACATACAGACTGGGTCTAAGAATGTTAAGGCGGACGCGTTTGTCTAGAAGTTTCTGTGACAGTCACTTACATCAGGCTAATCCAGTACATTTGTATGTAAAGAAATGGTCGTCGTCTCTTCATCTCCCCTGATGTTAGCCACGGAGATCCAAAGACACACCAGGATATGAGACTGTGGATTGTCCTGTTTTCTTAAGTCTTTGTTCCACTTCCATTTCGGAGTTATGACTATGAAAGAATACATGATTCCGTGCTATCTGGACATCGGAGGCTTTGTAGGCTAAGAGTGGTGGGGAGTGTTGGCACAAAGAGATCATTTCCGAAATTACTGGTGGCCGCATTGTTCCATGATGTGGGGGCCTATCCGTAACAGCCTGCTAACTCTGTGCTCGGGCAAATGGTTCCAGACTCGCCTCTGGTGAATAACTTTGTCCTCTTCCTATACCAGATCGACCCTGGGACTCATATTTCCATGGATTTTAAGACGTCTGCTCACCTCTGAGGCAAGTCGGTCATTTGGGTGGTTAGTGGATCTCTTTAGGTAAGATGTGCCACTGATCCCGTTAAAGCGTAGCGTAGTTAAAAAGCTTGCGGAACTTTTCATCAGACATATCGTAAAATTGCATGGGCTACCTGAAAAATATTTGTGTCTGATAGAGGAGTTCAATTTGTTTCTTGTTTTGGAGTGCTCTCTGTAAGGCTCTGGTTATCACCCTGTCCTTCTCTGCTATCCACCCAGCGGACTAATGGTGCAGACGGGAGAAGGGTGAAATCAAACCGTTACGCAAAAACTCAGGTGTTTTGTCTCTGACCAAGCAGGGAGACTGGGTGAAATACTTACCTGTTGGTGGAATTCTGCTATAAATAAACAGAGATAGTAGTTGTACTGGTGTTTCTACGTTTTCGGTAATTAGGGCTTCCATCACTAGACATGCATCATTTCGGCGTACTTTTGATCATAGTGGGGTGAATGTCATCGTTAACGATCTGTGCACAGTCTGGGGCCAGTTCAGAAGAACCTTGGCGAACGCCCAGAACATCCAGAAAGGGAAATGTGAAAGAGGCGCTTTGAACTGGAGGATAGGATTTAAGGTTGCGGGATAAGGTTTGGCTGTCTGCCGAAAATTTCAATTAAGGTCCCCGCTCTGGTAAGCGTGCGCCCACGCTTTGTAGGTCCTTATGTAATTTTGGAGGTGGATAATGCCAGTGGGCTACCGTCTGAAAATTACCCTTGGATTCTGGATACATAATGTATTTCACCAGTCGCTACTGAAGAGTTAGTTCCATCCGCTATCCCACCTGCTTAAACCTCCTATCCCATTTAGAATTAAGGGGGGAGTTGAGTATTTGAGGGTGGTGGCCCGAATCATGACTCTCGCAGAAGTACAAAAGGCGTTGCAATACCCTGTCTTGGAAGGGTGTTATGGTCCTGAGGAGAGTCGTGGGTAACTCCAATTCATGCTGATCCATATCAAGAATTCCACGACGCTCACCCAGAGGAGTCCCGGACCAGATAAGGGTCCCGTGGCCCCTCTAAAAGGGGGGGGTGTGGGGTGGTACTGTCAGGATACGTTTCGTCTGGGCAGCCTCTCACCTGTTTAGCACATCGACCTGCGAGGGTTAATAAGTCTTTTAATCCTGGGACACCACCAAGGGAGAGTTGCTGCCTCCTGAGCCAGGAGTGACAGATCTCAGGACACAATCGGAGGGCCCGGATGCCGCACAGTCAGCTGGGGGGGCGGTTGTCCCGGCGACTTCTTAAACCTGCTCATGTCCTCTAGGCTTTGCCCTAACAAAAGGTGTTCCCTTGCTTTGTTTCTTCGTTCCTGTTTGTTGTTGTTTTCTGGGAGTTTCTGACCCGGCTTGTTTGTTGACCTCGCATGTTTGCCTTGATTTTGTACTGCGCTCCTGCTGTGTTTGACCCCGGCTTGTTTCTGACTATTCTTCTGGCTTACGTTTTTGGCATATACTTTCCAGTACGTTTTACGACCCGGACTGTTTGGACACTGCGTTTTTCCCTGAGAGCCCTGGCACTTTGCAGCGTAGGGGCTGTCGTCAGTTGGGTAGTGTATGCGCCTCGGCTGCACGCCAAGTTGGCAGGGACAGTGGGCTGCGGTGGCAGTCAGGGCCCCCTGCACCCTTGAAGTGGAAGAATATCGCCTCTAGGCGTAAGCAGTGGCACTGCTGTTCCATCTTACCTCAAGCCCTGCAGACTGTGCTACCAGACCGTCGTCTGTTTAGTGCCCTTGCCAAAAATTTTGGCTGGTCAGGTCCAGAAGTTGTTGCTGAAGACGAGAAAAGAAACATCTGATGTAGACGACTTCAGTCTCAAAGAGACCCTAATAATGATCCTGAGATTGGTGTGAAGTGAATACCATCACCAAGTCTGAAAGGGAGGTATCCGCTTGAATTGTCACCTGCCTTTGAACTCTTCTCCAGTTGCTTAAGCCTCGTACGCACACCAGCGCAAGGTTAGTTACATCGCACAGGTGCTTCACGCAAGGAGGAGGAAATAGTGATTTGTCGTGGTTGGACGTGTTGTCACAAGCCCCTCTCTGCAGAAGAAATAACACTAAGTGAAGATTTTTGTGATACATAAGGTGCATGCAGAATGCTCTTTTCATACTACTGAAATTGTGTCTTAATAAAAAACAGGACATTCCAAAAACCAGCCCTGTTGTCAACTTGAAACCAGTAGTCACGCTACAAGGAACTTTTCAAGTACATTGACTCAATTTCTCATCACTGGACTTTTCCTGAACATCCTGCTAGGGATTATCTACCATTGAACTGTTCCTGATCATCTGTTCTTCCAGTTATTGTTGTCTGTTTATTACATTTGTCTTTCAGGTTCCAGAATCATCATTCTACAACAGAAAGAAATTTACATTACGTCGGTTTATGTGTAGTGAAATCCAAGGATTTCAGACGGGGAGTATGCTGTAACAGCTTAATTTATGTATACTGTGCAATGTTATGTTTCTTATGTTATGTAATGCTGCCACCTCTGGCTAAAGGTTTCATTGTTTTTACATCTGCGTTCCTGCTCCTTTAACCAATTTTCCCATGATGCATTGTTTGCTCGTCTCCTCCCCTTTCTTTACATCAGCTCCTGTTTCTTCTCTGTCATCCATCTTGTGAGCAGACTTCTCATCTTCACTGTGATGTAGCATTGTGTTTTGACCACATGGCATACAGTTCTTCAAGGTAAATCCATTAAAACTGTACCTTAAGCAACTCCATTGCATCCTCTCTACATGCAACTGGCAACATGCTGGAACTTATTGTCAGCGAGTTCACTGTCTACCATTAGCTTTACAAGAGACTGCTCTCACAACCTCTCAGGGACTTTCTCTAACGTATATCTGTGGCAGAATAATGATATAAATTTTATATAGTTTTTTATGTTTTATTACTTTTATACAACAGAAATATGTTTATAAAAAATTGCGTTTTTATGTCGTCATATTGTGAGAGCCGTAACTTTTTTATTTTTCTGTTTACGGAGCTTTGTATGGGCTTGTTTTTTGCGGGACGAGTTAACGTTTTCATGGGTATCATTCTTGGGGGGACAAGGCTTTTTTTTATTGGTTTTAAATCTGTTTTTTGACTTATGTTTGAAAAATATTTGCCACTGCAGTTCCTTTCTTTGCTAAATCTGCTACATCGCTGCCAATAACTTTCATGCTGGATAAATTCAGGCATTTTTTTCTATATCGGGGTCTTTGTTGGAAGAGATGCAACTTTTTCTCATTTTCAGTTCTTCTTTGCACCTTTTCTTTATTGCCAAATGGCAAGCAGTGCCAGCTTTTGTATTCCAATTTAGCAAACTGGCGCGTGTGGCGCTGTAAAGGGGTGTTTCCATATTTGACGTTTATTGCATTTAATATGCCATTAGTGGTCTGATAGGTAAGTCGTAGACTTGTCTGTGTTCTTATCCGGATTCTACAGAGTTTTACTATTATATGCAAGCGCTTGTTTCGAGCTTGAGCTTGGAATCAACTATTGGAAAAAGGAAGAGGTCCAGTTCAAGATAGAAATATAACCTTTACTGTCCCCAATTTTTGGCGGGACAACGTTCCTGATTTTGACAACAAGGTCCCACCCCGAAATGGCTACATAAAAATTCTTAATTATCAGCTCACGCCATATATGCGCATCCCTGGAATCCCTGGAATTTTGCCAAGTAATCCCCGAGACCTGCGTGCTCATTCGGCAATGACTTATGGCCATGAACAGCGTAAAAGAGCAGTCAGCTGCCAAGGGGAAGTATCATAAACATCCACTGACCGTGAAGGTGTGGAATTTTGTCACGACTGCTTTCTTGTATTTTAAAATAATTGATGTTTCACATACAATCCAGCTGTAGTGTGTGTACAAATGAGGGAATTTATCCAGGGCTTGTTTATAACATATAAATGGGACAATATAATATTTAGTTACTTCCAAGGAAGCTTCAAAACAGGGTAAGTTATCCGAGGATCATACTATAAAATGACATCCTTAAAAAGTGTTTTTATTCCACATTACAATGTTGACGTAGGATCCTCCCCAAAAATGGTATCTTTAATCCAATTTTTCTTAATATAATTGGTTTGATTACAAAAAATTTGTGAAGCCTCTGAAGAGCTACAGCTTTCTTTTCATGCCCTTATTACAGTACAGTTTACATTAACATACCAGAGCTGATTCTGGCCGACTGCTTGCGCTGTAATGGCACTTTCTATCTGATGACAAGATGAACATTAGAGGAGCAAGCAAGGGACCTGTGGAGAAATATCACTGTCTTTTTGTATATAAGAAATCCATTGCTGGTTCTAATTGAAATTATTTGTGTAAACACTAGTAGACGTTCCCTAGGCACTGCTCATCTCCTGCTCTAGACCTCCCCCCTCTCCCCTATCAGCATGCTGAATCTTAATTTTGTCCATCCTGGATCAGATAAACAGGATTAAGAACTGACTTCTATGGCAAAACCCCTTTAATGGCCTAAAGTCAGATCCTTAAAAATTACAAGCACACAATGTGGAATTAATCCCTCCATTAAAAACACATCACGCCCATAGATAACCAAATAGTATAATGGAAGGCCTGTACAACACTTCTATAATGAAGTGACTGCACTGATATAAGCACGGTACCAGTGGATAGTGGAGCGCATGTATTATTACAATCCTTATTCCCTGTGCTTACCATCCCGTATATGTAAGTTGTTAATAACACTCAAACATAAGACCATGTATGTATGTTCCACATATAGACCTCATAGAATAATAACACTTTTTCAACTTACAAACCTCAAATAAACAAATGACATCAAAAACTTCAAGTCACCGAGATAATATATTATTTATAAAATTAAATTCAACAAACACAAAATTAAAAACAAAAAAAAAAAATAACCTGGTAAATCTCGATTCCTTCAGGCAGCTCCAAGTGGTTTCTTAGCATCCATGTGAGTATAGAAATAGTCTAAAATAATAAAAAGAGAAAGGATGTTAAAACAATTGTATAAACACTAAATGATCTTCCATTATAGACGGTCCGCTGTTATGAGATATTTGAGACTGATGTGACAAAGCTACAGAAGGTGGCAACATAAGTCCAACACCATTCACATGAAACGCCCAGATTTCCCTGGCCCTTGGATTACGTCACCGCTTTTACTCCAAGGTGTGGTTGTGCATGCGAAAAGCCTGAGATCTTAGCGATAACAAAAACCACAAGTGTTGAGGAATAATGATAAGAGAAGACAAGGCCTGAGGACTGCGTAGTAGAGAGCAATGAGTGGTAGACGATCATTGAGTGTCCATGTAAGAACAGAGAGAAAAACATACAGAAAGTGAAGCTACAGCCCGAGAGGACCTCCTGAATGTAATACCCAATCAAAAGGAAGTCCCAATCCTTACCCCCTACCCACACACAATAATCTTGCCCCCAGTAACAAGTAATATGATTGATGACCACCCTAGTACAGGAGGCTGTAATAATATCAACAAGCCCCTATAACTTGCCTGGAATGGGCGGCTCTTCTTGACTTTTTTGTTGCTGATGGATAAAAAATACCAATGTGATTGAAGAAGATAAATATCATATTCCCAGCAAATATACTAACAAATCATAAGTAACATCGCCCACAGACAGTAAATGATGGTTTTATATAGGTAAGCAGTGCCACAACAAGTAATATGGTTAATGTCTACTGCGTCACTAACGTCTTACTTTTCATGGCTCCTCCTTGCAAACATCGCTCCTCCACCATCCTCCTCCTATTGTCCACAGAGAATCCAAACACACAACAATCAGTTTTGCACAGTTTTTTCACTATAAGGATCAGTCCTAGTTATGTTAAAACCCTGAGGTTTCGGTGTGAAATAAATGATTGTGGTTCTTGAAGTATGAAAAGCGGTAAGTGATTCCTAGCTGTAGAAAGGTAAAAATCCAGCTCCTTTTCCTACCAACTCAACTGGAATTGGTTTCCACACTTGGCCGCGGGTCACCTTGATCTCCTAGCCCAAAAGCCCATAATAGAAAGTACAGCTCCAAATAGAAGCATTGATCCTGAGACCAATAGAACCGAGCATAGAATCCAATCTAATATCAATGCATCTCTTACGAGACATTTCCTCCTCAATGTAGGAAATAACCGAAGGCCCCCACCCAGTATGTGTCATATAACCCCTGTAATGATGTATGGGGGCATGAGCAGCCCTCCCCGCATTGGCATTGTGTTGTGTTAGCTGGGTGTGGCCAATTGTATTGATAGCTCTAATTAAATAATAACAATCAGATGTAAATGACAATGTATCATATTTGTAAATAATCAGCTCATTATATTCTGATACTTTCCACTTACCCTTTTCTTGTTCTCGTTGCCTTCCCTTCCTTCCTTTTTTCCTGTTCTTTCTTTTCCTCCTCTTTCTCTCTTTCAATGTTTTTTTTCCTGCCTCTATCTCTCCTTCTCTGTCTTCTTCTCTGTTGGACATAAGAGAGAAAACTCCTCCTCATATACCAATAATTTCATATTTTATAATCAATTGGACACTGAGTAGGAAGAGACTCTGGGTCCCAGATAGAAAGGAATATTATTTGGATTAGTAGATCTGTAGCAGGAGAGGTCTCCAGGTCACCAAGGGTTGTGTCAATGGGCAGCCCAGCAGAATACACCCAGCCCGTGATTTGTGTTTTATAAAACTTACATCGTCTCCATCTTCCCGGACGGTGGCGCTCTTGGTGTTTTTCCTCTCCTACAAGATCAAATCCAACCGTTTTTCCTAGTTATCCTGGAAAGCCCTGACACAAGAGCCCCATATACCTTCCTCATTTGGCCCCCTCTTATAAAGTACATATGTCCTACATGATTAGCCCCTTCTTATATAGTTTCCTATCCCCTGTAGAATACCACTAATTAATAGTACATTCTAAGTGTGCCCTAACATAACAGGATCCATAATTCATCCGTTTCTCCTCCCACATAAAACTAGGGTCTACCTGCAGCGCCATGTTTTAGGTTTGCTGAAATGGGAGAGTGCCAAAAAATGAAACAAATAAATTCCAACACCGATTATCAGGGATTAATAAATAATATAATGGCTCACGCTTTACAACTGCTCTCCCTATAATCCTATACGAAAAAAATCTCTTCACTCTATTCATAAACTAACAGGGAGAATATTTTCCTATAATTACCGTTTTGGTGGCCTGGGCCATTGTACTTCCCATGACAGTCTAATGGAGAAAAGGACAGATATTGCTTACACAGAATATAGAAATTCCTTACTAACATGAATAATTAGCATTTCCACACATTGGTGCAATATTCATGGTTTCAATCAGGTCAGTGGGTTATTATAATTGCTTATACACACTTTAATCCTTAGAGCTTTGTCCATTGCTGGAAATATGGGATCGGAGAAAAAAAGGATAAACACTAAAGATCAACAACTGTTTTCCTTAATTTTTCGTTGACTAATTAAAAATACTTACAGTGGTAAAACATACATGAAATCCCGAATATCTTGTCTTATTTATCATCCCAACCCTGATTCTAAGCTCTTCCATCCTTCTCCTCCCTCCTCCCTCCCTGCATGTTCTCCTTTCCTTTTCCTCAGCCTTCTTCTATCTCTAACTTTTCCTCTCTATTGGGCATAAAAACATAACATAGTCTCATATACCAATAATTCCATCATTTCAAAGTAATGGGGACAAAGATAAATATGAAGAGAGAGCTTTTAGTAAGTTGAGAGAGAGTTGATCTAAACCATCACCAAATGGTTCTCTGAGCCAATGGTTCCCACCAACAGTATAAACCTGGCTCAGTTTTCTGCGTTAATAAACATACATAGTTCTCCTCATGACCAAGGTGGTGTCCATCTTTTTTCTCGTTCTTCTTCCTACCAAAATAAATAGTTTTCTGTTTACCAGGGAATTACTCTAACACAAGATGCCCCCATAACAACCCCATCACTAAGATGCGACCAGCCCATAAATTAACGATACTACTACAATGCTGATCCCTTCTTATATTAGTTTTATCTGTACCAACAGTAATAAATAATTGTATAGCTGACATGACTACATAATCATTTCCAATTTTAATCTGTTAACCACCCCCTTCCTCGCCATTTACATAAGATTCACACCAACAACAACCCAAGGATTCTCCTATTGACTACAATTGTGGTCCCCATCGGTTTATCTATCTGTTTTCCGTTTTCTTGAAAGGAAGCAATAGCAGAGTCATTGCTGGCCACCACCTTTTTTTTTTATTTCTGCTGCTGGAATCTGTGACAGATGCTCCAAAACAGAACCTCCAAACGCCCAGATATGAAACCAGACCTCATGCGCAGGTCATTAAGCCTAAAAAGTCTTTGATTATCGAAGGATTATATACAAAACCCTACTGGAAGCCAACACGTGAAGGCGACGTAATCACAATTTCAAACTATCCCCGTACAAGATAAAATCCTATATCATAACTCTGCAGAAATACGGGTGCTATGCTATAATCACCCACTACCTCTGGAACCCACACATATCTCAAGAACAGGCACCTAAAACTCCCTGTTATGAGCAGAGAAGTGGCCGCAGATGCGGGGTTACTCTCCGTTCATTTCAATGGGAGTTCCGAGTACAGGGAGCGTGGCTTTTGCATTCATGATACTTTAAATCCTATATTGAATGGAAATGGAAGTATTGACAGCGTAGCATGGCCACTTCACCATTCACGACTGTGGATTTTCCGTCCCCTTGATCTGTAGGATATGTGCGGGTCCCAGAGGCAAGATCCCACCTTCTGGTGATTTGTTGACATTATCCTATTGGTATGTCATCAATGTCTGTGATGGGACAACCCTTGAAGACCAGAAATGTTAAATTATTAAGGACTTATACTAAACTCACACTTGGGGATTTTTTACTCTCTCTAATCCCTAGCAAGACAAATTAATACCGTAGACAACATAGGAAATATAGTTGCCATTCTATAATTACCGTTTTAGTGGACTGGGCCAATATATTGTCTCATCATCCGCCCTGATTGGAAGAAAATTACACAGGTATTGCATATACAGTAAAATAAAATTCCTTTAATTAACAGAAATTATAAATCTATCAGCTTATATCATAATTGGTTTATCAACAATATTCCTTAATTACAGTAAAAATAATAATAAAGTACAATAAAACACCGTTGACATAACTTCCATTTTCATATTTTTTTTTTTTCCATTTCCTCCCTCCTCCCGCTTTTAGCTTGTTGCATTCGAAGTTCCTCCCTCATCTTTTTTTTTTTCCTATTAATAACTTCTGATGTTACCTCCTCCTCATCTTTCTTTTCCTGATTATCCTTCTGATGTTCCTCCTCCTGAATCATTTCACATCCTTCTAATTCCTTCCTGATGTTTCCAACTCCTGATCTTTCTCTTCCCTCCTTCTTCTCCTCCTCCTGATGGTTTCCCAATTCTTAAGTTTTTTCCTCGCACTTCCTCTGTCTCTCCTTCTTCCTCTCTAATTGACATAAAACATCAACATGTCTCATATACCAATACATTAAAATATTCAAAGTAATGGAGACATAAATTATTAGTAAGTGAGAAAGGTGGCTCTAACATCACCAAGGGTTCTAGGCCAATGGGCTCCAGCAGTATAATCCTAGGCACTGTTCTTGGTTTTAAACTACACTTACATTGTCCTCCCATCAGCCAGGTGGTGGTACCATCGTCTTATTCTCCTCCTACAATACAAAAATAGTGTTCTGTTACCTGGAATTCCTCTACACAAGTTGCCTCCATATACCCCCCTCAACACCAGCTTCTATAAAAGTACGATGTACTACAATGGCTGGGCCCTTTTCCTTATTGTAGTTATATCTGTATCCAACAGCAATTAATTGTATATGCTGTATGGCTGCATAACAGTTACAATTTATCTGTACCGGTAACCCCCCCCCTCCTATTACATAATGGACCTCCCCAGCACCCAAGGGGTCCCCTATGGATTCCAATGGGATCCCCATCGGGGTTCTGTTGTGATTCCGTTTTCTTAAGGAAGGCAATAGCAGAAAGCATAAGCTGCGCGAACCTC
Source organism: Phyllomedusa bahiana (assembly GCA_025379985.1). Lineage (NCBI taxonomy): Eukaryota > Metazoa > Chordata > Amphibia > Anura > Hylidae > Phyllomedusa > Phyllomedusa bahiana. The sequence goes on along the minus strand of JAODAL010002773.1, from coordinate 152,071 downwards.
TTTCTCGGTTTTTGGCTGCAATCTGTGACCAGAGTGTCTCCGAACAAACCTCCAACCCCAGATGTGTAACCAAGGACTAATTCACTTCACCTACAAATAAAAATCCCATATCAAAAACTCTTAGCAGAAATTACGGGTAATATTCTATAATTAATCACCCACTACCCTGTGGATATCCCACACATATCTCGCAAACGGCACCTGAACCTCCCTGTTAAGTGAGCATCGACAAGTGGCCACAATGGGTGGGGTCCACTCTCCATTCATTCAATGGGAGTTCTGGCGTACAGGTGATCGGTTGCATTCGCTGTTACTTGGAACCCCCCTATTGAAATCTGAAAGTAGTATGACTGCGCTTAGCATGGCCCACTTCTCCATTCAGAATGAAGGACTTCGGGGCCCCATTCTGGAAGATAGGTGCGGGGTCCCAGAGGTTAGGGATCCACACCTTATCTGAGAACTGATAGAACATATCCTATTGATAGTCCGATCAATGTCCTGTGATCAGGACCAAAATAAATTATAAGGCCATAAAATGGTTAAATAATTAAGAGGACTTAAACTAAACTCCACACTTGGGGATTACTCCTCTCTAATCCTACAACATAATGAAGATACCGTAACAACGTAAAATATAGGCGTGCTATCTATATATTACCGTTTTTTAGTGGCCTGGGCCCAATATATTCTCTCATGCCGCCTTATGGAGAAAATAACAGATATTCTTATAACAGAGTATGAGTACATTCTTATTACAGAAATATAAATCAATATCATATCATCATATGGACATTATGAGACAGGTGTTCCATTAATACTTTTATAATAATAACATACTAGTAACTGTGAAATAGCTCCATTTCATATTTCTTCAGCATAGCCGCCTCATCCAGATATTTATCCTCTACTTCCTCCCAGATGTTCATGTTCCTACCTTCCTCCACTTTTATGCTACCTCCTCCTCCAGATGTTTTCCGCCTCTTTCTTCAAACTCCTCAACATGCTTTTCTTCTACTTCCTCCAGATGGTTACGTTCCACTTCTTCCTTCAAGTCTTCCTCCAGATGTTTATGCTCGGTTTCCTTCTCTTCTTCTTCCTTCACCACCTCTCCTAGATGTTAAACGCTACTCCCTCTTCCCACCAGCCTCTTCTTTCCTCCCGATGTTTAACTCTCTCCCTTCCTGGCACCACCACTTCCTCTTCCAGATGTTTACTCTCTCCTTCTTGCACTGCCACTTCCTCCTCCAGATGTTTCCGCTCTCCTTCCTTCACCACCTCTTCCTCCTCTTCAAGATGTTCATGCTCCACTTCCTCCTCATCCTCCAGATGTTTCCGCTCTACCTCCTCTTCTTCCTCCTTCTCCAGATATTTCCGCTTCACCTCCTCCTCCTCCTCTTCCTCATCCTCCTCCTCCAGATGTTTCTGCTCCACCTCCTCCTCCTCTTCCACATCCTCCTCCTCCAGATGTTTCCGCTCCACCTCCTCTTCTTCCTCCTCCTCCAGATGTTTCCGCTCCACCTCCTCCTCTTCCTCCTCCTCCTCCTCCAGATGTTTCCGCTCCACCTCCTCCTCCTCTTCCACATCCTCCTCCTCCAGATGTTTCCGCTCCACCTCCTCTTCTTCCTCCTCCTCCTCCTCCTCCAGATGTTTCCGCTCCACCTCCTCCTCCTCTTCCTCCTCCTCCTCCTCCAGATGTTTCCGCTCCACCTCCTCCTCCTCTTCCTCCTCCTCCTCCAGATGTTTCCGCTCCACTTCCTCCTCCTCAAGATGTTTCCACTCCACTTCCTCCTCCTCCTCTTCCTCCTCCTCCTCCTCCAGATGTTTATAATCCACTATCGCCTTCTTTCCCCTCCTTTTAAAAGAAAAAGTTTTTAAACAATTTACAAGATACTGAACTAAAAAAATCTACATGTACCAAACCCACATCACCTTGTTACCGTACAATCTCTTTCCACCCATAACCAAATCCCCTCCTTATCCCCCATTTTCACTTGCGCTTTTTATGATGGCCCAGTCAACACAAAGGGAACCACATTTATTAGGTACATTGCAGCAGAATAGTGCCTGCATAGCTTGCCTTAAATACTGTCGTACATGCGATGTATACCGCATTTATTATGTGATTAAGAACATTGTCTACAAGCTTACACTGTCCACAGCTAATGAGACAGGAGTATGGATCAAATTGCCACCAAAATAGAGAGCTCTAATTACTGGTGACTTACCCAACCTTTTCCACCCACCGTGGACCTCTACTTCCCATAAACCATTAGTAAAACCCATTTTTTCCCAAACCCAAGGCCCGCAACCCTAACCTCCAAAAAACATCGCATTCGAAATACTCCTCCGACTCTCTCCATCTTCTCACTCTCTCGCACCAAACCTTGAGGAAAATGGAAAGATGAACACAAGAAAATTACTTAAAAATATCTTCTTGTATCAGATCAGAAGATTAAGATCCGGGGTTAAATTTTGAATGGCCTATAAGGATAGGAATAACCCCTTAAAGAACCGAAATACAGGAAAAATTCACTTAATGACCCCACGGCAAATTATTTTGCTAGTTTTCTTGCCTCCTTTATGTTTCGAACAAAAAATTTACCTTTTAAGTGATAGCAGTTGTATAGGACTTTGTTTTTATATTGCGGGAGAAATTGTGTTTTTTGGGGACAAACGTTTTACAAATAAATTTACTGCAGATTTAAAAAAAAAAAAAAAATTTATCTTATTTTTTTTCTTCTTTTAATAATTTTTTTACACCAATTTACATTTCACACTAAATAACCTTTTAGATGAAATTTTATACCAGGTTATTACGGTCGTGTAGATACCTAAATATATGTAGGGATTTTTTTTTTTGTTTGTGTACATGTAAGCACAATATTTACTTTTTTGCTACCGACTTTTATAAGTTTTATTCTTCTACTTTATTAATCCATTAATGCATGGTTTCACACGGCGGTGTTTGGGTAATTGTGAACAAACGTTTCTTGGATGCATGTCTTGAGTCCCAACAAAACAAACCTAAACACGCGATCTAACAATACAGTGGTTATTTTACTCTGCTTCCCAATGTAAAACACTATCCCAGCGTTCACACAGTGAAATATCGCCAAATAGCATCTTTCAGATCCCGTTCCAAGAAATACATTGTCAATTTTTTGATCCAAAGGCGCTAGCAGGAGCCCTATTATAAAACTATAGGGTGCGATCTGCTGCATCCAAATCGCATCCAAAACACATATCACGTAATTGTATTGGATACATGTTATGAATCCATTTAGGAATCCGACGATATATAGTTTGTGCAGGCATTCTTTGAATGCGTTTTGAATCCAAAACTTAATCCAACAAACACTGTTGTAACCAAACTCCTTAAGGGATTAATAACATTTTCTTTTACACTTTAGTATTTTATCAGCATATCATGTATTCTAATACATGCCCCTTCTGTAGTCCATATGACAATGTTGCCCTGACTGCACGCTTATTATATAGACAAAGGAGAACCTAGAGTACGCCCAGGGCTCGACTGTATATTGTATTCCCTATTTCCCATCCTGTCACTGGGGTCCCGATACACCCGAAATGGAGCAGGGCAGTGACCTTTTGTTTAATCCGTGAATACGACCACTACTCAAAGGGTTTAATGCGTGCAAAGGATCGGAGGTTTCTCCTCTTGTTTTTTCCAGCCACTTACAGAAGACTGCCCTACGAAATTGGACGGGTAACTACCTACAGCTGCTACTCCAAACCAAGCTGAGGCTTCGGGACCACAAAACCCCTCTTTGTTTACAGCGACGTCTTTTGGTGTTCGCTAATGAGGGAACGCACCCTGTATCGGCCCGCCGTCAACGAGTGGTTGGGCGTATATTATGATTAATCTGACCCAAGGGTGTACTATAGTTTCTACAACTTCTGCAACCCTCAACTGAATGTACATGATGTCATGGTGGCTGGGCGGAGCTAGTCATCAGATCATATTATGACATCAGCATCTCCAGAGCCAATGACTGATGTATACAGGGGACCTGAAAAATTGAAGAAGCAGATGTCAGCATAAAGGTCTTCTTTAATTGTGAATCCAGAGTACACAAATGCAACGGTTTCGCTCAAAATAAGTGATAGAGCCATTTTCAAGCATATTACAAACATTAACAAGTGGCAAGTACATATATAGTGATCATCATACGCACCCACATCTGTTCAATTCTACCAATCATTGATCAGATAACAAAAAAAACAAAATATATATCCAATAGATAAGTGACATATAAATGTGCCTAAAAGTATTAAAAAATCCTCCAAACAATTGGTTTACCTAAAACGGGAGTGAGGACCTTCAGCGTGCTGTAGTGCGGACGTCCCTAATGGTTGATTACAGCGCATGTCAAAAGTACCACGCTCATGTCCCGTTTGCACTATGGACTAACAAATCTACGTCCACCGCCACATCGTAGAAAACTACAAATCCTTCATTTGCGCAAATGATCAGAATGTCAGCAGCAAAAACCCCGCCACACTAGGGCAGCACAATTACTCGTTATTATTCAATGTCTAGTGTACAGAAAAAGAAGAACAGGCGCCTAAATATGTCGCACCATTCATTTAGTACATCAGCATGTATTTAATAGGCACTGAGAAACAACTGTCTCTATTTTATATAAGGAAAATCTGTTGTATAAATAAGGTCTATAGGTACACTTTAAGTATTATCAGGGCTATAATACCTATGCCAAGCTGTCAACATCATGCACAGAGAAGGAGCTATCATGAACCATGACAGCAACTTCCCAGCAATGATGGCACAAATCCTCATCAGCACATACAAAGTATTCACCTGAAGAAGATCTTCTAAACAGCAATGGGCAAATAATAGAAAGCCCACACTGTATAGTGTCCAAATTTAAGACCCAAAAATAGAAGAAACAACAGTAACTTAACGAAGAGAAAATCAACAGAAACAGTGAATGCCCAAATAGACAGAATAAAATATAAAATTGTAATCATATAACTTCAAGAAGACAATATAGTAAGAGGTCCCACATCCCTTTCTTCAACCTAAGGAGATAATATAGAATAAAATATATGTGAGTGAATGATAAAAAAATAATTAAAAACACAAGGTAACAATGTATACAGGGAGTCCTAAATCAAGTTAGTATTAAATTCGAGATTTAAGCCATTCGGATGTAAGGATTCTAAATCAAAAATCCACTTCAATTCCTTTTTTAGCAACAATCTCTCTCGATCCCCCACTCTTCTCAATGGGGGCACATGATCAATTATTCTGCACCTCAACTGAGATAATGAATGGTTGAATTCGATGAAATGGCGTGCTACCGGTAAATCTACCATCCCCCTCCGTATCGTACTTTTATGTTTATTAATGCGCTCTCGGACTTCCATGGTCGTTTCCCCTATATAAATTTTACTACAGGGACAGGTGATCATATATATGGCATATGAGGTTCGACACGTAAATCTTTCCCTAATTCTGATCAGTTTTACCTGTCATCGGATGATGAAAACAGTCCCCTTTAATCATGTTTTGTTACAAATTACAACAATTTAGGCATGGGAAATTGCCGGGTTTTTTGGGGGCCAAAAAGAGACTCGTCTCAAAAAACCAAGAGAAGAAGAGGGAAGATCTGCTTTTTTATTTAATTTATTTATTACCGAACCTTATCCCGAAGATTCTTTACGTCCGTCCTTTTCTCCTATAGGCCCATCATCGGGGTTACTGATAATTCCTTTATATAAATTCCGGGAGGCCCTACTTCTGTAAAGATGTGCCATTCCTCTTTTTAGTACCTATTCAAAGCTAATTTTTGGGGCCAATTTTAACCATATGTGGTACCACAAAAGGGATTTCTTCTTATATTAGTTCTTCTTTATTTTTATATCCGCGCCGAGGTGTTGTTTCAAAAATGTCAGACATCTTATTTAAAACCCTTTTAAAATTCGAATCCCTTCAATAATGACGACTCAACAAGGGTTTAGGATAACCCCCCCCCCGTTGCAAAAATTTTCCCTACACACACAACTCAATCCATGCAAAACAATCTTAGTATCAATTTTAGTCCTCAACAGATACGATTCTCCTAAAAAAAAACCCCGCACAATAACACTGTGCGTCCAAGAGAGTGAGCGAGATACCATCATATGTTTAGTGTAATGAATCTCTTAATTAACTCTTGTAATACAACGTAGAATAATTATTGTATCTGTGCTTTCGTTCCAATACACCCTCCACATCAAAGACGACACCGCTAGACAATCAATATTATACGACCCCCCCCAAATGTATATGATATATAAATGGGTAGTTACTGTGATGTGTCCTACAAATTGCCACGACTGATAATACCACCCGCCCCGCCCCAAACGATCCCCCAGAGTCCCTGTACAACACATAGGGTTATCAAAAAGGTATGGAACAAATCCAATAATTTCTCAACCCATAGACCTAGCGAGACCCTGTTCCATCCAACATGAAAAAAACAATCTGTCGATATATCGCCACCCCAGGTACACGCGCAACGCAGCGAGTAGGCACAGCAGGAAGTTGCTGTACGGCGACCTCCAGAGAGATACTCCACTCCGTACCATCCGATCCCCTCCCAGCTGCAAGCCATATAGATTGAGCATAGGTGGGGGCCACAATATTGGACCCCATGGCAGTGTCCCGACGCCATCGACGGCCTCTGGAGATAAAATTTGTTCCCACCCCAAAAAAAGTGTAAATAATACCTCATCGAGGGACAATCTCCCTCCAGGAGAGGTAGGATGAAACGTAGTAACTTAATGGAGTTCCCGGGGAGCCCACACGCCTTGCAGGAATCGGTTCAGCGAATCCCCCGAGCAACAGCCTCGCCCAGCTAGTCCGTCCAAGTGCTCTTCAGATGTGTACAGTGAAAATCCACAACAAAAGACACATTACTCGACACGTGTAAGGGGTACAACCAACCCTACACTGGGGGGATACTATATAATCCTCCCTGTATTTTACAAAAGAAGATCTGATGTGTTCCCCTGCCACTGATGTTAAGAGGGGGGCAGTGGAGTCGTGGCAAGGGAGAGACCTCAAGATTATGGGTCAAGAACGATGGCTAAAAAGGCAAAAAATAGCCTATACCAGAGACGACATCGACCATCCGGTCCGAAGACCCGCCAACACCTAAACCCCCTCCCACCCCGCGCCAATTGGGGCGAACTACAACTACTAACTAAACAAGTACTCCTTAACTAACCGGGGGAGTTCCCAACCAATAGAATTAATGTATTTTTGAGGTAACGACACATATCTCAAGCCACAAAATTGTACGTGCTCACCTAGCCAGGCCACTTAGCCGTGTCATCGCTCCCGAAAACACCTGCCCCAAAACAAACCCCCCCCCCCAACGTTAAAAACATAAAAAAAAAACAAAAAAACCAGGAACAAAAACCAAAAAAACAAAAAAACACAAAATAAAACCCCCTGAAAGAAAAACACAACCACAACACCCCCAAAAAAAAACCACCCCCCCCCCCCGCCAAAAAAAAAAACTAAAACAAAAACAACCCGAAAATAAAAAAAACTAAAAAAAACCCACAAAAAAAACCAAAAAAAAAAAAAAAAAAAAAAAAATAAAAAAAAAATAAAAACAAAAATAAACAAAAAAAAAAAAAAAACAAGGAAAAAAAAAAGAAGAATAAAGAAAAAAAAAATAATAAAAAAAGAATATAAAAAATAAAAAAAAAAAAAAAAAAAAAAAAATAAAGAAAAAAAAAATAAAAAAAAACACCAGCCTCAACACTAAACGAATGGGCAGTGGGGGGTGAACACCACACAAACCACGGGGAGGGTATCTGTGGACCCTTCCACCATGACATAACCACCACCAACCCCCTCCCTCCCAAGGGTTGGGGCCCTCCACTACTGTTCCCACCCCCCCCGTCCTCTCAATCAAACACAAACACCCAATCAAGAACTAACAGCCAAAAACAAAAACAATCAAAACACACTATATCCAAAAACAAAACCAATGAACTAAACTAAAACAAAACCAACAAAAAGAACCCCCCCCCCCCCTTCAACAAAAAAACACCACGCATAAAATTTCATCCAACCCCACAACATCACTGAAAACACCTCACCACCTGACCACCGCCCACACACCCCCAGGGGCAACTATAGCCGATAGTCACCCGCCCACTACTCCACCCACCCGCCTCCTCCCCCAAGTGAATCCCACCGTAGTCCCCACCTCGCCCCCCCATCCCCCCCCGCCCCCCGCTGGTATGCCCCGCACTCCTCCTAGCCCAACCCATTCACCCCTGGGCTTTTCAAACCCCCCCCCCCCCCCCATCAAACACAGACGCCCCCCCCCCCCCACGCCAAGTGACCCCCCCCCCACCCCACCCCCCCATCAGATCTCCAAATCCCCCCGCCCCTCTGTCTGAACCAACCCTCCCCGCCTCGGTTTCGTGACAACGGCCGACCCCCTGGGGCCCCGCCGGGGGTACCCTCTCCCCTCCCACCGCGCCGGCTCCCCTCTGCACCCCCCACGCCCCCCCCCGCGGCCCCCACGGGCCCCTCAGCCCTTGATCCCCGGTCGAGTCGCGCCCACGCCGGCCCCTCCCTACCCTGGGAACAAAAGCATACCCCAAGAGCAGGAATAATATTTAAACCCACCCTCACCTTCGTCAAGAGGAAAAGAATAAGTGAATTTAACCCAGCAGGGGAACCGACTGCGCGTGCCTTCCGACAACACCTGTCACAGCGCGCTGTTTATAGCCTACGCTCTGCATTCAACACGCCAACCCACCGGGCCCCCACCCGCCGCCCTGAACCACGCACAAACCCCCGATTCACGTGGCAAGTGTGTGTTTTACTTACAGATTTAAAAAAAACACTCACATTAACAAACCCAGAAAAACAATTTCACAATCTCAATACCCAATACATTCTCACGCCACCACTGGGTTACAAACCCTACCATCGCCACCTGTATCACACATAAAACACCTCCCCCCACACCCACCCGCACACCCCCCCACGCCCCGCACAACCCCCCCACCCACCCCACAGAACCCCCACCCCCCCCCCCCAGTACCCCACCCCCAACCCACCCCCCCCACATACTCCCACCCCCCCCCCACCCCCCCCCCAAACCCCCACCCAACAACCCACCCCCCCCCCCCCGCCTACCACCCCCCCCTCGCCCCACCCCGACCTCCCCCCCCCCCCCCCCACCCCCCCCCACCACAAACCCCCACCCCCCCCCCGCGGCCCCCCCCTCCACACCCCCACCCACTGCCCCCAAAAACCCCCCCACCCCCCCCACCCACCCCCCAAACCCCCCACCAAACCAAAACCACCCCCCCCCCCGACCCACCTCCTCCCCCACACCCCGAGAACCTCCCACCCCCCCACCCCCCCCCCCGCCCCCCCATGCAATACAACCGAAAAACCACCCCCCCCCCCCCCCGCCACCACCCCCAAAACGCTCCCACCCTAGGGGAAACCTCACACACCCGCACCCACCACACCCACCACCCCCAAAATCCACACCCACTCCTACCACCCCCGCACATAATACACCTACCATCCCTCCATGCTTCATCAATACACAAAACCCCCCCACCCGCCACGCCCCATCAAGAACTAAATCTTATGTTAAATCCCCCACCCCCCTCCTTTACCCCTTCCACCCCCCTAGGTGGCGACAGAACAACGGCCCAGAGGGCGCCCCCCCCCACTCCACCCTCACCACCCACTTCACTACCCACCCGCCAAAGACTCTCACCCCACCACCCCAGCCCCCCCGCACTCCCCACCCCAACAATAAACCCAAACTCTTAACCTAATGTGGGTAACTTGCTGTTAATTGTAGCATGTTCTTCCCTAGAATCAAGCGCCTGGTAACTCCTCCTTAAGACAAATCACACCCCCGTCACCCCCACCCGCCCCCTGACGCATCCGGGCCTTCTTCCCCCCCCTCCTCCCCTATCATGAAACTTCCCATGTGGAAAAAAACGCTTTAATGAAAGAACGTATAAATATGCCATAAAAAAATGTTTGAGATCAATTTCGAATTGAAACCAATCAAATGTAAAAAGAGGGGACTGAAGATCGATACCTTTGATTAAACAAAACGCATATTTGAAGACATTAAGTTAAAACATAAAGACATATTAAACAAACAAGGTATCACCTCTCTTTAATTCTGAGTCGGGAGAGGTAGACCAGGATGGTGCACATGGGCAAAAGCGGGACAGGGTAGGGGAAATAGGCCCCCTCCACACCTGTTATTGTACGTCCCGTTGTCTCCGTGAACCCTTTTTCCCCCCCTCCTCTGTCCTCCAGTCATATCCTGTTTTCGCTCCCTTTCCTTAGCTCTCCCTCGTTTATTAAATTTCAATTCCATCTTGCCATTCTCCCCCCACCCTCTCCCCCCCCTCCATTCTTTCGTCCATCTGCTTCCCCCCCCTCTCGCCACCCCCCCCCCCCGTCCTCCCCTCACTTGCCCTTCCGCCCCCTCCTCCCCCCCCTCTCCTTCTCCCCTTTCACCCCGTCTCCTCTCGCACTTCCCCCATCACACCCGCCACCGTCCCTTCTCCCCGCCCGTCTTTACCGATCCCTCTCCCTGTCCCCCTTCAGCCCTCTCCCCTCCCCCCCCCCCCTCGCCTCCTCCCCCTTTTCCTTCCCCCCCCCGTGCCCGCCCCTCTGATCCGCGTTCTCCCCCACGTCCCTCCTCCCCACTCGCTTCCCCCCCCCATCTTCCCCCCTTATCCCCTCTCCTCCCTGCCTCCCACCTCCCCTCCCCCCCCCACCCCCCCCCCCTCCCCTCACTCACCCCCGCCGCCCCCTCCCTCCCTATGCCCCCCTCTCCCTCCACCCCCACTCCCTATCTACTCTAACGCGTCTTTTTCATTATCCGTGCCTTTTTACTTGAGTTTTTCAGATATTTAAAAAATCTATTAACTATCTAAGCATTGAAATAGCATCACATATAGTATTAATAGTCGTACTCTTTATCTACTTTTGGATACAAGTCAGAAGAGTGAGGTCTGTTTAGGCAAGGACTCCTTGTTGAATTGGCCCCGCTTGACTGTATTTATTTGTTTATACTACTGTGTGGTGTGTATTTGTGTGGGTTTTGTTGGGGTGTGATATGTTTTATTCTCCTCGCCCCTCTGTGTTTATTCATTTTTTTTTTTTTTTGTTTGTTATTTTATTTTTTTATCTTTTGATTTTTTTTTTATTAGTCTTTTGTTTTTATTCATGTTTTTTAATAGATATATCTAAAAAACTAGAGAATAATAAAATCACCTAAAATAAAATCACAAAATCAAGAAACACGAAAAAACAACCACTTTAACCCACGAAAAAAACCTTACCACATCGAAACACACCACCCGACCCGCCACCAAAAACCCTCCCCAATAATCCACCATCCACACCAAAAAAATCAAGATCTCCCACCACCAACGACACGAACCCTATCCCCCAATACCAATATATCTACTACTTACCCCAACTATCAATTCACCCTATATCCGCTACCCCAACCCCCCTCTCTATACAACCCCCCCCAAACACCACGACCCCCCACATCTTATTTATCCAAATATCCACCCCCACCTCATACGAACAAACCACCCCCCGCGCCCTCCTATAAGCCACAAATCACACATCCCGACTCTAACACCATGAAACCACATCCACCCGCGCCGCCCCTACATCCCACGCCATAACCTTCTACCACATCCATCTTTCGTCTATAATCCCCCACACATCAAACAACAAAGATATCACATCGCAAATCTTTTCATATACAGTTGTTAGTGTGTTCAAAACCACACTAACCTTAATAAGAATAACAACCCCCCCCAACCACACCCTAAACCATAACGTACCAAACAAAAAGAAAATAATAACAAACAACCACAACAAACCATAAACCACCGACCACTAAACCGTAACACACACCTACCCCGCCCCCAGCCTCCCCGATCTACCACCACCTACAATACTCCAAAAACCGCACCACCCAGCGACTACCTTAAGCCGCCACAATCAATACCCAAACATAACCCAACCCACCTTACCAAACCAACACACACCCAAAATACCGACAGCCCCCTGACCCCCACCTCCCCCAACCCGGTCCCCTGTGTGCTGCGTTGCCCTCCGGCCCCGCGGTGCCGGGCACCCCCACACCAACCCCTCCTGAGGGAGGGGCGGAAGCTCTCTTCTCCTTTTTTTCTTCCCTGATTCCGTCCCCTCTAAAAAATCCAGTTCTAGAAGACTCGTCAGTAAACAGAGTCCCCCATAGTTGTATACCCAACAATAGGAGTCTATATATTTAATTATAATTAAAATTTTTTTAAAGTTAAATTTAATTGATAGTTTATAATTTTTATATAAATTTTAAAATATAATTATAAACCGTTTGAAAGTACCTTTCTTCTCAGCTGGGATACGTTGGTTATATTGGCCCAGCCAATTGATAAAAGCCTTTCCACCCTCATAATCCTCATCAAGGTCCCTAATGCCACTTTGTCTCGTTTTTCATTCTTTCAACTTCAAATCCTATGTCAGCCAATTTTTCTGTCCCATTTTCTCCTTAAAGGATCCAAAACTCCATAATTGTTAACAAAAGACTGATTGCATTTTCACACAATTGAACATCACTTTTGAAACCGATTAATATCCTTCTGTATATTCAATATTTAGTAAAATCAGCTCAAACGCATATTTGTTGTTAACACTCTCAAATTTTTTACAGAACTCCTCATCCTGAAGAAAAAAAGTTGGACGGAGATGAGAACGCAAACCTCTCGGAATGCGTTTAACACGATAATATTCACCAATTATTTTAAATGAAGTTTTTTATTTTTGTGTTTTTTTTTTTTTTCTATCGTAATAATCTCTAATATTCCCTTGTTCAAACTTCCTCTTTAAAATGTCAATAGATGGTAAACGGAGGAAGGAAACATCACATCTGGCATTATTCAAAAGTCTTTGAACATCCTCCTCTGTATACAAATAAGTACTCACACAGGATTCAGTTGTAGGCAAGGAAACAGGAACGGGAACAGGATTCTGTGTAGTATCCAATAAGATTGTCCCCCGTGCACGGTCATCAGGTTCCATAGTAGTAGAAAGAAAAACGTTAAAAAAAAAAAAAAACCAGCACAGAATCCCCCCCAAATATCAATAGCCTCCCAAGAAGCGCCCCAATGCCATATAGACACCCAAGGCAGGAGAGCCCCAACTCCAAACCATCCCAAGTCCTAAAGGAAATTGAGAGAAGCAGATGTCAGCGATAGGTACTATCTTTAAATTAATGAATCCAGATAACACAAATGCAGACGTTACGGCTGCAAAATTAAGTGATAGAGCCTTTTTTTGTCCAAGCTAATACAAACAACATTACAAGTGCAAGTATTATAGTGATCAAAATACACACCCACATCAGTCAATACCAATCAGTGGTCAGATAACAAAATGACAAAATCATATAGCCAATAGATCTGTGGACATATAAAAGTGAGCTAAAGATTAAAAATCTCCAAACAAATGGTTACCTAAAAACGGGAGCGAGGACCCCTGCCCCCTGGCTGGGCCTGTCTGCTGGCCCACTGTCAGCGGCTCTAGAGCGGATCCTAAAATGATTAACTGAGCGCATAGTCAAAAGAACCTCGCTCGGCGATGTCAGTTTCCTATCGACTTACAAATAAACAAATCTAACGTCATCGGCACATCGGAGAACTGACACAAATCTTCGATTGCTCATCGGTCAGGATCAGCGCAAAAATCCGCCACATTAGGGCAGAGCACAATTACCGTTATTATTCAATGTTTTAGGTGTACAGAAAAAGAACAGGCGCTAGACATGTCGAGCACCCATTCATTTAGTACGAAAAGACAAGGTATACCCACACACAAATCAAACATACAAAGCAACTAACTCAATATAACCCGTACCCCGTCCCGCCTCTCCCAAGGAATATAATGGAACCCCCCCACCCCCCCCCCGCCACCTCGCATACAATGTGCAAGGCATATGAAAATTACACAGTCACAATTATTGTTATCAGGGAAAAAACTGTTGTGTAATAAGTCTAATAGGCACACTGTTAATGTATTATAAGGTATAAACAACCCTATGCCAAGCAGTCAAACATCATGCGACCGAGAAGGGAGCGTATCAAGAACGCCATGACAGCCTAAAAAAAAAATAATAAAACACTAATATGCAACCAAAAACCACCCCAGCCCTCAACCCCAACCCGAAAGACCAAAATCCAACTTCCCAGCAATGATTGGCACAAATCCTCATCAGCACATACGAAGTATGCCCCAGAAGAAGGATGCGCTTAACGCAAGGGGCAAATCAATAGAAAGCCCACACTGTATAGTGTCCAAATTCAGACCCAAATAATAGAGGAAAACACAGTCACTTAACAAAATAAGTAAAACAACAGAAACAATGAATGCCCCAAATATAACAGAAGATAATATAAAAATGGGTAATTAATTATAAACATCAATGAAGTCAATTAGTACGAGGGTCCCCCACATCCCATTTCTTCAACCTAAGGTGAGATAATAAAGAATAAAATTAAATGTGAGTGAATGATAAAAAAATAAAAAACACAAAGTAAAACAATGTATAACAGGGAGTCCTAAATCAAGTTAGTATTAAATTCCAATATTTAAGCCATTCGTGGATGTAAGGATTTCTATTCAAAAATCCCTTCAATTCCTTTTTTTAAAAAGCAACAATCCTCTCTCGAAACCCCCCCTCTTCACAGTGGGGGCACATGAGCAATTATTCTGAACCTCAACGAGAATACTGAATGGTTGCAATCGATAAAAATGGCGTGCAACCGGTAAATCTAATCCATGCCCCCTCCGTATCAGTACTTTTCATGTTTGTTTAATACCACTCGGACTTTTCATGGTCGTTTCCTTTCCCCAATATAATTTTTATAACTACAGGGACAGGTGATCATATTAGATATGGCAATATGAGGTTCGACACGTAAACCTTTCCCCTAATTCCTGATCAGTTTACCCTGTCATTGGATATGAAAACAGTCACCGTTTAATCAAATGTATGTTTAAATTTACAACAAATTAGGGCATGAGGAAATTGGCCCGGGTTTTTTTGGTGGGGCCAAAAAGGACTGTCTCAAACCAAGAGAAGAAGGGAGATCTGCATTTTACCACTTAATCCCGAAGATTCTTACTCTACTTCTCCTATAGGCCCATCATCGAGGTTACTGAAATATTCCTTTTATAGATCCGGTGAGGCCTTCTGTAAGATGTGTCCACTTGCGCTCTTTTAGTAACCGTGTAGCTATTTTGTGGCCAATTTAAAACCATAATTTGGTAACAAAAGCGGATTCTTCATTAGTTCTTTTTCTAAAATCGCGAGGTTTTTCAAAATGTCAATCTTTTAAAAACCCTTTTATGTCGATCCTGCATACGACTGCAACAAGGGTTTAGAAACCCGTTGAATAAATTTCCGACACAGTCTCATCAATCTTAGGTATCAATTTTTAGTGCTCAACAGAGTACGATTCTCATAAACCCTCAAGTAACTGGCTCCAAGGAGGCGAGTCCATCATATGTGTTAGTGGTGATAACTCTTGTAATATAAGAGATTATTTTTTTGTTTGTTGTCTTACATACAAATCAGTCTCAAGAGTTAGAGATCCTCTATCATTCAAGGTATACTAGTTGGTGTCCAAAAATGTGAATCGAAGTGTTGGAACACAACCGTAAGTAGAAACTGAGGCCAGGTCTACATTGGTTCAATAAGGAAAGGAACAATCCAATTCCTCACATAGACCCCCTGTTCCAAATGAGGAAAAACATCGTCGATATATCTGCCGACCACGTAACGCAGGAATGTTGGCTCCCGAGAACCCGGGAGTGGTAAAATAAGTTCCGCCTCCAGCGCTGCCATATAGATGTTAGAATAGGTGGTCGCCACACTTATACATTGGACCCCACATGGCATAGCCTTACGCCTCTGGAGATAAAATTTGTCCCCAAAAAGGAAATAATCCTCCATGTATGGAAAATCTCCAGGAGAGAGAGGATGAAACCGATGAGTAATTCTACATTCCCACCCTGTGGGCATCGGTCAGCGAATCCCGACACTGCGCTAGTTCCATCAGAGTGTTCTATCGATGTGATACGCAGTGAAACCACATCAAATATGGGTTAAAAGAAAGAAATAAGAAAAATAAAACGCACGGCCCTGTCCACCCCCCCCCCCCCCCCGAATCCCCCTGTTCCTCCCCCCCTCCTCTCCCCCCTCCCATTACTTTTCACACTATACTCAGCCTTCCTCCTTCCCTCCCTCCCCTCGCCCCCTCCCCCCCTTCCACCAGTCCTTCTCGGTTCTTGTCCCACCGCCCTCCCCCACCCAGTCCCGACCCCGTCCCTCCCCACACCCACTTATACCACCCAACCCCTCCCCCACTTCCCCCCCACCACACCCTACAGGTCAAACACCCACACCATTAAATAACCTACGGCCGTCAGAATGAAGTACCCAGAAGTCAGAGGGGGCAGTCGTGGCTAAGGTACCTCACGCTATAAGTACACGAAAGCTTGCCCAATAGCTAAAGAATCGACCCCATACCCAGACAATAGGGTATCTACGCGGGGGGGTCCACCAAAGAAATAACTTAATATTGTGAAGTATATATAATAAAGGGAAACAGTAGAAGTAACCTATAAGAAAGATTTACCTCAATTTTTCATCAATTATACCTTCACAAATATGCCGCGAACAACCAGAAGATTGATTTCCTCTTTCATGATTATAAATTTTGGAAATCATTATCCTAACCTATGTACACAGTCCTCACAATCATCAATCAAACTACTACCTATCAAAAATAATATCCAAAGTCATCCCGCCAATTGTCCGGTGAACTTCAAATCATACTTGACTCTGGTTGTGTCCATCACCACGAGCGCCCCCCCATTAATCAGCGTGGTTTTAACAACAATCAAAGGATTTTGTTTCCATGGGAAGAGGAGAATGATGTAAAAATTGAGAAAATAAATCAAAGAAGATTGAAAAGCTCCCTCAGGGCCCTGTGTTCCTCACTTTAAAATATAGAATAGGTGGTCTTTCTGATATATCCTGTCTTTAAGTAATATCATTTTATATCTGTTGTAAGTCAGATGTATGTTTCAAACAACATGATTCTTTAGGGTGGATGAAAAAAAAAATCACTCTTCACTCTAAATTCAAACTCTTTAACCTAATGGGACTCGACTCCCTAGAATCAAGCGCGCTGGTAAACTTCTCCTTATGCCAAATCACGCCCTACAATGAAAAAACGCTTTAAGACGTAATTCCTAAAAAAATGTATGGAGATCATTTCGAATTGAAACCAATCAAATGAAATAAGGACTGAAATGATCAGCCTTTGTTTAACAAACGCATTTTTTCTGAAACTGTTAGTGAATACGGAAGAAATATTACAACAAGGTTACCTCATCTTTGTATTTCTGAAGGATTTCTCCCTGGTTGAATGGCCTGACTCGTGTTTCCTTCCTCTGTTGATCTCATTTTTGCCTCTCTGATTTCTTCTTTTGTGCTCTGCGATGCTTCCGGCCCCCCCTCCTGAGGCTTCTCATTTTCCTTGATTCCGTCCCTCTAAAAAAAAATTCCAAAAATCAGATCTAGTAAGACCCTCGTCAGAAGAATCGAGTCCATAGTTGTATACTCCCAAACCATAGGTCTTAATTAAACCTTTGAAAGGTCCTTTTCTAAGCTGGGATACGATGGTTAATATTGGCCAGGCCAATTGTAAATCCTTCCACTCCTCCATAATCCACAAGGTCCTATGCCCACTTGTCTCGTTTCAATTCTTTCAACTCTCAACTCCTATGTCTAGCCAATTCTGTCCCATTTCTTGCACCTTAAAGGATCCAAACTCATCAATTGGTAACAGAAGGACTTGATTTGCATTTCAACACAATTGGAACATCCACATTGTAACGATAATAACTCCTTCTGAAGATATTCCAATATTTAGTTAAAATCAGCCAAACGCCTTATTGTTGTTAACACTTCTCAAATTTTTTACAGAACGTCCTCTCCTGAAGAAAAAAAGTTGGAACTCAGATGAGAACCGCAAACCTCTCTTAATGCGTTTAAACACGAAACAATAACCAATTTAGTTTTAAATAAGTTCTACGTAATAAGTCTCTTATTTTTCTGTCTTGTTCAAACTTCCTCTTTTTAAAATTCCATTAGATGGTAAACGGAGTAAGGAAAAAACATCACATCTCAATCCTGGCATTATTCAAAAGTCTTTGAACATCCTCCTCTGTATACAAATAAGTACTCACACCGGATTCAGTTGTAGGCAAGGAAACGGGAACGGGAACAGGATTCTGTATAGTATCCAATAAGATTGTCCCCCGTGCACGGTCATCAGGCTCCATAGTAGTAGAAAGAAAAACGTTTAAATAACCGATCACACTGAAGCGTCCCAAAATCAAAAGGCCTACTCCAAGAAGCGCCAATGCATTAGATCATCCCAGGCAGGAGAGCCCAACTCCAAACTCATCCAAGTCCAAAAAATTGAAGAAGTCAGATGTCAGCAAAAGGTCTTCCTAATTGTTAATCCAGATACACAAATGCACGATTTTTCGAGGCTCAAAATTAAGTGTAGACCCTTTTTCAAAAGCATAATTACAAACATTACATGTGCAAGTATATATAGTAGATCAAAATATCACACCCACATCAGTCAATTACCCCAATCGAGTGGTCAGAATGAAACAAAATGACAAATCAATTAGCCAATAGATCTGTGAACAGTATAAAATGCTAAGATTAAAAAATGCCCAAACAAGGGTTTACCTCCTAACGAGCTTAGGGACCTTGTCCCAGTCGTGCTGTAGAAAGCGGCGTCCAGAAAATAATTACTGCGCATGTCATAAGACTCGCCGCATTCAGTTTCACTATGGAACTACAAATCCTACGTCACGCACATCCGAGGAACTGACAAATCTTCATCTGCGCATGTCAGGAGTCACGCAAAAATCCCGGCCACCATTAGGGCAGCACCAATTACCTCGTTATTATTGCAATGTTTTAGTGTACAGGAAAAAGAAAACAGGCGCTCTAGACATGTCCACCCATTCTCATTAGTACATCAGCATGTATTGTGTTGAAAGGCAATTTGAAAAGTAACTTGTCTCTATTTTGTTAAGGAAAAATCTGTTGTTGTAAATAAGGTTCTAATAAGGCACACTTTTAAGTATTTATAAGGGCTTATAACACCTATTGTGCCTAGCTTGTCAAAACAATCATGCACAGAGAAGGAAGCTATCATGAACCATGACAGCGAACTTCCCATCAATGAAGGCGACAAACCTCATCACACATTACGAGAGTACGTGGCCCCTGAAGAAATGTGCTAAAACAGCAAGGGGCAAATAATAAAATGCCCGCACACTGTATAGTGGGGCCAAATTAAGACCCAAATAATAGAGGAAACAACATCACTTAACAAAGAGTAAATCAACAGAAACAATGAATGCCCCAAATAGACAAATATAATATAAGCTGGTAAAATATTATATCATCAAGAAGACAATAAAGTAAAGAGGTCCCAACATCCCTATTCTTCAACCTAGGAGATAAATAGAATAAAAATATGTGAGTGAATGATAAAAAAATAAAACACAATGTAACAATTATACAGGGTCCCTGAAATCAAGTTTGGTATTAAATCAAGATTTTAAGGCCATTCGGATTGAAGAGGATTCTTAAAATCAAAAAATCCATCATCAATTCCTTTTTAACAACAATCTCCACTCGATCCCCCCCTCTTCGCAGTGGGGGCACATGATCAATTATTCTGAAACCTCAAACTGATCTATACTGAATGGTTGCATTCGATAAAATGGCGTGCTACCGATAAATCTACCATCCCCCTCCGTATCAGACTTTTATGTTTGTTAATACGCTCTCGGACTTCCATGGTCATTTCCCCTATATAAATTTTTACTGCTACAGGGACAGGGCCACAGGGGAAGGAGAAAGGAACATAGGGGCGGGGGGGAAGGGAAGTATGGGGAAAGGAGGGATGAGGGGGCACGCGTCCGGGTCCTTGCCGTAGGCAGCGTAGTCGTCGCCTCGTGTATTGTTGGTTCGATCCAGCTCAACATTACTCGTTGCTAAACTGTACTTAGCCACAGCCGTACCGTTACCCATTTATCGTTCATCGTCTTGCTCGAATTCGGACCTTTGCCGTGGATTCTGCTCTCGTCTTATTGCTCATGCGCGTCCGTTCAAACAACGGTGGACATCTAAAAACCGCACCAACAACACCACGCCCCGTCCACGCTATAACCCATAAACAACCCCAACCGCATAACAAACACCCGCCACCCACCTTCCCCTCCCTTAAAATCTGATCAGAGGCGAGCCAGAGCTCCCTTAACCAGGGCAAGTCACACAGATCAAAATTTTTACCTGTCATTGATGATGGGTTGAGAAACACAAGTCGGTGCTAGAAAAACACCTGAGTGCAGAGTGAAAGGGGAAGAGCATCATTCAGTCCAGTCCAGTAGGGCAGCAGCCCAGTTAGAAAATAGGGAGGAAACACAGATATAGTCCACCGTTGTCCTTTGACCTTGTTCCGCCCACCTTGGTCTCCCTCTTTGTCTTATGCCGCACGCCCTCCTGCTAGCTCTCCCGGCCCCATCCAAACCTTTAAATCATGTTAGTTACAGGCACAACCCCGGTCATACCACCCCCCATTTTGAAGAAATACATAAGTTAGCCATGGATATTGTATAATATAATCACAACGGTCTAACAAAAAACCCAATTCCATTTTCCTCCTTCTCACCCACTCTTTTATTCCTAGAATAATCCGTATATATGAGGTTTGTTGTGTGGTGTGTGCCACGCACCCCCGCCCTTGTCCAATATTACATAGCCACCCCCCCCGCGTCCTGCTCGGGGGGTTTGCGACTCCTCTTCTTAAAAATATTTTATAATAAAAGAAATCTAATTAATTAAATATAATAATTATTTTATAATAAATTTTAAAAAATATATTAGTTATTATTATAAATATATAACATATAATTATAATAGATTTAAATAAAATAAAATAGTATTTAAAATTTAATATAATTAAGTAATTATATTATTTATATTATATTTAATTTTAATATATAATAATTAACAAAAATAAAATCAATCAAAAAAAAAAATAATAATAAAAAATTGAAAAAAAAAACCAAAAAAAAAAAAAAAAAAAGATAAAACCCTCAACCCGCCCTAAAAGGTGAATAAACAGAAGGCACATTATGACTCCCGCAGCCAAGGCCTTTCCTGCATAGGACAAGGACCGCATCACCACAAAGAGTTGACTAATTCTCAAACTACAATACTAAATTCTACTTACCTCTTCCCTTTCATTCTATTTACCCTTTCTTTCTTTCTTTTCATTCTTCTGTTCTTCCGTTTCTTTCTTCTTCCCCTTCTCTCTCTTTTTTTCCTTCCTTCTTCTTTCTTCTTTTCTTTTCTTTCGTTCTTTTTCTTCTTTCTTTCTTTCTTTCTGACTTCTTGAACTCTCTCCTAAAGGCCCATTCATCGGGGTTACTGAAAAATCCATTGTATTCCGGGAGGCCCTTCTGTAGAATGTGCCATTCTCCCTCTTTTAGTACCTCGCTATTTTGGGGCAATTTTTTTATTATTTTATATATATTATTTTTACCATATAGACCTAGGTTGGATATACTAGCATGACTCCTGATTCACTGACAGTCTACTAGATCTGATTTTTTAGGGGACGGAATCAAGGAAAAGGAGAAGCCGATCAGAGGGGGGCGCGGAAAGCATCGCAGAGCCACAAAAGAAAAATCAGAAAGAGGCAAATGAAACAACAAGAGGGAGAACACAGTCAGGCATCAACCAGGATACCATCCTTCAGAAATAAAAGAATGAGGTGAACGCCTTTTTGTTAATATTTCTCTTCAGTTCACTTACATTTCAGAAATGCTTTTTGTTACAACAAAGGCTTTTATCAATCATGTCCCCTCCCTATTACATTTGATTGTTTACAATTCGAAAGTTGATCTCCACCATTTTTCTTAGGCATTATATGTACTTAAAGCGTTTTTTTTCATGAAAAGGGTGATTTGCAAAGGAGAGTTACCCAGGTGCGCTTGATATCTAGGGGAGTCACCATTATATTAAGAGATTTGATTGAGAGTGAAGAGGATTTTTGTCACCACCCTCAAACGAATCATGTTGTGGAAAACATACATCAACTTACACAGATAAAATGAGATTACTTAAAAGACCAGATAACTCAAAAGACCCAATCTATATTAAGTGCGAACAGGCCCTCTGAGGGAGCTCATGAACAATCCTTTGATTGTTGTAAAACCAGCTGATAAAGGGGGGGCGGTCGTGGTGATGGACAGAGTCAAGTATGAATTAGAAGTTTCACCGACAAGTGTGTTACCTAGGTTAGGAAAAATGATCAAAATTTAAACTCATGAAAGGAAATCAATCCTTCTTGTTTGATCGGGCAATTTGTGAAGGAATAATTGATGAAAAATTGGTATATATTTATTAAGGTACTTCTCCAAGTTCCCCAATATATATATACTTCCCAAAAACATAAATCTTTGGTGGAACCTCCCGTGTAGACTCATTGTCTCGGGTAAGGGTCGATCTTTAGCACTATTGGCCGATCTTCTTGACAAAATCTTGAGTCCTTCGCCACACTGCCCCCCTCTGTACAACAGGGACACATCAGACTTCCTTTGTGTAAAATACAGGAGATTATTATCCCAGAAGGGTGTGTGTCCTAGTGGTCTTTTGATGTGGTATCAACTGGACACATCGATAGAACACTCTGATGGAACGAGCGGCAGTGTCGGATCGCTGACCGATGCAGGTGGGCTCCGAATTACTCACGTTTCATCCTCTCTTCCTGAGATTGTCCTCATGATGAATTATTTCCTTTTTGGGGACAAATTTTTAGTCTCCAGAGGCGAGGCACTGCCATGGGTCCAATGTGGCCCCACCTATGCAAACATCTATATGCAGCGCTGGAGGGAGGAACGTATTTACCACTCAGTTCTCGGAGGCACATCTGCGTTGGTGGCGATATATACTACGATTTTATCTCATTTGGACAGGTCCTGAGGAATTGATTTGTTCCATACCTTTTTGAACCAATGTAGACCCTGGCCTCAGTTTTTCACTAGGTTGTGTCCACAACACTTCGATTCAATATTTTGGACACAACATTAATACATTGTAAATGATAGACTTTGAGACTGATTTGTATGGTGAAGAACAACATACAAAAATAATCTCTTATATTACAAGAGTTATCACCCTAAACATATGAGACCTCGCTCCCTTTGAGCCAGTTACTGAGGGTTAAGAGAATCGTATCGATGAGAACTAAAATTGATACTAAGATGATAGAGATGTGTCGAAATTTTATTTCAACGGGGTTATCCTAAACCCTTGGTTGAGTCGTATGAAGGATCGAATTAAAAGGGTTTTCAAAAGATCTAACATTTGAAACCCTCGCGATAAAAAACCTAATATAAGAATCCCTTTTGTTACCACATATGGTAAAATTGGCCCCAAAATAGCTGAGTACTAAAAGAGGAATGGCACATCTTTAACAGAATGCCTCCCTGATATAAAGGAAATTCAGTAACCCGATGATGCCTATAGGAAAGTTTTTATGAATCTCGCGATAAGTTGGCTAAAAGCAGATCCCCCTTCTCTCTTGGTTTGAGACAGTCCATTTTGGCCCCACCAAAAACCTGGCAATTTCCCTGCCTAAAATTGATAGTAATTGTCAACAACAAGAGTTAAAGGTGACTGTGTTTCCATCATCCAATACAGGTAAACTGATCAAATTAGGGAAAGGTTAACGTGTTCCAAACCCTCATATGCCAGACTATAATGATCACCTGTCCCTGTAGTAAAATTTATATAGGGTGAAACGGACCATGGAATCCGAGAGTCGTATTAGAAAAACATAAAAGTCCGATATGGAGGGATGTTAGATTTACCGTAGTCACGCATTTTTATCGAATGCAACCATTCAGTAATCTCAGTTGAGGTTCAGACTAATTGATCAAGTGCCCCCACTGAGAAGAGGGGGGATCCGCGGAGAGATTGTTGCCTAAAAATGGAATTGAAGTGGATTTTTGATTTAGAATCCTTACATCCGAATGCTTAAATCTTGATTTAATACTAACTTGATTTATGACACCCTTATACATTTTACTATGTTTTTTATTTTTTTATCATTCACTCACATATATTGGTATTCTATAATATATCTCCTTAGTTGAAGAAAGGGATGTGGGACCTCTTACTATATTGTCTCTATGATGTATAATAAATACCATTTTATATTCTATTCTGTCTATTTGGGCATTCATTGTTTTTCTGTTTGATTACCTTTGTTAAGTGACTGTTGGTTTCCTCTATTATTTTGGGTTATTAAATTTGTGGACCTATACAGTGTGGTGCTTACTAATTATTTTTCCCCCTTGCTGTTTTAGCGCATCTCTTCAGGGCATATCTTCGTATTGCTTGAAGAGAGTTGGCCATAATTGCTGAAGTTGCTGTCATGGTTTCATGATAGCTCCTTCTTCTGTGCATGATGGATGACAGCTTGGCAATAGGTGTTATAGCCCTTATAATACCTAAAGTGTGGCCTATATACCTTATTACACAACAGATTTTCCTTAAACAAAATAAAACAGTTTCATTTCAATGTCCTATCAAATACATGCTGATGTACTAAATGAATGGTGCGACATGTCTAGGCGCCTGTTCTTTTTCTGTACACTAGACATTGAATAATAACGAGTAATTGTGCTGCCCTAGTGTGGCGGGGTTTTGCGCTGACATCTGACATGCGCAATGAAGATTTGTAGTTTCTCCGATGTGCGTGACGTAGATTTGTAGTCCATAGTGAAACGGACATGCGCGAGGTCTTTTGACATGCGCAGTAATCATTAAAGGACGCCGCTCTAGAGCACACTGACAGGTCCTCGCTCCCGTTTAAGGTAACCAATGTTTTGAGAATTTTTATCTTTAGCACTTTTATATGTCACAGATCTATTGGCGTATAATGATTTGTCATTATTGTATACTGACCACTGATTGGTAATAGAACTGATGTGGTTGTTATTTAGATCACAAATATTACTTGCATTGTAATGTATGTATAATGCTTGAAAAAGCTCTATCACTTAATTTTGGAGCCAAACGTTGCATTATGTGTACTCTGGAATCACAAGTAAAGAATACCTTTATGCTGAACATCTGCTTCTCAATTTTTTCTGTACTTGGTATGGTTGATTGGGCTCGCATCCGCCTTGGGATGATCAAATGCCTTGGCGCTTCTGGGAGGCGATTGATATTAGGACTTCCAGTGCTGGTTTAACGTTTTTCTTTCTACTACTAAGTAGAAATGCACTTGTGACATGATGTTCTAGATTTGCATATTAATAAATGCCAGAAGCCATTAGTGCACTTGTTTTGCACATACATACTTACATAGGCCATTTACAATTCATGACTCAGGTCATTTTTCCTCTCCCTTTCTCCTCTTCTTTCCCATATTCCCTTATCGTCCCATCCGTTTCTCACAACATTTTTCTCTCGCTTCTTCTTTTCTTTCCCTTTATACTTCTTCACCTGTCTCAGTCCCTCTTCTTCTCCCGTTTCTTCTTCTCTTTTCTTTCTACTCCTTCTTCTTTCCTTCTCCGTTCTCTCTTTCCCTTCCCTGGACGCTCTCTCCCGTCATGACCTTCTCACTCCTCTCTCACTCGCCTTCTTCACTCACCTTTCCTTTCCATCTTTTCCCCTTCCTCCCCGCCTTCTTCCATCTTCCCCATTCTGCCTCCTTTTCCCCCGATCCTCTCCTCCTGCCACACGTCTAAGCATCACAAAGAACAGCATTGTGAATGATCCGGCTGCGGAGGGAGGGGAAGGGGTGATAGATGAGGAACCTTGTGGTACTGAGGTGAATCATATGCTATGTCTTAACGAGTTTTTGAAGGAAACAAGAGCCTGATTAGACGGCGTTTGCAGCAAGTAACTGTATTGTGTTTTGCAAAAGAGAAGTCATTTTGTGGCATTGCAACATAAGTGGATAACACCTAGTTAACATTATACTGTTCCGAATAAACATTTTACTGCATCTGCATAAAACGTTCACGCTGCGTTTAGGAAAGACCACGGCGGTGCCTGGGTGAGACGCTGCAGCTACATACTGTATTACGTGATTGCTGAGCCAGCAGAACATTTCATAATGGTGCTTTGTATCCTGTTCCTAATCTGTGCACATATATAGTTTCATCTTTATCTTCCTTAAAGTGGCAACACACCCAGCCAGCAGGCTATCCTGCCCGGCCGTCGCTTGGCTTAGTCTGAATGATCCAATCTTTCAGCAGTCTTGCCAACCGGTGGCATCTATAGTTATGCAGCTGGTAGATGATGGCACACAGAGAAGGACAGCAGGCAAAGACAAATGGATTGTCCAGCATGCCGGATTCACTCAGACAAATACACAGGCAATGAAGCTGGCATAATGGTTGTATTTGTAGTAAAGACTGTGCATACAGCTTTATTTTAGGTATTTATTTTAGATGTTTGCCTGAGAGAGTGAAGGTCTGTACCAAGAGCCCGATTAGACCAGTTTTATATACGAAACACCCTGAAAATGGGGGTCGATGCATCAGCGCGAAGGAAGAATTGGCATAACAGTCCACCACCAAAACAATATTAACCAGTCAATGAATCAACATGAAAATTTATGGCGACATGTACCAATACGACTGCGCCCTTGTTTTGGTGTATTTTGTGCAAAAAAAACCTGTTGACAGTCCTGCCCTTCTCTAAATAAATGAACTGTCGTACACCAAAACTAGGCTCATCATACGCCAGGGCACGACACACCTAAAGTAGGCGCATTAAATAAGCTAGCAATGATATGCGCCTAAATTATGCAATGCGCCATTTTACAATGCAAGGTATACCAGACGGCAGATGTTTGACAGGTTTGTTCATTCAGATGCACTTTACGCCACTTAACGACCGCCCACCGTCTTTTTGGCGTCGGGCATTTCAGGTCGTTCGTATGCAGCGACGTCTTAAGACGTCGCTGCAGACATCGGAGTTTGTGGCTCCGGGCGCTACAGCTGCGCTGAGATCGGGGCTGTACTACACAGCCCTTATCCTAGAGCATCTCCTGCGAGCACCGGTGAGCAGGGGAACCTCCGCACCCTGGTGCTTTAACCCTTTGATTGCGGCGGTTCGTCACCGCAACGCAATCAAAGGTTTTCCCTGCTCTGTCGGAACACCCGGTGACCCAACAGAGCCCGGGGAACCTAGAGTAGCCCCAGAGCTGTCTGTGTATCAAGCCAGTGACCAGGACATACTGTGAGCTGTCCTGATCACTGCCTGTGTCAGACTGACACAGATTATAATGTATTAGCATATATGAAGTGTAATAAAAAAAAAAAAATGTAAAACAGTTCTCCCTTCAGGGGATTTAAAAAAAAAAAAAAAAAAAAAAAAATCAGAAAAAGTAAAAAAAATGAATAAAAAATAATATAAAATAAATATTTAATAAAAAATAATTGTGCATATATTACACACACAAAAAAAAACCCTACACATATTAGGTATCCACATGACCGTAATAACCTTTAGAATTAATCTAACAAGTTATTAAGTGTGAAATGTAAAAAAAAAAAAATCTATTTAAAAAAAAATTTAAAAAATTTCTGCAATTATTTATAAGTGAACTTAAACTATTCCCCCATAAAGTACAACTTGTCTCGAATAAAACGAGGCCTCACACAACTGCGTCATTGAAAAAATGAAAAAGTTACAACTGTTGAAACACGAGGAGGCAAAAACTAAAAATATTCTGTCATTAACTGCTTTTCAGGTGTTGGGCTTAAGGGGTTAAATCTAGCGTGG
Source organism: Phyllomedusa bahiana (assembly GCA_025379985.1). Classification (NCBI taxonomy): domain Eukaryota; kingdom Metazoa; phylum Chordata; class Amphibia; order Anura; family Hylidae; genus Phyllomedusa; species Phyllomedusa bahiana. The sequence goes on along the minus strand of JAODAL010002773.1, from coordinate 124,034 downwards.
CGGAGCCTCTTTTCAGACATGTCACCCTTAGGCCGTGTTCACACGGCTTATTCCCGACGGATTTGTGAGCCGTATTGAGCGCACAAATCCGCCGTGAATACGGGGCGGGACGGGGGCGGGGCCGGAGCGCGGCGGGGGTGCCGCTCCCGGCCCATAGACAATGCATTGTTTACGCGCGTCCGCGCCGTAAATAATGTGCATGTCACTTTCTCCCCCCGCGGCGGATTTGCCGAGCGGGGAGGAGCGACGGAATCCACTGTTCTCTATGAGAGCAGTGGATTACCGTAATCACTCCGATGGATTGGCGCCGTATTGAAGCGCAAATCCGGCGCGGAATACGGCGCCAATCCGTCGGCAAATAAGCCGTGTGAACGGGGCCTTAGTCTTAAAATTCTCCTTCAAAGTGCTCCTTCAACATATAATATTAATTGGTTACGGGACAACCATTGTATGCTGAAACCATAACTCTATGGGAAACTGGTGATTGGTTCAAAGACCTAACAATGTCACCAACATAATACAAAATGAAGCTGATACTATTCCACATAAAACAAGTCCTTACATATAACACCAGAAAGAGCTGCTGGAAATCACTCTCTCTATGATGAGGACAGGAGCTTTTTTGGGTCTTGTACTTTATATACAGTGTAACAGAAAAAAGAAAATGTGTCCCTCAGCTGATGCCCAAAGGTGCTGCTCATCCGGTCACATGTACATTTTTACTTGATGATGGTAAAGGTGGATGCATTATATAGTTAAAATAGATCATACAAGCGCACAACACTTTTCTACACTTTTTTTTCCTCCATAAAATGCAATATCTCGACCCTCAGCAGGATCTTTGTCAAGCACAGCATCAAAATACACTGCTCCAGAAAATAAAGGAAACACTAAGGGCGACATGTATGTATTTTGGCGCCCAGGCACCATATTGTTTGCATGCATTAGTAGCGTACAATGCGCCTGAATCTGTGAACCTGTTCTACTGCGGGTCATAGATTTAGCGCTTTCTATCTACAAAGTGACAATTCAGGATCACTTTTAAATTGGTCTACCTGTTCCAGCAGCAATTTGGACCATAAAAATATCTATACTCCACTGTGTAACGTCATGGTATCAGGCCGAAGGTTAAAGGGGTTGTCTCATCTCAAAGTTTCATAGGATACATGAATGAAATAATGCTGCTTTTGCTCTTTCACTTCATGGACAAGCTGTCTGTAATTAGCATATGAGCTCTGTGTATTCAGACTTCTATGTTTATTAGTCTAGATTAAATAAATTACCTTCTCTGAGGTCCTGAGAAACTTCTGAGCTAATGTAAACAGAGAGTAATTACTGTCTTTTGTCTGAAAGATCAGATAACACACAAGCTCTCGCTGCCGGCTGCAACCTGTGTGATGACAGAAACCAGAAAACAATGGTGCCGCACACCAAAAGAATTGGACTGCGGGTGCTCAGTGGAAAGGCCTAAGGCTGTAATCCCATATGTAGAAAATCCACGGCACTCCTTACACACAGTTTTGCACAAAATTTATTGATAGACACAATAGTCTCACATAGTTAGTCATCAGCTCTCTATTTATACAGTAGATACAATAGTAGAATAGAAATGCCCACATAATAGTCTGACGTTTCGGCCTAGTTAGGCCTTCCTCAGGGACTAAGCAAACGGGCAAGGAGCATGAGAAGAAGGAGAAGCTTCTGAGCTAATGTAAACAGTAGAGTAATTACTGTCTTTTGTCTGAAAGATCAGATAATGCTATCTATAATACATGAAAAAAACTTTGAGATTCTTAGTTCACACGTTTTGATCAAAAGATGTTTATGCCACCCCCGACTTACAACGGGATCTCAAGGCGGGTGGTCCTACTCTATCTATTATCTCTCACTAGAGCCAAATTCAGACTTCTTATTGGGCCAACCGACCTCCATAATCCAGAGAGAAAAAAAATAAAAACAGGCACCAACCTTGCACGCATACTGCACTGATGTAACAAGCTGTAGAGGTGGGCGGGGTGCAAGAAACCAAAATGGAGGCATCCATTCCTCCCTCTATAAATTAAAAGCAATATGTGCCAAATACAACGTATAGTTCTGCACAAAAAAAACATTTCTGAAAAACACAATGTGAACCTGGGTGCCACTGGCTTGACTGCGGCATATATATATATATAAATATTCTATAAAATATTTTTTTTTTATATATTATATATATATACACGCATTACAATACCAGTGGCACACCAACTGCTAAAAGGGCTATACAATACTTGGAAATCCCTAAAGAAGCATTTATGCTATCTATAATACATGAAAAAAACTTTGAGATTCTTAGTTCACACGTTTTGATCAAAAGATGTTTATGCCACCCCCGACTTACAATGGGATCTCAAGGCGGGTGGTCCTACTCTATCTATTATCTCTCACTAGAGCCAAATTCAGACTTCTCATTGGGCCAACCGACCTCCATAATCAAGAGAGAAAAATACATAAAAACAGGCACCAACTTGCACGCATCCTGCACTGATGTAACAAGCTGTAGAGATCCCGTTGTAAGTCGGGGGTGGCATAAACATCTTTTGATCAAAACGTGTGAACTAAGAATCTCAAAGTTTTTTTCATGTATTAAAGATCAGATAACACACAAGCTTTCACACTGCTGGCCTGCCGCAATCTGTGTGATGACCTCACTCCCTGCTATCAGATAGAACAGCAGGGGGGAAGGAGTACACAGGTTGGGAAACTAGAAAGCCCTCAGAAGGTGATAAAATCATTTGTAGTTCCTTATCAAAAAAAGATGAACAAAGCAATATATTTGGAAAACGTCTTCATTTAGTGTCCCCTACATTTTGAAAGCTATTCTTTGTAGTGAGACAATCCCTTTAAAGAGGTTGTCTCACTACATTGATTCATCTCACCTCAGTCCTGTTTTCTTGGTTTCACTTTGAATTCAGGGGCATGTTTACTGGATTCCAGTAGGCTGCAGTAGAAGCCAGGTCTGTAGCTATAGCAACCAGTGCTGGCAGCCTATCAGGATGGATCAAACAAGTCTGTCGCTATAGTGACCTGAGGAGCTGATGCAGCCCATACAAGAGGGGATATCTAGGAAAAGGTAGGATACTGTTAATGGACACATATTGCAAAGAGACTTGTATTTGCAAGATCATTATTATAAAAAGCAATCCTTGTAGTGAGCCAACCCCTTTAAGTAATTGCCAGCTCCTTGTGGTAGTGTTATACACATATCTACAAACAGAACAGCTGTTCTCTTCCACTGAAAGAGATACTCTGGTGCCACTGTCAGCTGAAGAAAACAGCTGATTGCCGCAGACACACAGAGTCCCTCTATCAGATGAACAACACAGCTGACTGCTGCCACATCTGTCCGGCAGACTTACATATCAGCGACTTTAAGAAATCATCTGATTTTATCAGTGTACAGAGACGCTCTGTGTGCCGGGCCAATGATGCAGGCCTGAGGCAATCAGCTGTGTACCAAAAGAGGCGCCATGTGTGCCAGGCAGGAGACCCTATGCCTCACAGACCCACAGCAATGTGACACTGGCTGAAAAACCCTGTTCAGCTGACATTCACCCCCTGGCCTCTTCCCCTGCTGCAGCCGGGGCTCATGTCCCTTCTTCTTCCTACTTTGCTCCTGTTGGAAGAAAATGTTCATTATCATTATAATAATCTTTATCATTATGGTAATGAAACCTCAGAACAGCTTGTGTAATACACTGCAATATTACAGAAGGAAAAAAAATGGGATTCCCTCCAATTCTATTCTGGGTAAGGAGTAACTGTTGTCATACAGTAGTTGAGAAAATCTAGACACAAAACTGGGCAAACACATTGCGATGCAAGTATGATTGGGCAATAGCATAATGCAGGGGTGTCAAACTGTGGCCCTCCAGCTGTTGGGAAACTACAACTCCCAGCATGCTTTTATATAATCTATAACTGTGGGAATGATGGGAGTTGTAGTTTCCCAAAAGCTGGAGGGCTGCAGTTTGACATCCCCGGCATAATGTCATGATGTGCGTCACGGTCCCCACTGCAGACAGCAGGCGCACTCGTGTTGGCGTTCCCTATACTGAACATCCTGCCGGCGCCTACTCACCTCTCCAATCCCCGCTGCTGCTGGCATCCAGTGAAGATTTAAAGGGCCAGCAAATCATTGGTGCTCCCATGGCTGGCCAGCACTAGGGGCTTAAAGAGAACCTGTCACATAGACAGAACAAGCTAGTGTCAGACCTGCTGTTTCCAGCGCTGTGTCCCTTATTCTGTAAGATGCTGTAGTTTTCGTGTATTTAATGCTCAAATCTACAGTTTTCAGAAGAGTCATTCGAAGAGTCATTTTTTTTTCAAACCCCGCCAATCTGAGACTAGCCCCGCCCACCTCAATGGACAAACCTATTACTTTGAATAGGTAGAAACATGTGAATAACTATCAGAGAGCGGGGCTAGCCTTTGGTGGGCAGAGCTAACACCTACTCATAAATAATATTTGAGTGGTAAATACTCTAAAACGACAGCATCTTACAGAAAAAGGGACCCAGAGCTGGTACCAGCAGGTCTGACACTAGCTTGTGCTGTCCTCAGCAAGGGGGGCACAACCTACGTGACAGGTTCCCTTTTTGCCACGATCTAATGTTCATGTGGGATCCTTCAAAATGGGTATTTAATCACTTTTCTAAATATATGTCATCAAAAAAAGTGAAGCCTCTGAGAGCTACAGCCTGACTTACTTGCCCTTGGTTTCCTGACCGTTTACATTAGACACGACCAGGAGCTGACAGAAGCTGATCTGGCTGCGCTTGCATTGTTTGCACTTCTTATCTGATGGCAGGGAACATGAACAAGCTCTTAAGGGACTGGGGAGAAAGATTCTGTGTCTTTTGTATAGAGAATCCACTGTTTGTAATATAAATATCTGAATAAACATGCAGACCTTTTGGGTCTCTCCCACCCCTCCCCCTCTCCGCCAGCTTTCATGAAGGAATGAAAGAAGGTTCCTCTTAGCTTATCTTCTCTTCGAGCAAAAAAAGGGGGAGAAATAAAAGGCTTAGCTTGTGCACAAAAAAGTTCTCTCTGTGGTTTTAGAAAACATTTTGCTAAAATACAGGAAAACTAAGATCAGGAACGTGCAGGGGGGTGGAGTGTGAATCCAGGGGGAGGTACATTTTTTTTTTTTAAAACAAAAAAAAACCCCCCTTTTTAAAGCCCAAGAGGGGAATATCGCCTTTTTGGATAAAAACTACTTTTGGCAAACCCCCCTTTAAGGAACTCCCTCCTCTGCTGTGGGCCAGTTTGTTGGTGTCTGTCTGTGATCCTGACCTGTGCTGCTTGTGTTTACCTGCACACTCGGGTGTTAACCTTCCTGGTGCCAGGGTTCTTGCAAAGCCCTGCCTGCTTCCTTTTTTCCCTGCTTGGGCACTCGGCGTTCCCGCAATGGATGTAGGGGTCACGCTCGGGAATTTCCCCCCGTCCCCCAGCCAACCTGCCTTGTGGCGGGTTCTGGTGTAAACCATGGGGATCCTTGGCCATTTTCCCAACGGCTTAAAAATGGGCCGTTTTTCGGCCCGTAATAGCGCCGAAGTGCCCCAAACGGGCCCAAAACGGCCCCCATTCATTACGGTAAATTCACAGTTCTCATAGAGAATATGGATTAGTTTCTCCCCCCGAATTCCGCCGGGCGGGGGGATAAATTTAATGTCACTTTTTAGGGGTAAGCCCGCACAGTGATAGTCTATGGGCCGGGGAAGTGCCGGCCCCCTGCTTACTCCCCCCTCCGCCCCGCCCCCGTCCACACGGGTAATTGCGGGGCGAAATTTCGTCCCCAAAAAGCCCTGTGAACATAGCCTTAGACTCCGCTCCCTGGCATGGTCTCCATCATCGCTCGTGGTCACCTGCATTCCTTCCCTTGACCCATACCTAGCAATCACCCAGCACCAAATGTCAGGAAACAGAAACCGTATCAAAAGTAGCAATAATAAAGTTATAAATAATAGCACCTTTTATCAAAGAACCCACATAGCAGCGCTAGATATCAGAAAGCCGCCAACTTGCTACCCCCTAAAAAAAGTGTTGTGGGCCTCATATATGAAAACTAAGCACAAACTGTTTGTTGCCCCTTGCAAACCCAATCAAGCTCAGCTTTCATTCCCCTTTTCTGTACTGGGAAAAAAGAAAGCGGCTTGAGGGTTTTTATGGGCACAAGGACAGTCTACACTTAGACAGTTTTTTCATAAATGAGGCCCAAAATTTTTAAATTGAGTCACAACACTTGTTTGGGCTGTACAGTTAGCCCCGTTTACACGGCTTATTTTCGCCGCGGTTTTTCCGAGGGTTTACGATCGTCAACCCGGCAAATCATCGAAAAAAGTAACAGCCCCATTTTATTGTTTCAATGAAAATACGGCTTGTCTTACACGACGCGTAGTTTCCCGGGGGATTGCCGCCCGGATTGCACGGCAATCGGATGGAAAAACAATGTGATGTCAATTATTTCGGGCGGATTACCCCCCTCAATGAATGGAGTGGTGAAAACCTCGGAAATCGTAAAATACTTCCCCCACATTTGCAACTGATTTTCAACTGATATGGAAAAAGTTTACGATCGGCAAACCCATTTTAAAAACGTTCTGAAAAACCGGATCGAGGTTAGGGGGCGTTTACAAAACATCGGTTTATCTGCCCCGGGATTTGTCCTGTTTAGACCGTTCCCAGGCCGCGGGGGGTGGGGGGTGTAGGCGGCTTTTCTCCGCGATGAGCAGAGAAAAGCCCTCCCCCTTTCACAGCACAGGTTCTCCGATAACCGGGCAAAGAATGTGCTTATGAAAGTTTAAAAGGGGGAAAACCCCTGCGGGGGACTGCTGTCGGGTTTTCCCTTGGGCCATTGTGTCAAATTTGTCCGGTTTTTTAGCGGTCGCAAACCCGCAAACCGCCTGAAATAGCGTCCGAAAAACCGTGCAGTGGGGACGTGGCCTTACAATCATGATTGGTATGCAGGTTTCATTTACAGTGCTCCTAGTTTAGAATAAGGGTAATGGTTTTGGTTAGGGTTTGGGACGGAATTAAAGAAAAAAGGGGGTTTAGGACATCCCGAACCCAAATTTTTAAGAACAGGAACAGATTAACAAAACGCTATTCGTATGCAAGTCCAGGCAGAACATGTTAAAGGTTACATCAGCCCTGCAGGCCCTCCGTTTTCACGATCAGTGGGGACCTAGAGATAAGACCCCAACCAATCATGAAGAAATATGTCATCAGTTGATGAGATCAGTTTATGAGATCATTATAACCCTTCAACTTCATGCAGATGTTGCCTTTGGTCTTTCTTTTTTACGTCACTTTTTCTACTTTTAGGAAAGTGGGTGATGCTTGTCCGAAGAGTCATGGCCTCCAACTGTCTAAGGCTATGTCTTCACTGCACTGGTTTCTGGTCAGATTTTCAGTGTATTCAGTATTTGGAATCCGCCAAAAATCCGACTGTAACTAGTGCCCCATAGACCGCAATAGAAAGTCTTTGCTGTATAGACTACTTTCTACTGTCGGATTTCGAAAATTGTCGGCCCTCCGCCGGAAGATAGAACATGTTCTATATTCTGTCGGATTCCCGTACAGTCAATGTACTGGGCGGGTGGCAAACCCAAAAACCGCGGTACGACGATGTTAAAATACAGTTGGATTTTCGACTGTATTTTAACATTAGCAGTGTAGAAATAGCCTTACTCCTTTACTATAATTTACGACATAAAGTTGCATAATTTATAGACGAAATCTATGCCAGCGCATAGGTGGGGTAGACTTTAATTGTGACGTGTATCTCACTCCAATAACCTTATTTCTCATACTGGGGTTTAAAACAATAGTCTAAGTACATTTCCTCCATAATCAGAGGCGTAGGGAGTGCAGAGGCAGCAGTTGCCACCGGGCCCTGTAGCCTGAGGAGGCACAAAGGCCTTTAAGTTACATAAGACACCAGTATTGTAATTGATGCATGATAGCTGGGGATAGCTTACGAATCTGCACACAATGCTTATTTATATTCCAAACAGTTTTCCAACAAAATGCAGTGAACATTTTTCTGATTAGAAACTGTTCCAAAAATACAAGGTTGGCCTGGTTCATCAGAGAGCCACCAAAGTACCAGAAGAACCTCTCTGGTGTCAGACTCCATCACAAGAACGTTATGAAAGATTCAGCACAACTAACCCATTTCAAGGTGACATAAAGTTAGGCACTGCCAGGGACAACTCCTACATGTTGTAACCACAAATAACCTAGCAGAATGTATTCATGCTATTCCTCTGTGGGTGCAATGATAACAGCATATGTTACACTGCAAATAAAATTATTTGTGCACATGTTCTTTTTAGATAAGGTTGTGTCCTCAGAATCAACCCGTCAGACACTGACAACGCGACATTGGTGTAAATACCAATAATTAGCAAATTCTCTATAGCCTCAATAAAAAAAGAAATGGAAGCAAGGACGTAGCTAGGACCAGGCACCCATGGCACATGCCCCGGACTTCTGGCCTGTAGATTCCTCCACTTTTAAATGAATACACGTTAAAACCTATGGACCATGGGTGCTAAAACCCTGACATTCTGCACAAGACATCAGCGACCCAGTGTAGGTGATCTAATGAGGTCACGTCAAACAAGACCTCAGCTACGTGTTGTGGAATCAGGTTTAGGTGTATGTGCTTTTTTCGAGAGTACAAAGTTGGCACTATGGTGGGAATGTTTTATTGTGTTGGTGGCATATGTTCTATTTTTGACCATACAGGGTCTCTATTATCTTCTAGGATATACACAAGAGGTCTTATTTCATTACATGGAGCATAATTATTTTCAAGGGGACATAAAGTGAGTACTATTATTTTCTAGGAGGCACAAAGAAGACATTATTACTTTCCAAGGGGCAAAGAGGGAAAATTATCATTTTCTAAATGGGACTGACACAACTAGGTGTCAAGTTGGATCATTATTTTTCTGTTGTGACAGAATTGGGGCATTATGACTCTCTAGAGGACCTCCAAGGTAATATTTTCAGAAATACTACCTGTACCACGGGCCACAGCAGAGAGGAAGCGGGAGATTCGGGAGGGGAATAAGTGACTCAAAAATTGGTGTAGGAAAGAGGGATTTGGGTTTTTGGAGAACTGGGCTGACTTCTGTCTTGGCTACAGACTCTATGCTAGGCATGGGCTGCACCTAAATGGGGAGGGTGCAGCTGTATTGGGGGACAAAATGGCCAGGAAGTTGGAGGAGTGTTTAAACTAGTTACTGAGGAGGAGGACAATTACACATATAAGATAGAGAGCAGGAAATTCATTATAAATCAGGGGTGGAGTGGAGGGTAGTAATAGTTAATAAGGACAGGGTTAAAATAGCAAAAACCAAAATACCACTGACTTGCGTGATGACCAATGGCAGGAGTCTGAGCAACAAAATCATATGAACTAGAATTATTTAATGCTGAAGAAAAGTATGACATAATGAGAATAACTGAGACATGGCTGGATGAGACCTATGACTGGGCGCTTAACTTACAGTCTATTTAGAAGATATCGTAAAAACCGGAAGGGGAGAGGTGTATGTCTTTATGTAAAATCTTGTCTGAAGCCAACACTGTGGGAAGATATAGATACAGAGAATGAGCATGTGGAGTTATTATGGGTAGATATACATTGGGGTAATAACAATAATAAAATTCTGTTAGCAGTCTGCTATAGGCCCCCAAATATAACAGAACCCATGGAAGATGTACTCCACAGACAAATAGATGAGACAGCTAATCAGAATGAGGTTGTTATTATGGGCGACTTCAACTACCTGTCCTGTGGTTCTCATATGGGCGCGTTCTCACGGCACATGACAAATGCCGGCCGGTATTTGTCCTGTTTTGTGTCCGTCCCCCCGGCCGTGGGGGGGACGGCTTTTCTCCGCGATGAGTGGAGAAAAGCCCTTTCCCTTCACATTGAGATGCACAGATTCTGTCCGGAAACCGGATGGAAGATTGTGCAAGCACAATGTTTTGCGGCCGGGCCGCGGGCAGCAAAACCTCCGGACGAAAAACCCATGCAGTAGGGACTGCTGCACGCTTTTTCCATAGAGCACTATTGTGCTCATTTTCGGCCGGTTTTTCAGGTAGTCTGAAAAACCGCAAACTGGTTGAAAAACCGTCCGAAAACCTGTGCAGTGGGGACATGCACTAAAGGAAACAGGTTTTTGTCAATAACTAAAGATAATTACCTTTCCAAACTGGTGCAGGAACCGACTAGAGGAAAGGCCCTTCTGGACTTAATATTGACTAATAGACCTGACAGAGTAAAAAAGGTTCAGATTGGGGGACATCTAGGAAATAGTGACCATAATGTAGCAAATTTCCATTTATTCTTTAATAGAGTATTTTGTCGAGGAGCCACAAAAAACTGAATTTCAGGAAGGCTAATTTTATTCTGCTTAGGGAGGCCCTAAACCCCATTGACTGGTGCGAGGTCTTCAAAAATAACAGAACAGATAATAAATGGGAGATCTTTAAAAACATCTTAAAGGGGATTTATCGTTTGAGCTGCTCGTGCTGTTCTGCTAATTTTCTCAGATTGAGTTTGAAATCCAGGGGCGTGTTCTTCCTCTCAGCAGGCGTGTCTCTCCTCCAGGAGGGCGTGTCTCTCCTCACTGAAGAACTGTGACATCATCATTTTGTTTGAAGCAGGGGATGCAGAGGGTTGTCTGGATATAACAGCTCTGTAGCCTCCTGCATACTTATTATGGGGCCGCTGCAGCAAGCACCTATTATATCTATTATATCTCTTAGTTTACACACTGAAAGCCAGCAGCTTAACTTCTGTTCTAGTGGTATTCAACCAAATTGTACTGACAACAGTACTCAACTACAAGGACAAATGTCAGCTTCAAGTAAAGATCTCTGCTTGCTGTCAGTGATATGAGTGAAAACAGTGGGAGGAAGAAGCATATCAGCTTTGAGAGAAGAACCTGCTCAACCTGTAACTGACTTGGGCTGATGGTGTAGCGGTAGAGTGTTGGTTTTACAATGAAGGGGTTTGGAGTTCTAGTCCCCTCACAGGGTATATTCCCCCCCCTAAATTCTACACATATGTAGAGAAACCTAAAATATATATGTCAATCTCTATAATGATATTTATACACATACATAGCTCCCCTATATCATGTCTCATCCCTGAGAGTATATGCATTGTATCACATCTGTTGGAAGTGCTTGGTGTGACTGTGAGGATGGGACACTATATAGGGGAGCTTTCTGTGTGTGTGTGTTTTTATATATATAAAATTATAGATGTCTACACATATATTTTCATATATTTACATATGTGTAAATTTATAAAAGAAAAAAAAAAAAACGATGGGGACTTGAACTCCCAACCTCTGGCTTGCCAAGCTGATAACCTATGCAATGTACTATACAAGCAGCTCGTACAGCCACAGTGTTGAATCCTTATGTTATACAATACAGATGATGATGTCATAAGGAGGCGGGGCTTGCATTCGATCTGAGGAACAGAACGCCTTCTTTTCAAAGTTTAAACTGAACCTGTGAGGAGGTGAATCAACCTCTTGGCAAAAGCCCTTTAAACAGGCAGTAATTGCCCAGATCCTTCCCCCTAGAGCTGAGATGTACATAGAGCCAGCAGACTCTGGTTTCACTATCGATTTTAACAGCCCAGAGGGGAGTAAACACAGAGTGTGCAGGCAGCCAATCACAGCGCAGGGGGGTGGCCATGACGTTTCCTGTCTAGGGGCATATCCCAACAGGCTGAATGAAATGTCAGCCAGCCAATCACAGTGCAGTGGGCGTGTCTAGGGCACAGGAATCGACCCGGGGGCGTTCTGACCCAGCAACAGCAGAAATAAAAGACAGATTTACAGCGAAGCTGATATCTGCTAAACCAAGTGACAGAGGTAATGCAACCCAATTACAAAAGTGCTTATTTTTACTGTCCCCATAATCTGAGACATGATCTTTGTAACAATAAAACCCCTTTAAGCTCCCACTGTGAGAGGTACAGACCTTATGGAAATAAAGTGATTAGCAACAGCGAAAAACAATGTGGATCAATAACGATGCAAAGGAGACAATAGATAACAAAAAAGAAAGCTACTTAAATAGGAGGATAGTGAAGAGGCACTAAAAAACTATAAGGAAAAAAAAATATGTCAAATAATGATAAAGACAACAAAGCTGGAGACAGAAAGGCAGATTGCCAGCTGGTAAAAGTAACCCAGAGATATTTTTTAACTATATAAATAGTAAAAAGATCAAAACTGAAAATGTTGGCCCTTTGAAAAGCACTGTGGGAGGTAGTGTAGAGAGCGATGAGGAGAAAGCAAATCTATTACAAAAATTTTCTCCACCATATTAACCGAGGAAAATGACCTTCCTGTTGATGGGTGAAGGGATGAGGTAAACTCCACCTTAAATGTTTCTTGCCTAACCCAGAAAGAGGTGCAGCTCTGTCTTAAAGGGGTTGTCTCACTACAAAGATCGTTTAAAAATGAGGGGAATAAAAATTTAAGCATGTCCATCCTCGGATACCATTAACAAAGTGTTATGGTTTATGAGAATGGGCCAGCTTTGTGTTTGCACAGCAACCGTGTTGAAGCCAAGGTTGTGTTCCACCCAGCTAATGTGTTAGTGGCTGTCGGCTCAGTAGAATGATGCATTGTCCTGCCCAGGTCACAGACGGGTGCGCACACAGTATGTTGATGCAGCATAGTGCAGGGACGGGAGAGAGAGAGAACAGCTATACTATGCAGTCCCACGTAAATCACTTTTGAGACAGATTTGCAGTCCCACGTACAACACTTCTCTGACACAGATGCACAGTCCCACATAAATCACAGAAAGAACACAGCTGTATTGTGTAGTCCCATGAAATAAAAATTGTGACACAGATGTGGTCTCATGTAAATAACAAAGAGAACACAGCCGTACTGTGGAGCCCAAAGTAAAACACTTTTGTGACACAGATGCGCAGTCCCACATAAAACACTTTTGTGACACAGATGCGCAGTCCCACATAAAACCCTTTTGTGACACAGATGCGCAGTCCCACATAAATCACAAACAGAACACAACTGTACTGTGCAGTCCCATGTTAAACATTTTTGTGACACATATGCGCACCCCCACGTTAATCACTTTTGAGACAGATGCGCAGTCCCTCGCACAACACTTTTGTGAAACTGATGCGCAGACCCACATAAAGCACTTTTGAGACAGATGCGCAGTCCCATGTACAACACTTTTGTGACACAGATGCACAGTCTCACGTAAGTCGCAAACAGAGAGAACACAGCTGTACTGTGCAGTCCCATGTACAACACTTGTGACACAGATGTGCAGCCCCACGTTAATCCCTTTTGAAACAGATGTGCATCCCCACGTAAATCACTTTTGAGACAGATGTGCAGTCCCATGTACAACACTTTCGTGACACAGATGCACAGTCTTACGTAAATCACAAACAGAGAGAACACAGCTGTACTGTGCAGTCCCATGTAAAACAGTTGTGACACAGATGCATAGTCCCACATAAATCACTTTTGTGACACAAATGCACTGTCCCACGTAGAATACTTTTGTGACACAGATGCAGAGTCCCATGTAAAACACAAGCAGAGAGAAAACACAGCTGTACTGTGCAATCCCACTTAAAAAACTTTTGTGAGACACATGTGCAGTCCCATGTAAACACAAACAGATAAAGCTTATAGTTTTGTTCTGCAGATCTGTAGAGGTCAGAGGTGTAATAATCCACAGGACATATCAGTATGTGACAGAGAGAGACAGAGAAAAAAATCACCCATCTATCCCAGAGCCCTGAATGTCAAATTCTAGTTACAAAGTATGTAGAGAGAGCGAGAAATTTAGATATACACTATCAAGTATAACACTTAACTTTTCACTTCCGATGATTCCTTAGGATATGTCTACACAGCAAATACTGAAATGATATTGTATTTTGGATGGCAGTTTGTCATTTTCTGTATGCACATAGTCTTAATGTCAAACAGCTGAGAACCTCTACCTTCCCCCAGCTCACACAGAATGAATCAGTATGTGCACAGAGTGTGGGGCATGTCTGCAGAGAGTGAAGATACTCCCTGCTGGAAGGAGAAACACACCCCTCCATTTCACAATCTCTGCTTGGCAACCAGCACAAAAGGCTGCCAAATGCTGAGAACAAGACAACCACTTTAAGAAAAATAAAATAGACAAATAACCAGGTCCTGATGGTATGTACCCCTGTGTCCTAAAGTAATTGACTAATGTGATAGACAGGCCCCTATTCTTAATATTTATGGACTGTAAAATAACGGGTTATGTCCCAAAGGATTGGCGCATAGCAAATGTGGTGCCAATATTCAAAAAGGGATCAAAAAGTGATCCTGGAAACTATAGGCCAGTAAGCTTAACCTCTGTTGTAGGTAAAATGTTTGAAGGTTTTCTCAGAGATGCTATCCTGGAGTATCTCACTGAAAATAAATGTATAACGCCGTTCCAGCATGGGTTTATGAAGGATCGGTCCTGTCAGACTAATCTCATCAGCTTCTATGAGGAGGTTAGTTCTAGACTGGATCGGGGTGAGGCATTGGATGTTGTATATTTAGATTTTACTAAAGCATTTGATATGGTGCCACATAAAAGGTTGGCAAGTAAAATGAGAATGCTTGGACTGGGGGAAAATGCTTGCAAGTTACTGGCTCAGTGATAGAAAACAAAGGGTGGTGATTAATCATACATACTCGGACTGGATCTCTGATACTAGTGGGGCACCACAGGGGTCAGTATTGAGCCCTATTCTCTTTCATATTTTCATTAATAACCTTAAACTAAGGGCGCCCTTCCAGCCCGAAACGCGTCAGCATTTCTTTAGCTCCATGTCTAGGGGACGACCGCGACCTGTGCTTATCACTCTCGCAGTTGTTCATTCTGTTGATTTTATGAGCATATTTCGTCAATAAACCTTGGATGTTTTATCTGCAATTGGATCGTGCTGGACCGTTCATCATTTTTTCTGTTACTGTACTACTGCTGTGAGGCTTCAGCGGAGGTCCGTGCACTGTGCACATGGGATAGAGCTGGCTACATACAACATTCCTCAGCCAGGAATATCACAGGCTCATCACTCAGCCTTCAGGGAGTTTAATTGGGATTCCTGGATACCGCCCCTGTAGCTGATTGGAGCGGCCTCCGGGTCCTCCCATTGCCTGGTGCGACGCGCCCCCTGTCAGGAGTGGCTGGGCGTCTGTCACTCACAGAGCTGTCAGCAGCATGTGTATCAGGGTGGGGTTGCGAATCAGCTGCTGCAGCCTGTTGATCCCTGCAGCCTGAGCACAGCCTATCCCTGACAAAGGGATTCTTTACTGTAAGAGCAGTGAGACTGTGGAACTCTCTGCCAGAGGAACTTGTCATGGTGAATTCAATAACAGAGTTCAAAAGGGTCTGGATGCATTTCTGGAGCGTAATAATATAACAAGTTATAGTGACTAGGATTCTGGGGAGGGGTCATTGATCCAGAGATTTATTCTGATTGCCAGATTGGAGCTGGGAGGGAATTTTTTCCCTAAAATGAGGACAATTGCCTCCTGCCTCATTGGGGTTTTTTGCCTTCCTCTGGATCAACACTATAGCACAATAGTCTGAACTGGATGGATGCCTGTCTTACAAACTATGTAACTGTAAAGGGCACAAAGGGGGCATAGTTACTTTGTAAGGGGCAAAATAGTGGGTATTATTACTGTCAAGTGAGCAAAAGTGGTATGATTACTGGCAGTATTAGGCCCCGTTCACACGGATTATTCACGCCGGATTTGCGAGCCGGATTGCGCTCGCAATTCCGGCGTGAATAAGGGGCGGGACGCGGGCGGGAGCGCGGCGGGGGAGCAGCCCGCCGGCCCCATAGACAATGCATTATCTACGGCGCGTCCGTGCCGTAAATAATGTGCATGTCACTTTCTCCCCCCGCGCCGGATTCGCCGAGCGGGGAGGAGCGACGGAATCCACTGTTCTCTATGAGAGCAGTGGATTACCGTAATGACAGGGATGGATTGGCGCCGTACTGCAGCGCAAATCCGGCACGGAGTACGGCGCCAATCAGCGGACAAATAAGCCGTGTGAACACAGCCTTACTGTTACTAGCACTTAGTTACTGTTTGGAGGCACTGGAAAGATTATTATTGTGTGAGGTAAAAAAGATGGCACTATTGTGTGTGTCACAATGGACAATATACATAGACTGCTGACCAAAAATACACTGAATTATATATGTTTCCAACAGATGACCAGCGGCGGTCAGCTAATAGCTGAAGAAACTGAAAAATGAAGTAAAGCAACGTAACAGAACAAGATGCCACTTTCCATACTTCAATGAATGGATTTTATATAGCAAGATTCTGAAAAGATGAGAGATTATACCTCAGGAATCCCACAAAGCAAGTACAAGAGATAAATCTAGGCTACAACATCTACAGCCCATTACACGTCGCACTGGGTGAAATAAAGCGCCATTCAGAGAAACATTGCGAAAACGTTAAGGAAGGATTACACCTTCAAACTGTCCAAAGATCCTTCTATATTGGACGTTAAATACCATGAAGTATAAATGAAAGGTTTCAGCAATTGTTGGATTTCATGGTCGGAGTAAAATGCACAAATAAAGGTAATATTAGTCTTCAACGTTTTCTATTCAGTGACCGAATGGTAATATTTTCAGTGGTCATGGTGTGGCGGTAATATTTAGAACTTCTATGGTGGTGTTAATGGTAATATGCTCTTTGTGCAGTAACAGTATGGAGGTCATAATTTTATATGTACAGAAATATTTTTGTGGGGGTTTGGTGGATATGTCTTGGTGTTGCACTCTGTAAAATTCTAACAGTGACCCTAAGCAGCAATCTTCAAGGACTATTATCTGGTCTCAGTTTCACATATGTTCTCAGTAATTGCTTAGAAAGCTCTTTTCCCTTGAGAAACCTGACTCTATTGAATGATTACATAATCCAGATTTAACCCTAAGGGTCCTATGGATTTCAGAAATCTAATACAAAAGCACTTCCTTATTTTCAGACGTCCCAGCTGGTCTCTCACCTCTTCCTGGAACATTCAGGCAATTGACACATTGGAACAAAATAGAACATGTATATTGTGAGGGACAATCGTTTAGAGGGACCACCAGCCCGGCCACTTGAAGTCATAATCTTGCAATACTTATGTAGCCGTATAAAACACCTGGATTCAGTCTGATAACAATTTTGGGAGCAAAAATTGAATATTCCTTTAGGGCAGATTGATTCTTGCCTTATGGGTTCCAGGACTTCATCAGTAGAGGAAACACAGCTGAAAAATAAGACAAAATAGCCAGTTCACCACTCTATGAAAAGGAAATTGCGAGGAAGCTGATACTCTGTTGGTGGTACGGTAACTTGAGAAAAATTGAAGGATCACGCTGAGGCGTTTCGAATGTATTAGTTCTTGATCATAGCCTCCAAAACTATAATCATTTCACACTAGTTTTAAAACTGTAACAGTAACTAAAACGAACAATGGCAGAAAAAAAAATGAAAAAGGGTCAGCTCCCCCCCGCCCCGGAAATATGAATTTCCCATTGATGGAGCACGGTGGAGAGAAATCCTCCCATGTAGTTTGGAAGCAGATGAACCGGCTGCACATCCGAGCCATAAATATAAAAGCAACTTCTTTTATTGAAGTAATTTAAAATATCACAAGCAGAACAAACTTTTACTGAGACCGCTGATGCATTTCGGACAATATAATATATGTTTTCACAAACGAAAAAAAGGGACTTTTTGTCCGAAATGCACAGGGGTCTCAGTCCCCAACCGCACTAGGGGAGACATGTATAAATCGGGTTTTTCCCCCCTTTTCTGGTGTAAAATACACCAAAGTGAGCCGGCTAAGATGTCTAATGCGCCTAATGAATGTGTTAGGTGCTCAACACTTTTTAATGCTCCCAACATGAGGGGGCATCATAATATTAGACACATATTATTTACTGTTTGGGATAGGCAACTTCTCTCAATTTTCTCTGCCTGATCTGGGGAAGTAAAAATGGGAGCTAGATTTCTGTTAGGGGCAAAAATGCCCCTTTTTTTTTCCCAAATTTTAAAACACCAGTACAATAAAAAAAATTTAATTTTTTTCGAATTATAAAACTAAAAAAAAATTAAATTATTTAAATTTAATAAAAAATATCATATAAAATTAATTAAAAATATATAATATCCCAAAAATATAAAAATATCTTCTATAAAATGCATTTAAAATTAATAGAATCTAAAACTATTTTTAAAATTAAATAACCCCCTGATGTTTTTTGTTTCAGATTTTTAAAATTTTTAAATTTTTTCTACATTAAAATTTTTAAATTTTATTTTTGCTGCTCCCCCCCTTTAGTCTACATATTTCCCAAAAACCCCGCAAGCACAGGTCTGGCTGGGACCCGTGGGCCCCCAAAAGATCAGTACCCTAGTTTTTTGTCCCCCTGACAAGCTATTCAAAGAGTTTTTCTTTTTTTTCCATCCTAACCAAGGGTTTATACAAAGTTTGGAGATTAAAAAAATTCCAATGGGACCCAAGTTTCCCAAAGCGCCAAACACACAGTGAAGCCGGGGGATGGGGCTTTAGAAAAACCCTTTATGAAAACACAAAAAAAAAACTTTCATAAAATTCAGGGGCAATTTTATACCCGAAAAATAGTTTCGAAAATCACTTTAAAGGGACCTAGTTTTCCCTTCATGTCTCCCTAGGGTTTTGTTGCAAGTGAAGGGAAAATTTTTGGTTTATGTTTTTAAAAGGAAAACGTCGGGCCCAAATTTTTTTTTTTTCTTAAATAAAACAACCCCTTAAACCATATTCTTTTTTTTCTCAGTCGTTTTTTTTTTCCCGATTGTAAAATTTCTCAGTTTAGCCGTCTATATAAAATTTTGGGGAAGCCCTTCCCTTTCCCTTGGGACTGCTTTAAAAAACAGTCAGAGAAAATACTTTACCCGCAGCTTCATGCACATAGGAAATTTTTAAGACGATTCTGTCCCCTAGAATTGTATAGGAGAGTTTTTTAAATCTGAAGAGGGAGAGTGGGGGGCTTTTGACATCTCCTCTTTTTGATTGGGGGGAAATTTTGTGTTATCTGTACACAATGGTGTCTCCTTTTCAGTTTGACCCTCCTTTTTACTGATAATGAGCAACACTGCTGAAAAGCTCCCCTAAACAGAACAGGAATTTTCAGAAAGATTTTTAGGCCTAGTGGGGCCCAAAATGAAAACTGCAGGGCTTTAAATAAAATTTTTAAAAAAAAACTGAAAGTAAATGGGGAAAAAAAAAAAAAAAAAAACCAAAAATTCCTAAAAAAAAGTGTTTTTAAAATAAAAATTGAAATTTAACCCAAAAATTCCCTTTTTTGAGGACACATTCTCTTTCAATTTTATAATTGAATACATTTTATATTTGTGGCCCAGAGGTGCAGCTCGTTCATCCACTTCCAATACTCAAAACTAGTAGCGCTCAAGTATCCATCAGTACAATATCTGGATCCCCGTCCCGAAATTTTCTTTATTATTTATTGTCTTCCCAAAAAACAAAAGAAATTTTAAATTACCTTGAGGAGCATCTCCAGCCCCAAAATCAACTTGATGTAAAAAAATTTAACATTTTTTCCCCCCGTCGTGCAGGACTATGATGATTTCAGCAGAAATTCTCCTTGTCCTGAGTAGATCTTCTGAAATTAGTTTTCCTTTTTCGCCATGTGGTTTCTATGATAAAGCCATTGTGAGCTCATGTGAAGCTCAGATCCATGGTTGTCAGTCCTAGACTTTGCCCAGTCCTTTAGGTGATTCACCCTTACGGCATCCCTCTGACGTGAGATAACTAGTGAGGCATCTGTACACACATCATATTTTCTGTATCTGGAAAGCATTATGTGAATTATTGATGGGGCTCCAGCATTCACTGGCCATTGCACCTCTCCTAATGTCAGCAGGGTTGATGGATATCATCACATCCTGTTGCACAGCAGATGGTGTCTTCTGGGTTCAGGAGATTTTAAGTTTAAGAAATAATGATGATGTTAGGAAGTAAGGTAAAAGCAAAAGAGATTGTGAAGAACTAAGATACTAGAACAGGAAGGATGTGAGTTTACAGGTGCACGCCTCTACTCACATCTGTGTATTGCTTCTGCTGATAAAAGAAGCCATTCCAGAACGGAAAAACACCAATAAAACAATAACTTTATTAACCCCTTAACTCCCGGGCCTGAAAAGTAGTTAATGACCAGAACGTTTTTATAGTTTTTGCCTCCTTCCGTTTCAACAGTTGTAACTTTTTTATTTTTTCAATGATGCAGTTGGATGAGGCCTCTTTTTATTTGAGACAAGTTTTACTTTATGGGGGAATAGTTTAAGTTCACTTATAAATAATTGCTGAATTTTCTGTAAATTTATTTTTTTGTTTTTTACATTTTTTTTACAACCCTTCACATTTCACACTTAATAACTTGTTAGATTAATTCTACAGGGTTTTTACGGTCATGTGGATACCTAATATGTGTAGGTTTTTATGTGTGTGTAATTTTATGCACAATTATTTTTATTAAATATTTTTTTTTTTTTTTATTTTTTTTTTTACACTTTTTATTTTTTTTTTTTACTTTTTTTGTGAAATCACATAAGGTAGTACTGTTTTAATTTTTTTTTTTTCAACACTTAGTAATGTATTAGCTTTCAATAATTAATATATTATAACTGCCCCCCCCCCGGGTTTTGAACACATTTCAGGACAGCACACAGGCTGTCCGGGTTTGTTACACAACAGTCCTGGGGCTACCCTGGGTCCCCAGGGCTGACTGTGCGGGGCCGTTCCCCGGCTCTGTCGGATCCCGGAGTCCGATCACCCGACAAGCAGGGGAACCCTTTGATTGCACTGCGTAAACCACCACCGCAACAAAGGGTTAAACACCGGTTGCGGAGGTTTCCTCCGTCCCCGGGTGCTCGCAGCGATGCCGGGGATCGGGCGGACGCCAAAATCATTGGGGCGGTCGTTGGGGGTTTAAATTTTTTTTTTAAAATAAAAAAGACCCCCTTTTTTTTGATAATTTTCAAATTTAAACATAATTTTGATAACAGTAAGGGGGCGCATTTTTGGAATATAGCAATAATTCACAGATATTTTCAAAAAGCTTTACTCCAATACAGATCTGTAAAAAAACCCCAGACCCAATACAGCCCTGGAAAGCAAAATTTAGAATTCTTAACTACCCTCACCAACCCTTATTGTCCCTTATAATGGGTACTTAGGGGGATCGCCCTGATGGGGGCGGCCCCACCACAGGAGTGCGACCCAAAGGGCCCCCCTACTTTTTCCCCTATTTTGGGGCAACTAAACATACAGATACCTTTATTCCCACGGGGAAAAAAATCCCACAAGGGGGAAAAAATCTCCCGAAATAAAGCCACAACGATGTCACAACTGTTCACAGGGGCACCAGTAGCGCCCTCCAAACCCAACAGGCTTATAATGAGATGTGAAGTTTTTTTCCATCTGTTGTCTTGATAGAAAAACTTTTATTTTTATTATTATTGTTACACAGTCATGTCACATTATTATGACCTGCAGCTAATATCCAGAGCACCTAACAGCAGGGACAGCAGTTAGAGGAACTGTGGGTGACTCAGTAAGGTTTTTGGTAGGCTGTCACAGGTATCTGGAACCGACAGCTGCTGAAGGGTGCATGGAGGGAAGATCCGTACAGCAAACACGACGATCGAGGTGGTCCCAAGATCCCAAATTAGGTTAAATCTTGGAATTAGGGGCCGGGGTAAAATTGGAAGTCTTGGTATCTCTTAAAACCCAAATGTCAACAATTCAGCCAAAAAATATAGGGCATTCTTGATGGAACATCCTGTGCGCCCCAGGTAAAATAATCAGCAAGTATAGGTGTATGAGACTTGCATGGATACATTCATACCTATAACAGTGTCTTCCACATGAATAAAAGTCCCAGAGAGTGTCACCAAAACATTTCCCAGACCATAGTGCTGCCTCCATCAGCTCGTTTTCTTCCAGCAATGGTTGCAGGGTGTTTGTTCTTTGGTTTTTCCCCCGTGGACTTGCCAAAGTTCATCTGTTAATTAAGCAAAAAGGACTCCTCAAGAAGCAATCCTTTGCCCTTTTGAAAAAGCTTTTTGATAGTTACATGAATAAACCTTTTCTGCTGATGCAACCTCATTAAAAAGGGCATGACCATCCGCTGCTAGGGGCCCCTATATAATAGCTTTCCGACTTTATTTAATACACCTGTTTCTCCCTGTTTTTATTGTAGAATGAGCTGCAAGGGGTGCCTTAGGCGAAGAAAAGAAATCCCCCCCTTTAAAAAAGTTAGCCCTGACGACAAAAGTGCATCACTACCACCAGACAAAAAATAAAAAAGCCCTTTAAAACAAAGTTCACGTAAAAGCTAAGAAATAAAACATACATTAAAAAAATAACACGCACACAAAACCAAAACCCAAAAACTAAAATTACTAATGCCTACAAGACCACATATCACCACAATTGTGACTGAAAGCCCAGCAACCATTATCACTTATTACCACCACATAGTGGCCAAAAAATACCTCTATTCCATGACCACATATCACCACCACACAGTGACTGAATAATTCCACCACATAGTGACTGAGTAATACCACCACATCATGACCACATATCACCACCACATAGTGACTGAATAATACCACTACATAGTGACTGAGTAATACCACTACACCATGACCACATTTCACTACCACATAGTGACTGAATAATACCACTACACCATGACCACTTTTCACCTCCACATAGTGACTGAATAATACCCCACAACACCATGACTACATATCACCAAAAACAGGTACGAATAATACCACAACATCATGACCTCATAGTCACTGAATAATATCACAACACCATGACCACATATCACTGTCACATAGTGACTGAATCATATCATCACACCATGATCACATATCAGAACCACATAGTGATTGAATAATACACCACACCATGACCACATATCACCGTCACACAATGACTGAATAATAACACAACACCATGACCACATACCCCCGCACACAGTGACTGAATAATAACACTACACCATGATCACATATCACCACCACACAGTGAATGAATAATACAACATACTATTACTGAATATAAACCATTATATTACAACCAATATTACTGTCATACAGTGACCATACAGTGGTGAATACCAGTTGTACACAGACTTTGCAGACATATAGGCGATTACAATTAAGTTACATCCAGGGACTTATAGGAGACATCTCTGAAGAGTTGTTCTCTTCTTTGATACTTTGTCCTCTTTCCCTTTTTCTTCTCCATCTGTCCCAGACCACCATGACATCTTTACGCGGCCACAACTCTTCACAGTAAAATGTACACTTTTCCAGCACTCCCCTACCAATTCCTATCGCTGTACAAACTCCCCATCTATCGGAAGCCAAATGGTAATAATGCCCTTTGTGCCTCTACTATTTGTTCGCCAAGTTTTAGTCTTGTTTTGTACTCCCATATAAGAGGTAGTTTAAATTCCCAAAATAGTATGTAGGTACACCCCCAAACTAGGTAGTCCTCAATTAGGTAGGTGTATAGCGCTCCATTAGGTAGGTAGGCTTATAGGTCCCCCAATTTGTGGGTATCTAGGTACCCTATTATGTAGATTGGTAGTTGTAGTTATACAGGCCTCCCCAATAAGTAGAAATATAGGTCCATAGTATATAGTTATATAGGCCCCCTGTAGATAGGTGGGTAGGTATATAGGGCCCTTGTGGGTAGAAATATATAGACAGCCCCACAGTCGGCAGGTAGGCCCCTCAGTAGGTAGGGATATAAGCTCCCTGAAGGTATATATAGCACCCCTATAGGTAAATATAGGTCTCCTGTAGCTATATGTATATGCCACCTGTAAGCAGATATAGGTCCCCTGTAGATATATATATGGCCCCTGTAGGTTTTTGCTCTTAATATATGACCCCTGTAGGTAATTATTACTAATATATGCCCTCTGTAGGTAATAATTACAAAAATATGTGTCACTGATGTGTATGTACAGTGCTCCCAGGGGAGAAAGCAGGATGGTAACAAACTGTCCTGCTTCTCCCTGTTGGAGCAGCTGCATTGTGTGATAGGTAGTAATCACTGAGTGGGGGAGGCGGATAGCTTTGGCGCCCACCCCGCCCCCCCAGGTGAGCGGCACCCTGGCCCACAAAACGGCCATGGAGCGGCTCCACTGTAACATGTTGGTTCTTCCTCACGCACCTTTCACACCAATGGCACGTGATGCTCTGAAGTTTTCACGTCTCTTATTCGCAATGGGGCCATTTCAGCTCGCGATAATGCACGATCACCACTGCAGCACGCCAACAGTCCATAAACTGCACAGTTTCAAAAACACTGCCTTTAACCCGAATGCCAAAAATCATCCCTTTTTGCAACTTTGAAAGATTGCCCCTTCTACCCGTGGCAGCAACAAGGTTATTTGTGGGCAGACAGCCTCTTGCACACTTTATATACCCACCAAGCCGGCTCACCACATTTGAGTTCCTTCACGAGCTATGTGCTGGCGACATCTAAAATAAGAAGTGGTTATAATAAAGTGAATCTACTGTGTATATTTTTGGATGATGCAATGGCCAAAGCTTACAATATTTTCAGCATACAATGTTTTTTCCTGGGACCTTGTATGTTGACTGTAGTTTCAAGACACAATGTCCCAGACACTGATCCAGCAGATTATCATCAATATTTTACTTTAAAACCTCTATATTAGTACAGTGCATACAATGATTGGCGGTGTATAGCACCTCTCTACAGTACAGTGTGGTACTACATGTCCTGTACTGCTCTTACATGTATTAGTGAGGTGCATGCAGTGATTAGTGGTCTATAGTGCCTCTCTACAGTACAGTGTGGTACTACATTCCTGTGCTGCTCTTACATGTATTAGTGAGCTACATGCAGTGATTGGTGGTCTAGTAGCGCCTCTCTACAGTACAGTGCAGAACTACATGTCCTGTACTGCTCTTACATGTATTAGTGAGGTGCATGCAGTGGATAGTGGTCTATTAGCACCTCTCTACAGTACTGTGAGGTACTACATGTCCTGTACTGCTCTTACATGTATTAGTGAGGTGCATGCATTGATTGGCAGTCTAGTAGAGCCTCTCTATAGTACAGTACTACATATCCTGTACTACTCTTACATGTATTAGTGAGGTGCATGCAGTGATTGGCGGTCTAGTAGCGCCTCTCTATAGTACTGTACTACATATCCTGTACTGCTCTTACATGTATTAGTGAGGTGCCTGCAGTTATTGGCGGTCTAGTAGCGCCTCTCTATAGTACAGTACTACATGTCCTGTACTGCTCTTACATGTATTGGGATGAGCGGCTTTTTTGGGCACCAGGTGAGTTCCCTATTTTCTGGTACATTGTGTATAAAGTACATGAGCCAAAGAAGCTCCTGTCCTCATCATAGAAAGTGATTTCCAGCTTCCAGCAGCTCTTTCTGGATTACCATCTGCTTTATTTTCTTTCATTTTACATTATGTTGGTGACATTTTGCGGCTTCAGAACCAATCACCAGTTTTTTATCACAAATTTATTGTGCACAGAGCCTTGTATGATGGAAGCAGGGTTAGATAATACTAATTATTATGAATGAATAATGACTTTTTACGCTTTTTCATATATTTCATATAAACATGAATATAGCTCTCTAGCTGGGTGGCAGCGGAAGGAGACAGTTTCGATGGCTGTAGGTGTTAACCTGTGTGGGCACAGACATGAACATATTTTCCCTGTAAGCTTCTCTCCCCCCCTCCTCTATCCTTTGTGTAAAACTCATCTGCTAGAAGATAAAGCTTTGAGGTTTTTATTTAACAAATCCTGGTGGTCCTTGATGATTTCTTTTTTTCTAGGGCAAACCTGATAAAGATCTTCTAGAATTTTACAGAAATTTAAAAAAATATAGTATAAATGCAGTTATAGCAAGATTAAAGTAAAAATGTGGATAAAAAGGGGAGAGGGCTATGCTCATACACAATCTTTCAACTTCCTTGAGGTGTAAGTGGGATGTAGTAGTGCTGTAGTCATTAAGAAAGGGTGTTCAGGGTTTTTAAATAATTACCTACTTCAGTTATAAAGTACAGTGCTCCTTCTACATACAATATTAATTGGTTCCAGGGCGAGCATTGTATGTTTAAACCATCACTGTATGGAAAACTAATGGTTAGCTCCAAAGCCCTGAAATTTCACTCAACAGAATGCAAAATAAAGATGAAAGAATATAAAGCAGGTACTAATCCAGATAAAGCGCCTCCTTCCATATAACAACAGAGAGAGCTGCTGGAAGCTGGAAATCACTTTCTATAAGGAGGGCAGGAGCGTCTTTGCGTTATGTACTTTATACACAATGTATCAGAAAATGGGGTTCTCACCCGTTGCCTAAAGGAGCTGCTCCTTCTGCACATGTAAAGAGCAGTACAGGACATGTAGTACCGCACTGTACTGTAGAGAGAAGCTACTAGACCACCAATTACTGAATGCACCTCACTAATACATGTAAGAGCAGTACAGGACATGCAGTACCGCACTGTACTGTAGAGAGAAGCTACTAGACCACCAATTACTGAATGCACCTCACTAATACATGTAAGAGCATTCATTTATGCACAAGAGCGGACAAATAAAAAAGGTATTGGTTGCAGAAAATGGCGCTGAAATGCAAATTTATTTAGCTCGAAAACATAATGAAAACTCTAACAATTTTGTATCGCCGGAGACATAGCAACCTGCAGAATAGAGATATCACATCATGTGGGGACATAATAAATATGTTTAAATATATTAAGGGCCAATATAGAGCTCTCGCTAAAGATTTATTTATACCCTGGATTATACCTCGAACAAGGGGGCGTCCTCTACGTCTTGAGGAAAGTAAGTTTCTACATAAACATAGAAAGGGATTCTTTACTGTAAGAGCAGTGAGACTGTGGAACTCTCTGCCAGAGGAACTTGTCATGGTGAATTCAATAACAGAGATCAAGAAGGGCTTGGATGCATTTCTGAGGTGAAAATAAAACCCAATTTATATGACCGGGAAATTTTGGAGAAGGGGGTCTTGGATACATTTCTAGATTTAATAATAGAACAAGTTATAGTGACCAGGATTCTGGAGAAGGATCTGGATACATTTCTAGATGTAATAATAGAACAAGTTATTGTGACCAGGATTCTGGAGAAGGATCTGGATACATTTCTAGATGTAATAAGAGAACAAGTTATTGTGTCTAGGATTCTGGAGAGGGGTTGTTGATCTGATTGCCAGATTGGAGTCGGTAAGGAATTTTTTTCCCTAAAATGAGGACAATTTGGCTTCTACCTCAGGGGGGTTTTTGCCTTCCTCTGGATCAACACTTTAGCAACACTTTAAAAAAAGGGGCTGAATTGGAAATGGACGTCTTGTCTTTTTTTTTGGGCCCCTTACAAACTGTGTAACTATGTAACCAAAGGCCCGGACGGGCCCCATAGGGCAAACCGGGCATTTGCCCGGCGGGCCGCGGGGGTCCGGCCGCAGGGCCGGCTCGGATCGCCGGCCGAGCGGGACCAGTGTTCCCCCCGGGCCCGGGCCCCGAGTCCCGCGCCGGTCTGGGGCGGCGCAAACAGGGGCTGCAAATGGTCGCATCAGCGAGGGGGGGACCCCTGTGGCAGGGGACGACGGGCCCCCCTCGCACACGGCTGCAACGGCGGGTCACCGCCCCAACCCAAATCAGCCAACACGGCCCCGCCGCCTGCACCGCCGGTGCAAGCAGCAGCCAGCGAACAGCCGGGTTTAACTGTTTCCCGCTGTCAGCGCCAGCAGCCGCGGGGCAGGCCCGCGATGTGAGGACGTCATCGCCCCCGCCCGCGTCCGCACATGCTGCCTGGGGGCCCCGGGAAGAAGACAAAGAGGAAGCAGAGACATCAGGTTAAGAAATGTTTTTACTTATTTTTTAAAAATACTGCCCTATCACCTGGCCCTGCCAAGCAAATTACCACCCGGGGCTACCTGCCCTGCCTAGCTATATACCAGCCCTGGCTACCTGTCCTGCCTAGCTATTACCAGCCCTGGCTACCTGCCCTGCCTACTATATACCACCCCTGGCTACCTGTCCTGCCTAGCATATACCACCCGGGCTACCTCCCCCTGCCTAGCTATATACCACCCTGCTACCTGCCCTGCCTACTATATACCAGCCCTGGCTACCTCTCCTGCCTATCTATCTACCCCCTGGCTCCCTGTCCTGCCTAGCTATATACCACCCCTGGCTACCTGTCATGCCTAGCTATATACCAGCCCTGGCTACCTGTCCTGCCTAGCTATATACCAGCCCGGGCTACCTGTCCTGCCTAACTATATACCAGCCCTGTCAAACCTGTCCTGCCTAGCAAATATACCAGCCCTGGCTACCTGTCCGCCTGCTATATACCACCCTGGCAAACCTGTCCTGCCTAGTTATTACCAGCCCTGGCTACCTGCCCTGCCTAGCTATATACCACCCTGGCTACCTGTCATGCCTAGCTATATACCAGCCCTGGCTACCTGTCCTGCCTACTAAAATACCAGCCCTGTCTACCTGTCCTGCTTAGCTATATACCAGCCCTGGCTATCTGCCCTCCCTAGCTATATACCAGCCCTGTCTACCTGTAAACCTGCCTGCCTAGCTTTTTACCAGGCCCTGGCTACCTGTCCTGCCTAGCTATATACCAGCCCGGGCCCTACCTGTATACCTGTCCTGCCTACTATATACCAGCCTGGCTACCTGTCCTGCCTGCTATATAAACAGCCCGGGCGACCTGTATACCTGCCCTGCCTACTATATACCACCTGCTACATGTATACCTCCCCTGCCTAGCTATATACCAGCCCGGGCTACCTCCCTGCCTAGCTATATACCATACCTGGCTACCTGCCCTGCCTAGCTATATACCAGCCCTGCTACCTGCCCTGCCTAGCTATATACCACCCTGGCTAACTGTCCTGCCTACTATATCCCAAAGCCCTGGCTACCTGTCCTGCCTAGCTATATACCACCCTGGCTACCTGTCCTCCTAGCTTTTATACCAGCCCTGCTACCTGTAATACCCTGCCCTGCCTAGCTAAAACCAGCCCTGGCTACCTTCCTGCCTAGCTATATACCGCCCTGGCACCTGTCCTGCCTACTATATACCAGCCCTGGCTACCTGTCCTCCTAGCTATATACCAGCCGGGCTACCTGTATACCTGTCCTGCCTAGCTATATACCAGCTTTGGCTACCTGTCCTTTACCTTAGCTATATACCAGCCCGGCTACCTGTACTGCCTAGCTATAAACCAGCCCTGGCTACCTCTCCTGCCTACTATATACCAGCCCTGGCTACTTTCCTGCCCTAGCTATTCCAGCCCTGGCTACCTGTATACCTGCCTGTCTAGCTATATCCCCACCCCCTGGCTACATTATACCTGCCCTGCCTAGCTATATACCAGCCGGGCTACCTGCCCTGCCTAGCTATATACCGCCCCTGCTACCTCTCTGCCTAGCTATATACCAGCCCTGGCTACCTGTCCTGCCTAGCTATATACCAGCCCTGCTACCTTCCTGCCTAGCTATATACCACCCGGGCTATCTGTCCTCCCTAGCTATATACCAGCCCTGCTACCTGTATAACCTGCCCTCCTAGCTATATACCACCCTTCTACCTGTATACCTGCCTGCCTAGCTATATACCAGCCCTGCTACCTGTATACCCCCCTGCCTAGCAATATACCAGCCCTGTCTACCTGTATACCTGCCCTGTCAAACCTGAAATCCTGCCCTGTCTACCTGTATACCTGCCCTGTCAAAGCTAATAACCACCCTGTCTGCCTGTATACCTGCCCTGTCTACCTGTATACCTGCCCTGTCTAGCTAAAATACCTGCCCTGTCACCTGTATACCTGCCCTGTCTAGCTATATATGCCCTCTCTACTGTATACCACCTGTCTAGCTGTGTACCTGCCCTGTCTAGCTGTATACCTGCCCTGTCTACCTGTATACCTGTCCTGTCTAGCTATATACCTGCCCTGTCTAGCTATACACCTGCCCTGTCTAGCTATACACCTGCCCTGTCTGCCTATATGCCTGCCCTGTCTACCTATATGCCTCCCCTGTCTACCTATAAGTGGCCCTTCATATACTGGCCCTCCCTGGCTACATACTACCCTGCCTGGCTACATACTAGCCCTGCCTGGCTACATACTGCCCTGCTTCCCCTACATACTGCCCTGCCTGCCTACATACTGTCCTGGAAACTGCCTACATACTGGTCCTAGCTGGCTAATTACTGCCCCTGGCCCTAGCTGGCAAATTTTACTGCCCCTGGCCCAAACCGGGCTAATTATAGCCCTACCTGGCTAATTACTGCCCTACCTGGCTAGTTACTGGGGGCACCCTACTACAGGGCTGATTACTGGGGCAACCCTAGCAAACATGGCTGATTACGGGGGGCAACCTAGCTACCTGGCTAGTTACTGGGGGCAGCCCAGCTACCTGGCTAGTTACTGGGGGCAGCCCAAAGCTACCTGCTAGTTTACTGGGGGCTAATTACAGGGTAGGCCCTGTCTACCTACCTAAGGGGGTTTCTACCTATTGACATGCCACTTATCTGACATTTTTTTATTTCTAATTTTTCGTGTCTAACATAGCTGTTTGGGGAATTGATAGGAAAGTGCTGTAAAAGAGAGGAGTCCAAGTTGTATTTGTGGTAAATTCTACATAGATAGTATGGCCACTAGAAAAGACATTGCATGCTGTACCGGACAGAGAAAGAAATGAAGGGAACGACTCATCAGGGTTTGATGTCATGGGGGTTTGGGCCGGGAAGGAGACGAAAAGGAGAAGAGAACAACTCCCATCAGAGATGACGTCTCCTGTGAGTCCCTGCTGTCAGAGGTCATTTTACTTCTATGTTGAATCAGTGCTATGACCTGACTACTGGGGATGTGATTGGTGGGGTTGTAGGTTATGCTGGTGCTTATGTAGTGTCAGTGTGGGCTTGTCCCGGATTGTAAAGCAAGTGCACACCTGACTCTGATGAGGGGTTTCTCTGCACCACGGTTTCTTTCTTGCTTGTGTGTAGGCTGCTTTCACTCGGAGCGGTTTTGGTGCATTTTTTGTGTAGAAATGTACAGCATTAACTACTCTGCCTTTCTGCACAAAAACGCACCAAGAAATACATCAAAAATGCTCCGTGTGAAAGCACCTTCATAGTGTAGTTTATTTTAGAAAGTGGCGAGGTGCGAGAACAAGGGAAATTTTTTAAGCGGATATTGTATGTGGGCTGCTGGGGGCTTAGTGCCAGGGCTGATTTTTATTCCCAGTCCAGCCCTGTATGTAACTATGTATACTGAGCAGAGAACACAATAAAAACAAAACCCCAGTAAAAATGTCGTCATTGCATCTTATTCTTGTTCCACTGCACAAGAATTTTTTTTTGTTTATTATGTAGTATATTATATGGCACAGTCAATATGACCGGCATAGGTACATTGTGTCCTATAAAAAAACAAGCTCTCATTCACCTACGTTGGAGACAAATTATGGGTCTTTGAAAGGGGGGTTGGGGGAGAAAAATGTGACATAAACAAAAATGGCTACAGTCAGAGAGAGTTGATATAGCCCTAAAGTAATAACATATAGGTATTAAGCATGAAACTATAGTGCACCATAAAAACACAATGGTGCATGGAAAAAGTCCAACTGGTAAAAAAATAATAATAAATACCACATGAAAGTAAATAAATAGCAGCAAATGCAAGACTAAGAAAATGGCTAACATGGGAGATCACCACACTCCATGCACATTGCCGAGGCTCCCTGATGGATGGGTGTCCTCTATTTTGGTTTTATGTGGCATGATAAAAATATCTGACAGTGCATAATAGAGGGCCTTCATCTGGCACCAATAAAGATCATAGGAAAGCATGTCCTTGTTATAAAAACCTTTGGGTCGCTTGGTATATAATTATATGAAAATAAAATTTATTTGATAATGTATACAAAGTTAATTAGCAGATATAGAGAGCTATCCGGTCATAAAAATGTAAAAAGCTGACTATACTATACTTGCCTCAAATGTCTGTGGCTGAAATATTCTCTACGGAGAGTTTGAGAATCGGACTAAAACCTACAATCAAAATGATGTGAACAATGGTGAGGGCCGGGGAAAGATCTGCCATTATTAAAGGGGTTTTCTCACTACAGAGATTAGCGTTCAACATGTAGGGACAGGTAATTGAAGACTTTTTCCAAATACATTAGTCTTTTGATTTTACCTTGGTCATGAGAAAAGAGAGATTTTATCTGCTCTGAGTGCACACAATTATCTTTAGGTTAACGTCCTTATCTTCCTTCTTGATTAGACGGATAGCAAGGAGTGACATCACCATGGATGGAGCTCACTCCATGCAGACTCTTTAACAAGATTAGCTTTTGTTTACAGATAAGCAATTGTTTTTACTACTCTGGGCCCTTGGAGCTTTGTTTACTGTAGATTCAATTTCATATGTCTTTGTAATTTCTCAGCTAGTTATAGAGGAGCTAAATATGCTAATCACTGCTATACAACCCCCACAGCTTGACAAAGGCCGAAAGTGAGCATAAAGCTGCTTGTGACTCTGTGAAACAGCATGGTGAGAAAACCCCTTTAAATAAGTACATGTGAAAGGGTAGCTCAAAGAAGTCACCTTTAAGAAATAACCACAGAGTTGAACTGATGACTGTAGGCCTGGTTCTGATCTGCTTTGTTACTTCATTTTTTTGTGATCCAGCTCTTGGGAATTTGCTTGAGAAAACATAATCCATTTACAACCAATACATTTATTTTTGTGTGTAATCGGGTTATGTTTTCTTATTCTCTACACAAACTCTCTTTATTTCAAGATCATCTGTTGATACTCTACTTTCATACTTTTGTTCTGATTTGGTGATAGGATGTGATTGTTTGAATGGAAGGTACTGGTGCATTTGTGTTTTTAAAGCACTACATTGTTATTTACAATAAAGTTACGACTAAATGCATCACTTCGCTCGAAATGCGTCAGCATTATGCATGCACCGTTTTAGATAAGTCTTCTTTTTTAACATGGATCTATTAAAGATGGTGATCTTTTAACAAATATCCAAAGGACAGGACATCCAGCACCAAATGTTACTATTAAAGGTCCTTTACCCGAAACGCGTCAGAGTTATTGCCTCATGCCGACCACTATTTTAATGGATCTACAATATTGATTGTGAATTTTTATTTATTTTGTGCTGGATATCGGTATTGGCTGAATCTTCCAAACCAATGACACGCTGGCCACTCCCCGCTCCTCTGCAGCATGCATTTCCAAAGGTGAGCTGGCTTTGCATTTGTTTCTATTTCTGTGATTTTAAAACAAGCAAATTTCCAGGTGCTGTATCACACACCTCTGGATATTGAGTGCCCTTGGTTCTATGGGCGATCCCTGCACCCATGTGATGAACTGTCTTCCAGCCAGGTTAGCTGGCTGCTC
Organism: Phyllomedusa bahiana; assembly: GCA_025379985.1. Lineage (NCBI taxonomy): Eukaryota > Metazoa > Chordata > Amphibia > Anura > Hylidae > Phyllomedusa > Phyllomedusa bahiana. The sequence goes on along the minus strand of JAODAL010002773.1, from coordinate 90,346 downwards.
TACTGCAGGCTGTTTTACTGATTCTCACAGCTGAGAGTTCTAGTCCAGGAGATCCTCTGTGAGCTCAAAAGCTTCCTGCACTCCAGGCTTGTACACTTCAAATGGAATGAAAAATTACATCCAACTTTCAGGACAATAGAGAGGTTTGTGCTGCTGGTGTATTTATCTTCCTAGACTAAATACAATTCAAGGAAACCCTTAGGGGTTTAGCTAAAACTTATGGAGCTCCATAGCAGTCAGGAATGAGCCACCGCCCTAACTAAACTTTAGTCATCTAAATAGCAGCATGACTATTTTTACTGGCCCAGCAACCAACGTATGGAAAGCAGAGACCTTCATTATATCAGATCTTCTGCACAGAGGAGAACCTGCAATGTGGAAACAGACAACAAAAAAATCAAATACAAATGCAATATTGAAGTTCGAATGTAAGATGCTTAGTAGAGGACAAAAAGGCTATTCAAACTCTACACACCACTTGGTGCTCTCCTCGCCTCAAGGAGTGATGTTCCCCTTTCTAAGATTTTGTAAGCATAGTATATTTAAAGAGAACCTGTCACATAGGTTATGCCCCCCTTGCTGAGGGCAGCACAAGCTAGTGTCAGGCCTGCTGTTTCCAGCGCTGTGTCCCTTATTCTGAAAGGTGCTGTAGTTTTTGAGTATTTAGTGCTCAAAACTGCAGTTTTCAGCCAGAAAAGAGTCAAAGAGTCATTTAAAACCCCGCCCACCTGATGCTAGCCCCGCCCACCTAAACTCATAAACCTATTACTTTGAATAGGTAGAAACATGTAAATAACTGTCAGCTAGCCCCGCCCACTAGGCAGTTATTCAGATTTCTACCTATTCGAAGTTATAGGTTTATCAGTTGAGGTGGGCGGGGCCAGCCTCACGTGGGCGGGGTTTTAGGCCTCGTTCACACGGCTTATTTGGGCACGGATTGGCGCCGTACTCCGCGCCGGATTTGCGCATCAGTACGGCGCCAATCCGTCCCTGTCATTACGGTACTCCCCAGTTCTCATAGAGAACTGTGGATTCCGTCGATCCTCCCCGCTCGGCGAATCCGCAGCGGGGGGAGAACGTGACATGCACATTATTTACGGCGCGGACGCACCGTAAATAATGCATTGTCTATGGGGCCGGGAGCGGCGCCCCCGCCGCGCTCCGGCCCCGCCCCCGTCCCGCCCCTTATTCATGGCGGATTTTGTGCGCTCAATACGGCTCACAAATCCGTCGGAATAAGCCGTGTGAACACAGCCTTAAATGACTCTTTGACTCTTTTCTGGCTGAAAACTGCAGGTTTGAGCACTAAATACTCGAAAACTACAGCATCTTCCAGAATAAGGGACACAGCGCTGGAAACAGCAGGTCTGACACTAGCTTGTGCTGCCCTCAGCAAGGAGGGCATAACCTATGTGACAGGTTCTCTTTAACCCTTTAACGACCTTGGGCGTATCAGTACGTTCCAGGGCCGCTAAGGGGCTTTGCAGGGGGATCGCTCCGCGACCCCCCGCACAGCCGGCGGTGTTAGCGGCAAATCGCCGCTAACACCCGGCAGTAACAGCGTCGGCGGGTGGCTCCGCCCGCTGGCGCTGTTTTACCCATCAGGCGCCGCGGCAAAGGTGGCCGCGGCGTCTGAATTAACGCCAATCGGTGCCATACACCGATCGGTGCAGTGATCGGCATAAGCGCAGCTATGATGCGCCGATCCGATCACCGGGCATTGTGGTGGGGAACCTTGGGAAGGCTCCCGTCACTTACCCTGGCCGGTTTGCCCCACTTCCGTCCGCAGACAGGAAGTGGGGAAACCGCCATCTTTGTACACCCTAATGCATTGCCTATGCAATGCATTAGGTTGTATTAACAATCGCGCCACCTAGTGGTCAAGTACCACAGGTGGCCTCAATGTTACAGTAAAAAAAATAAATAAATAAAGTTTTAAAGTACAAAAAAAAAGTATTAAAAGTTCAAATCCCCCCCCCTTTCACCATTTTACAAATAAAATCATTAAAATAATAAAAAAGTTACACATATTTGGTATCGACGCATCCGAAAAAGGCCGATCTATAAAAATATAACATCATTTATCCCGTACGCTGAACACCGTAGAAGAAAAACAATTCCAAACGCCAAAATTGCGTTTTTTGGTCATTTTACGTCACTCAAAAAATGGAATAAAAATGATCGAAAAAGTCGCATGCATTCCAAACTGCTAGCGATAAAAAGTACACTTCAGCTCACAAAAAATGCCCCCTCACTGACGTCCGTAGATGTTAGTACCAAAAAGTTATTGGTCGCACAAAATGGCGCCGTGGCGCAAATTTCAAAAAATAGAAAATGTTTGGAATTTTTTTACGGTACCAAAACATAACGGAAACCCTACATGTTTGGTATTGCCGGATGCGTAACAACCTGAAGAATACAGATAACACATTATATTTACCGAAGATTGAACGCCGTAAAAACACTACCCCCACAAAAAACACTAAAAAACATATTATTTCACAATAAGTCACACTTGGAATTTTTTTGCGTTTTCTAAGTATATTCTATAGTATAGTGAATAACACCATTAGAAATTAAATCTTGTCCCACAAAATAAAAGCCCTCATGTGTATATGTAGGTGGAAAAATAAAGAAGTTATGGCTTTCAGAAGGCGAGGAGGTAAAAACAAACGTGTCACCAAAAAAAAAACGCCTGGTCCTTAAGGGGTTAAAGGGATTTTTCCGGGAGTTAAGAAAGTTGATTGGTCTGTCGAGGCATGATAAGGAATAGAAGATAGGAATCATACTTACCTCCCGGACGCTCCTGTTCAGTACCGGTGGTCAGTCCATCCATTCTGGCTGTAGCAATGAACAATCACCGCAGGTAATCACAGGCTACAGAGGTCACATGCACATGACATTGTGGCCTGTGAGTGGCTTTACCTGTCACATGACTGATGAACAGTTCACTGCTACTTCCATGATGAATGGACTGTCACCCGGGACTGCACAGGAGCATCCGGGAGGTACGTATGACTCTTATCGTCTATTTTTTATTATGCCCCGACAGTCCAACAAACTTTCTTAACAGCTGGAAGAACCCTTTAGAACCGTAGAACCGTATGGAAACTATAGACTTATAGCTTCGCTACGCCATTTCTAGGCGCATTACTGCTGGAACAAAGTGGTTTACCTGAGCCAGAAATGTCATACAAGCGCTAGAATGTGCCTGATTTATGACCCCATGCAGAGCAGGTTCATAAATCAGGCGCATTCTAGACTAATATTATGCGCATGAAATTTGGCATTTAAATGCCAAATTTCATACATGTCGCCAATAATTACTAACCACTAATAAGACTTAAAGGGGTTTTGCCACAATCTAATGTTGACGTGGGATCCTCCAAAATGGGTATTTAATCACTTTTCTAAATATATGTAATCAAAAAAAGTGAAGCCTCTGAGAGCTACAGCCTGACTTAAATGCCCTTGGTTTCCTGACAGTTTACACTTTAGCACAACAGGCTGAACTGGATGGACGTCTTGTCTTTTTTCAACCCTACAAACTATGTAACATTAGACACGACCAGGAGCTAACAGGAGCTGATCTGGCCACGCTTGCGTTGTTTGCACTTCTTATCTGATGCCAGGGAACATGAATGAGCTTTGAAGGGACTGGGGAGAAAGAGCCTGTGTCTTTTCTATAGAGAATCCACTGGTTGTAATGTAATTATCTGAGTAAACATGCAGACGCTTCCTGGCTCTCTGCTCAGCCCCCCTCACTCTCCGTTCATGAAGGAATGAAAGAAGGTTGCCTGCTGAGCTTATTTTCTCTCCTGAGCAAATAAGAGGGAGAAATAAAAGGCATATAGCTTGTGCACAATACAGTTCTCCTCTGTGGATTAGCAAAATAGTGTTTGCTCAACTACAGAGACTGAGTATCAGGAACGTGCATGGGAGGTGGAGTGATGACATCACAGAGGAGGTACTTGTTTCTTTAAACACAACGCCCATTTTTTCAGGCCTCAAGAAGGAAGTATCAGCCTGTTAGGTAAGGAACTCACTTCTTGGCAAAACCCCTTCAACTTTTAATGTTGGACCCTAATAAAAGTCTAAAAAATAAGTCTTATTGTGTGCCCATTTTCACACCTGTAGCACCTTCTTCAGGGGTCTAGGTGAAACACGTCGGGAGACGTCCATCTATATTTTAGTTAGGTGTTCTCTGCAGTATCTATATACAGGTATGCTGCAGATACCAATATATTTATTTGGGCTTTCATTCAATACAATGGTAGTATCCTCAATGCCAGACTATGACAATACAGAGCACACTATTAGCCTTATTTTTTCAACTTTTATTAGGGTCCAACATTAAAAGTTAAGTCTTCAGGTGCTTTCACACAAAGTTTTTTTGGATGCATTTTTTGTGCAGAAAGGCACAGAAATTAATGCTGTTCATTTCTGTACAAAAAAAACGCATCCAAAAAAACGCTCCGTGTGAAAGCACCCTTATAAGTGGATAGTAATTATGTACTGTATGGCTGTTAACATTTTGGTAATTAGTTGCCGTTTGGCAAATTGAGTATTTTGAGTGTAATTTATACCAATCATCCAACAAGGGATTTTGTCTTATTTAGTTTATTCTCCAGTCTTCTGTTTGCTTTCTTTGATTTCTGAACAGGGATATCACTGCTGAAGCCACTGATTCACTTCCGAATAGTGATGTAAGAGAAGGGGCATGTGACTGCTGTAGCCAATCATTGGTTGCAGCTGCCATGTCCCTGTTGGGAACTAGAAGAAGGAAAGCAGAAGACCGGAAAGACCTAGCACTGGACCAGCGGAGTGGGGGAAGGTGAGTACAGGCTTTTTCTTGTATTGGGCCACCTGTTATTTATTTTTTAGAGGAACCAGACATACCCCATTAAATATAATATTTTTGTGTGATCAACGGTGGTAAAGTGGTGAATGGTAATGTTTATGATGCTCTAGGTCAGTAATAGATAAATCCCTCATATCCTTGAAGGCTTAGTGTAAATTACTGTAAATGTTAAGAACTAATGTACCTGGAGGTCTATGAATGGGATTAATGGTTCTTTCTGCTGTGGTCTTGGATATTAAAGGGATAAAGTGTACATATAACGCTATGTTCACATGGCTTAAAATTGGACGTACTTCAGTCCGTAATTACGAGCCGGAGTGCGCAAATTACGGCTGGAATACGTCCCAGTCATTACGGTACTCCACAGTTCTCATAGAGAACTATGGATTACGTCTCCTCTCCCTGCTCGGCGAATACGCCGAGGGGGGAGATAATTGACATGTGAATTACCAGCGTCGTATACGTGCCGCTGGTAATGAAAGTCTATGGGCCGGCGAGATGCAGGCCCCCCGCTCCCTCTCCCACTCCCGCCATGCCCCCGTCCACACGGCGTAATTGCGGGGCGTAATTACGCCCTGCAAATACACCGTGTGAACCTAGCCTAAATCCATTTTATTTATCTGAATAGATGCAACTGTTGATTTATTTCATAATATAATGCCCTGATATAGAGTAAAATGCTAAAACTCTAACTGCATATAGTGATCCTTAGTTGGGGCTTATTGTATATCAAAATATATGTCATGATGCATGCTGTGGTCCCCGCTCGTCTCAGAGCTGCCAGCCCTGACCTTCCTGCCAGCGTCTACTCACCTCTCCACAATCCTGCTCAGCTCCCATCTCCTGTCTGTAACTGGTACATGCACACGCCCAGGGCCGCCATCAGAAATTTTGGGGCCCCATACAACTGGAGCATCTGGGCCCCCCCCCGCCTTCTCCCGGCCCCACCCCCATCTCCCGGCCCTGCCCCTACCCCTACCACTTTCATCTCCCGACCCACAATCATCGCCACCCCAGAAAAAGAAAAAATTGACTGACCAAACCAGTATACCCAGACCAATATTACCAAGCAACAATATAAAAATACTAAATAATACCGTCACCTATCACAAACATATGCTGACTAGCACCACCATAGTGTTATTGACTAAACCAATATACCAAGACCAATATCACAAAACATTATACAAGCACCTAATAATATCACCAAATCATCACCACATATCTGCACCATAACAATACTGTATAATACCGCCATACTGTTAGTGATTATAAACAATTACATCAAGACCAATATTTCCTCCATAGAGTGACCCTATAGTCAGGGCTGTGGTCAGGGCTGTGGAGTCGGAGTCGGTGGCTATTTTGCAGGAGACGGAGTAGGAGTTGTCATAAAAGGGACCAACTCCGACTCTAAAATATATAATAAGTTGGTCCAGTTAGTTCGATGCAAAGAGCAAGAGGAATTGGGTGCGGCCAGTGCTACTGCTCCCATATCTTCAGCCTCATCACATGAGGAGTGTAATTGATGACATGAAGCAGGCAAAGGGCTGCCCCAGGGGAGAAGACCCCGCTCCCAGGCTAAACAGATTTCAGCAAAATGTTTCACCTGCTTTCAAAGAAGTAGAAGATCAACCATTCATCAAACCTGACTGTGGCTGCGGCAATTCCTTTATACCCTGACATTGTTAGAGATGTTGCCCCTGTGGTCACCGCTTTTCCCCCAAGTTAGTGTAGAGAGGCCGTTCTCTAGCCTGAAAATAATGAGATCAGATGTGAGGTCATGTATGCGGGATCTGATGAAGGCAATACTATTTCTCCAAACAAATTCTACTTAGTTATAGTTTTGTTCCTAAAAATCAAAGTGTTAATTTTTATTATTTTGTTAGTATTTGGTAAATCCACCTTTTGCTTTCAATACTGCCTGAATCCTTCTGGGCTCTGAATCAGATTCAAGCATGTCTTGACCAAAATCTGATCCCAGGTCTCTTCTACACATTCCCAATGTTGGTGCAGACTGGAGTTGGATACAAATACAGCTTTATCTTCAACTCTACCCACAAGTGTTCAAAAGATCAAAACATTGTTACTATTTTGCTTATCAGTGTCTGTTCTTCCTAAATAGCTTGATTATTGTATCATAAGGTGATAAACAGCCTGATGTTACCATTTTACTACAGTAAAGTTATCACTTAAACATGCGCCATGTATGAGGGAGTCAGGAGTCGGAGGTTTGGGAAATTGAGGAGTCGGAGTCGGGGCTTCGGCTTGCCGACTCCACAGCCCTGCCTATAGTGGTAGATACCAGGTACAAAGGTGCTCTGCATATAGTTTACTTACATTTAGGGCCTCACAGGTGACGTCTTGTCTGAGTCGTTCGCTTTCCCTCTTATTCTCTATTCGGTCCAGACCTCCATGATGACTTCCTCCGTTCACCACTCGTCCCTGCAGAATTTACAACACAAACACCTGAGACACCTCACTTTATCATTTTCCCCAACTGAGTGCCTCCTCCCCCATTGTACAAACTCCCCATCCACAATGGCAATAATTACTCCCGGTAATTATGGGCCCCCCAGTATGTAAGCAGGCCCCCCCAGTCAGTATGTAGGTAAAATGGGGCCCCTGGGTGGTAGTTAGGTAGCTTAGGGAGACGTAGGTAGCTTAGGGCCCAGTGTAGGTAGCTTAGGGCCCCCTGTAGGTAGAATAGTGGCCCCCATGTAGGCAGAATAGCTCCCCTGTAGTTTAGGGGCCTCTGTAGTCAAAAGAGCCCTCCCCCAGTAGTTTAGGGCCTCTGTAGGCAGAATAGTCCACTCCTGTAGTTTTAGGGACCCCTGTAGTCAGAATAGCCGACCCCCCATAGTTTAGAGGCCCCTGTAGTTTTAGGGTCTCCCCTGTAGTATTAGGGCCCCCTCCATAGTATTAGGGCCACCTTCATAGTATTAGGGCCCCCTCCACAGTATTAGGGCCCCCTCCACAGTATTAGGGCCACCTTCATAGTATTAGGGCCACCTTCATAGTATTAGGGCCACCTCCACAGTATTAGGGCCACCTTCATAGTATTAGGGCCCCCTCCACAGTATTAGGGCCCCCTCCACGTTAAGGGCCACCTCACAGTATTAGGGCCCCCCACGTATTGGGCCCTCTACAGTATTAGGGCCCTTCATGTATAGGCCCCCTCACAGTATTAGGGCACCTTCATAGTATTAGGGCCCCCGATTGGGCCCCTATAGGTTAGGGCCCCTCCACAGGATTAGGGCTCCCTCCATAGGATTAGGGCTCCCTCCATAGGATTATGGCTACCTCCACAGTATTAGGGCCCCCTCCATAGGATTAGGGCTCCCTCCATAGGATTAGGGCTCCCTCCACAGTATTAGGGCCTCCTCCATAGGATTAGGGCCCCCTCCATAGTATTAGGGCCCACGGCCCGCTCCCCAGCCTCACCGTGTATAAGTACTTACCTGGCCGCGGCGCTCCCCCGGCGTCTCCGTCCGCTCCAGGCCCCAAGCCTGCTGCTTTAGGCTTGGGGCCGAGGACAGGAAGCTCGGCAGGCGGCGCGGTGACGTCACTTCCGCCGCGCCGCCTGCAGAGCGATGTACGGCAGGGGCAGGGAGCGCACAGCTCTCCCTGCTCCGCCGTTCATCTTAATTGTATGCGCGTCGCACGGACATGCATACAATTAAGAGATCGCATCTGTGAAGCCAGAGGGGGCGGAGCCTGCCGGCGGCAGCGGGGACCCCCCCTGGCTTCACAGATCGCCCGGGCCCGGTACGGCAGTACCGGTTGTACTGCCCTATCAGCGGCCCTGCACACGCCCTATAGGGAGCATGCGTGCTGGCTCCCTCAAATTTAAAGGGGCAGTATCTAGCACTGGGAACTTAAGGAACATTCTGCCTGTGCTGAGGTTCAGTTCATTGATGTTCCTATATTGATCCTGACCTCTGTGTTGCTGTCGCCTGTTTCTTATGGTTACTTGCTGTTGTACCTGCTGCCATGCCAGACTACTACCGTCACCTATTGCACCTGCCTGAGACCCGCCACCTCTCGCACTCTTATGCCTGGCATCTCGGCTGTCACCACCAGCGGCCAAGTCAGCGGTTGCAAACTGGGAGTCCCTCTCAGCTAAGTCCAATCTGCTTTGCAGGGGGCTCTGGTTAATACCGGGGGACTCCTTAGACTCCGCTCCCTGGTGTGATCTGCACCATCTCGCGTTACAACATACATTTTTCTTTAAAATGTATCTAAAATTTTTTTTTTACATTTTGACATGTCACAGTAAACTTTTGATTAATAAGAGCCCAGGTTATGAGACACCAATGGATTCTTAAAATAAAATAACAGAAGCACTCTTCTCAGGACTAATCTCCTTAGTCGTGAATTGACTCTCCTTTCCTCTGAGAGTCAAGTGTACAGATTCATAGAAAGCACAGTCTGGTTTCTGCAGCTTCTATGCAGACCTATTTGTCTCTCTGATCGTGACGCCATATTCTCTTCCATCTGACCTTGGCTTAGCTATAAAATGTACATCAGCACAAAATAGAGGAGAAAGTATGAAACATTAAGGGGCCGTTCACGGCACAGCACAAATACCGATTGGTTTATCCGACCGGTATTTGTCCGGTTTTTGTGTCGTGCACATGGTCGCCGGGGGACGCTTTTCTCCATGGTTAGCGTAGAAAAACCCTCCCCTTTCACATAGGCATGTTCATATTCCGTCCGAAAACCGGACAGAAGAATGAACATGTTCTATGTTTTCCGGACCACCGGCAGTCTGAAAAACCGCGGAGCGGAACATCCGTGCAGTAGGGACCACTGCACAGATTTCCCATTAAGGTCCATGTAAAAGTTTTTCAGCCGGTTTGCAGTCGGTTTGCAGGCTGAAAAACCAGCTGAAAAACCGTGCCGTGGGGACATGGCCCAAGACTGCAAGATTACACTAAAATATAAAAAAATGATGCAAAGGTGTATATAGCCTGTGCAAGAGTAGAGAGCCCCTAACATAATAATTAGAATGGTAAACCAGATTTCTTGGTCTTAGGTTCGGGTTGCAAAATGTTTAGGAAATCTTTGTTCATTTTTTGGAAGGAGCATTCATTATTCTGTCTCGCTGCAGGAACTGGTCTTTTTTTTTTTACCACATTTACTTTGAATAACTGTAGCTTCCTGTACTTTTCACATATTTTGACACCAGATAACATAAATGGTTAGACTAGTATGGAGTTTAAAATAGTGTTGGACAGAGACACATTATGTAGTCTGTAGTTTTTCCTTTTATGATTTATATGGACACTTGGGTCTACACGAGAGCAAAAGTATCAATCTCTACAACTTTTTTTAATAATTAGTAATGTCAAGCCTTAAAAAATAGTGCTGTAGCTTATAATTTTGTTTTGTAAATTCTTTATTCTCAGATATGCACAACATGTAAATGGAATGGGGGGGAGAAGGTTAGAAGATTGAAAAAACTGCAAAAGAAGTAACAAAAACGGTAAGTTAAAGGGGTTGTCTCCCTACAGAGTTTCAGAGATCTATGAATGAAATAATGTAACATTACTTCCTGGTCAGACTCCTCCATACAAGCTTGGTGCAGTCACTCTGTATTCAGCTCTGTGTTTTCAGTTGCTAATTAGTTTAGAAGCTTGTTATTAGCTTTTTATATTATATTATATATATATATTTAAAGTCGATGTATACACTGGAAGACATAGAGTTAACAAACATACCTGACCAGTGGTTGCGTTGCATAACATCCGGTTTGATATAAAAGGTCCCAGTGTAGAAACATACGTTAGACCAAGACTAAGATATTCACATATCGAAACGCGTCGGTCTGCAGCATATCGGGCATGATTTAGTGCTACCCTGTAAACGGTGGTTGTGCTCCACGTACTATGGACATTTGTATTTGCTGCGTGCATGTAAGTTTTTAAGATGTTTTTCTATTAAAGATATGAAATTTTAAACTGCTTGCAAGAGTGCCCTTTCGACTATATCAGTCGACAATCCATTGTATGCGGATGCTGGTTTTGTTTGCTCTTTCTAAATAGTAGTGGGCCGGTGGAGTTCCCGGCTTTCCGTGCATCCACTCACCTGTGCAATCTGAATGAACTCACGGAGAAGCTGAACAACCGTTGGTAAATATTGGGCATGTAGTATAATGTTCCTGGGATATAAGTGGCAGCAGAGGGACCTTTCTCCCACTTTTGACATAATATCTATGTTCAGCTGTGAGACGTGTGCATATCTATGAGGAGATCAAGGAACAGACTTGGCCAGGCTGATGTGTGTGGTTATCGTTCAGACAGGTAGAAAGGAAATAAGTAAGTAATTTTAAGGCCCTATACAGCCTAAGCATCTAGGCCCACTCATTCATTAGCAGTTTATATCTTGCACCATATGAGTGGGCCCCTTTGTTTTTAAATTTGATGCCAATACTGTTCTGATAGGGTCCTTGGCCATAGCTTCCAAAGCTGCCTGTAGACCACATGTGTCAAACTCAAGGACTGTGGGACGAGTCTGCCCCCCAACCCCTCATATTATGTGGCCTGCAAGAGCTTAGATACAGCAAGCAAGGACGAATAACGTCAAGACACAAAAGGACCAGCTCTCTGCTTTCCCCAGAAGATGCAGCCAGTGCTTGGCCCTGGCAGTGGAGCCAATACGGGGAGTGGGCACCATCTTGAATTCAGAGCCACAGTGCTACCCAGGCCACCCTCCAGGTCCTCCAGCGTCTCTTTGAAGGCATGATGCTGATATGGCCCTTGGTGAAAAGTAGTTTGACACCCCTGCTGTAGACATTAGATTTATGTTGACACTAGTGATGAGCGATTACGTTGACTATCGTCATCGGGTCGATAGTCGATATCGGCAATTATCAATAAGATATCCGATAGTCGATAATAGATTATCGCCGATGACCATTAAAGTTTATGGGAGAGGAACAACACCTTCATTATTACACCCAAACAGGGCTGGAGAAGCTGGAATTAACATCCACAACAGTCAAATGGATACGTGCTACATCTTAGGCAACACACTTAGATTATAAAAGCCACAGAAAAAAAGTCACACACCATTCACTATCCCTGTCTTGTACCACAGCATGACCCTTAACCCTGCATCACCCACAAATTAAAAAGTGCCAGAAGGCAGTATGATTTGAACCATCAAATTTTACTTGAACTGGACATAGAATTTCCTTGTCCTGGAACGCAGCATGAGCCCCAAACCTGCATGACCCCAGATTAAAAAAGTGCCGGAAAAAAGGAGTCTTTCAACCACCATTTTGTTGAACGGAAAATTACACTATATCTTACGACCGGGAGAAACTGAATTAAACAGTCCATAACCTCAAATTGAAATAAAGTGCCCGAGGAAAAATGGTTTTAAACCACACATAAAAAATTCACAGACCATTAACTATATCTGTCTTGTAAATGCGTATGACCATTAAACCTTCATGACCCACAAATTAAAAAGTGCTGGGAAAAGGAGTATGTTTAACCATCATTTTATTGAACTGGACATTGCAATATCCCTGTCCTGGACCGCAGCATGACCCAAACCTGTCATGACCCCAGATTAAAAAGTGCCGGGAAAAGGAGTCTTTCAACCACCATTTTAGTTACACTGGACATTAATATACCTGTCCTGTACCGCAGTATGCCCATTAAACCTGTCTGACCCACAATTAAAAAGTGCTGGAAAAGGAGTCTTTAACCACTATTTTAGTTGAACTGGACATTGACTATACCTGTCCTTGGGCCACAGCATGAGCCCCAAACCTACATGACCCGCACATTTAAAAAGTGCCGGAAAAAGGAGTCTTTCAACCACCATTTTAGTTTCACTGGACATAGACTATACCTGTCCTGGGCCACAGCATGACCCCTAAACCTGTTTGACCCACAGATCACAAAGTGGCACTATGCTATTTTGTACAGTGACTGTCACTTAGTATATTTTTTGGTAACTGACATTTGTTTACCGAATTTATTTAGGGAAGTTTTATTTATAGTATTACATTATTATCATTTTGCATTTTTTTCAAGTGTGATAACATACAACATACACCCCTCCCTGCAGTTTTTAAAGGTATTTTTTACACGTGTAGATGTGTTTATTCGTCCGCACACCCCATAAGTAATAAAAATGTCCTAATCATCCCCAAAATACTTCTTAGTTGAGAAGACATTTGCCCTCCTGGCTTCTGAGAGTGATTCAGCCAATCAATTCAATGGTTTCATTTTTCCTCCAAATCCTTCTTCAGTGATTAGGGACAGACTCCAAAAGTGCAAAAAACATATCTGAAAAACGTATCTGAAATGTATACGGATAATAAAAGGTATTTTTGGCACCTATCAACCTGTGGTGACTACACAATTGCTGGATTCAAATTTAACTGCAAGGTGGCTCTATCAACAAATCTGGACTGGGCAAAAGTGCAAAAAACACGTATCTGAAATGTATACGGATAATAAAGGTATTTTTGGCACCTATCAATTCACCTGTGGTGACTACACAATTGCTGGATTCAAATTTAACTGCAAGGTACCTCTATCAACAAATCTGGACTGGGCAAAAGTGCAAAAAAACATGTATCTGAAATGTATACAGATAATAAGAGGTATTTTTGGCACCTATCAATTCACCTGTGGTGACTACACAATTGCTGGATTCAAATTTAACTGCAAGGTACCTCTATCAACAAATCTGGACTGGGCAAAAGTGCAAAAAACACGTATCTGAAATGTATACGGATAATAAAAGGTATTTTTGGCACCTATCAACCTGTGGTGACTACAAAATTGCTGGATTCAAATTTAACTGCAAGGTACCTCTATCAACAAAGCTGAACTGGGCAAAATTGAAAAAGAACACCTATCTGAAATGTATACTGATAATCAAAGTGGAGTTTTGCACCTAACAAATAGACCTGCAGTTATTAGAAAAGATCTGTATCCTAATATAAGTTCAGGCTGCCCAACATCCAAGTAATATTTTAACAGTAAACTGTTAATAATAAAGCTATTGCAATCCAATGTCTGCAATACAATATCCAGTATTCTTTATAGAGCTTGTCTGTGTTCGCCCGGTGGTGCCCCCCCCCCCCCCCCGCTCCGCCCCGTGACTTTACAGCGGTAGATGCTCCTTTAAAATTCTCTGCCTAACTACCTAAAATCTGCAAATCTCTGATCTAACTGAGTTCTAAGGATCACAGCTAAAAGTAGAGCTGTCTCTGTGAACAAATAGAATAATTTCGCTGAGCTGTTTGGCCACAGGCAGAGCGCACGTCCTACTGCTATGAGACGCTGAGAGACACTGAGGCTGAACAGGAAGGGCTGTTCTATGTAAAACGAGGTCATGTGATTTTTCCAGCCAATCGCAACCATACACATCCCAGTCATGACGTCGCACACACATCTCACCCTGCTCTATTCTGTAAGCTGATTTGCTGGCCGCTAAAATGACAGGAAGCGCCGAAAATGGCGCGATCTTAATAGATGATGCACAGATTTTAACCTAAATTATCGCGTGATCTAAAAAATCCGATCAACGTAAATACCGTGCTGATTTCAACTTTGTCGATAATAATCGCTCTAACACTAGTTGACACATCTTAATAAATTCATTTAGCATGGAATCTTCTGGCAAGCTATTATATAGGGAGTGCCTGGCATTGCCTAATATCTTCCAATAGAGGAGACAGGAGTTACGTGGGATGTTTGCCAGTCTGAGACTTTGCTTTCCTTTGTAAACAATGGCAAAAGATTATTGAGATCCCTCAACAAAAATCAAAAAACTGTGCCCAACTTTACACCCTATTATTTATTGCTGCAATAGACAGATGATCTGGATATTAGGCTTCATTCACATCACATACTGAGGATATTCTACTAGAAAAAGTATCCGAACAGATACCTCAGCAGCACTATATGAGTACAGGGGGAAAAAAAGTATTTAGTCAGCCAATTAGGCTAAGTTCTCCCACTTAAAAAGATGAGAGAGGCCTGTAACTGACATCATAGGTAGACCTCAACTATGAGAGACAAAATGAGAAAACAAATCCAGAAAATCACATTGTCTGATTTGGAAAGAATTTATTTGCAAATTATGGTGGAAAATAAGTATTTGGTCAATAACAAAAGTTCCTCTCAATACTTTGTTCTATATCCTTTGTTGGCAATGACAGAGGTCAAACGTTTTCTGTAAGTCTTCACAAGGTTGGCACACACTGTTGCTGATATGTTGGCCCATTCCTCCATGCAGATCTCCTCTAGAGCAGTGATGTTTTGGGGCTGTCGCTGGGCAACACAGACTTTTAACTCCCTCCAAAGGTTTTCTATAGGGTTGAGATCGGGAGACTGGCTAGGCCACTCCAGGACCTTGAAATGCTTCTTACAAAGCCACTCCTTCATTGCCCTGGCGGTGTGCTTGGAATCATTGTCATGCTGAAAGACCCAGCCACATTTCATCTTCAATGCCCTCAATGATGGATGGAGGTTTGCACTCAAAATCAGCCCCGTTCATAGATGTCGCCCATAGTCTCTTTTGGACTATGGTCCATTACACATTTGTGCCAAACAAAAAATGGGACAAAACACTCTTTTGTGTTAAAGGGAATGTGTCATCAAAAAATGACTTATCGTTTAACTCACATTTTTATGTTAAACACAGTTTTTTAGGAATTTTTGGTTTTTTTATTTTTTTATTTTCCATATCACTTTCAGTATTTTTTTAATAATTCCTAAGACCTGCAGTTTTCACTTTGGCCACTAAGCCTAATAGTAGTCTGACACTTCCTGTTCTGTAGAGGGAGATTTTCAGTGTCTGCTCATTATCAGTACAAGCAGGGTCAAACTGAAAGGAGACACCATTGTGTACAGATAACACAGAATCCAGCAGTCACAAGAGGAGATGTCACAGCTCCCCCTCTCCCCTCCCTTCACAGTGAAAACTCTCCTATACAAGTCTATGGGACAGAATCTGTCTTAAGAATCCTATGTCCATGAAGCTGCTGTAAAGTATCCCTCTGACTGTTGTTAAAGCAGTGCAAGCAAGAATGTCTTCCCCACAATCATATATAGACGGCCGAACAGAGAAATATACAATCCGGAAATAAAAACGACTGAGAGGAAAAGAATATGGATCAGGGGCTTGATTTAATAAGTAAAAAAAAATGGCGACAGATTCCCTTTAAGTGTATACTGATGGGAAATAGAGCAAATGTAGTCTAAAGGAGACTATGTTTGCCCTATTGACCCCTATAGCCTTGTAAGGCTACATTTTCCATGGATACCTGCAACATAGCCCCAGAACATAATGTAACTGGAGTCACAGACTGATGTCTGCATCTCCCTATGATCCCACCATAGTAAAACCAAGCACTTATTCCTTGTAGTCACTGTATATACTGTAAGCTATTTTCATAGTAATAACAATGACTGGATGACGGAAATTTTTGGACTCAGTATCACCATTTACTCAACACAACAAGCAGCAAGAAGGTCGGATGTAAGTCCTTTGGAACGTGAAGGTTTGGGTTTTCTACTCTATGGAAGAGAATATGCTACAGGTTACATCACGGAAATATTTTAATCATGAAAGGGGCAGCTGGAGCTTTACAGGGTGTATTCACCATTTACAATATTACATAATGACTTAATTGTGTAAGACCAGTGTTTGATGAAGATCAAAGAGATATTAAAACACATAACTACACAGACCTTTGTGTGGCTTCATACCCGGCTGAATTAGAACACAAGCAACTGTGGGCAATGTTACATAAGAAAACATCACATTATCTCCGCTATAAATATATTCCCAAAAGTGATGATTAGATTGCTGTGTAAACTCCAGTTAAGTTAGTTCCATCCAATTAGTAGGCCACTTGTGAATTTCTAGTGTACACACCAGTGTTAGCAGCCGTCTCCCAAAATCTCCAGTTTACAGCGATCATTTGTTTTCTGTGTGGAAGAGATTAGTCGGCTATTAGCAAACATACACGAGACGAGACATTGACACTCGAGGGTTCACCAAAATTGTTTTCTTGGCTAAAATTAGTTTAGGAAAACTCATAAAGCTTATCAGTGTGGGCCTTCGGATATCATGTCCATCAAGTCAAGTGACAAACTAGTATAAACACCACCATTGACCATGTATTCTGGTGCAAATTCCTATCAACAACCTTTAAAGGGGTTTTCTCACTACAATGATTGGCTTTTAACATGTAGGAACAGATACATGAAGACCATTACTAAATACATTGTTGTTTTAACTCTGCTTTGATCCGGAGATAAAGTCAGTCAGTTCAACCACTGTGAGTCACTCCCTGCAGAGTCTTATCTCTAGCAACAGAGTTTGTTTACCTAACAAAATAACAAGCTTTCACCCTTTAGGGTATGTTCACACGGGGTAATTTCGGCGCACATTTCGCCGCGTATTTGCATTCTAATATGGGTGAGATGCATGCCGAAATTACGGTAATCCATAGTTCTCATAATGAATGTCAGTGGGGCCAGCGGGCTGCCGCCGCCCCACCCCCCTCCGCGCCTTGGGAGAACGTGCGTGTGATGTAGAATTCACTTTATCCCATTCCCACTGTCAGTTTTCTCCCCCCTCAACCATTCTGTATCTAGTCAGAGCACAGCTTCCCCCACCACAGCTCAAGCCCAGTAACGAAGCCCAGTGTAAATGCCTTTTCTATAGGAAGTCGCCACAGCAGGGGGGCAACTCATGAAAAGACCCTCATGAATCCAATTAGCCCTGAACAAATGGTAGTCCCAGCTTCAAAGACTCCAGCAATCATAACCCAGACGGGTCGTCTCCGATTTGTCATATCGATTCATAGGCGATCCGCTCATAACTGGTGCGTGGCGGGTTCATATCACAAAATATAGAGCTCCCCGCACGCACACGCCCATTTCCCGGTTTTCCAGGACGCCAGGGGACGGAGATATCCAGAACCGGGCCTACGGGGTCCAGAAGATAAGCATGTTTGATATCCAGGCGTCAGGAAAGCCCAGACGGTTCGGATGGTACCATTGGCGCGGTTCTGTGCCAATGCCCTGCCAAGTTATCGTCCATTTTTGGTTTTGCATCAGAAACTGCATGATCTGAGTGGGAGGAGTGCATAGGCCGTCCCAGGGGTGTGTAGGGGGCTGCCCAGTGGGCTGCCCCTCGCAGATATAAGCCAGGAGCCAGAGTTGGCTCTTGCTGTTTGATCCAGAGGAGGGGGGTGCCTGAGAGCAGGTCCGTGACATCATCACTCAGCAGCCAGGCCACATCTGCCCCCATGCGGCCGGGCCCCAAGCAAGAACACAGTAACTTGATTATTCTAACTGCCTTTTGTCTGTACTCCATAATTGTATTTGCATCTGTCTCCTACCTGTATATTGTTATCCATCGTGTATATACTATCTGTCTAGTGTGCCCTCCAAGGCTAATTAAATCTATAAACTTTAATCTGAGTTAGTCTGTCTTGATCAACGGCCTCACACGCCTAATACTCGGTCTATGATATATAGCTACCCCAAGGCTGGTTTCGGCCTTGTTATAAGATTGGTCACAGACCGGTCGTATAACTAAACCAGAAACTGGTGGCAGCCGTTCAGGGTTCTGGACGAGGAGAGTGTTCTCTCATCCTCCCTGGTTCTCCCTGTGCCAGTGTGGGCAAGGGTAAACAGCGGACTAGGCTGTTTTATCGTCACATATTAAGAGGAGGGCCTTGTAGGCGTCGAGGTCTCCACCCTCAAGCTTAGCCAGGGCAGCTTGCAGGAGAATAGCCGATTGGGAGCTGCCCACTGCGCCACTGACCACCTGCAACTGGCTCCATGAGGAGCCCGAGCTGGACTCCCCCTCGCCTTCATGGTCCATAGCCTGGTCTGGGCCAAGCTCCTCCTGGCTCACTTCACCGACTGTTTCCTCTGGGCCTACAGCTCTGCCCTTGCCGCGACCAGCCATCCTTGCAACGCAACACTGGGCTACTTGACACAAAAACCGCAACCTGAATGCACCCAAAACTTTGTATTTGCACTCTGACTTGTCTAGTGCTGAGTTAATCTTAAGACCCCAGCAGCAAAACCCACTGCTGGCAGTCTTAGTGTTTGGGAGTACGGGGACACGCACTCACACACACTATTGTCTTGATCCCACCGCTCTGCCACCCATATGTGATGAAAACAGCCTAGTCCGCTGTTTACCCTTGCCCACCCCGGCACAGGGAGAACCAGGGAGGATGAGAGAACACTCTCCTCGTTCAGAACCCTGAACGGCTGCCACCATTTTTCTGGTTTAGTTATAAGATCGTCCGTGACCAATCTTATAACAAGGCCGAAACCAGCCTTGGGGTAGCTATATATCATAGACCGAGTATTAGGCGTGTGAGGCCGTTGATCAAGACAGACTAACTCAGATTAAAGTTTATAGATTTAATTAGCCTTGGAGGGCACACTAGACAGATAGTATATACACGATGGATAACAATATACAGGTAGGAGAAAGATGCAAATACAATTATGGAGTACAGACAAAAGGCAGTTAGAATAATCAAGTTACCGTGTTCTTGCTTGGGGCCCGGCCGCATGGGGGGCAGATGTGGTCTGGCTGCTGAGTAAAGAGGTAAAGGACCTGCTCTCGGGCCCCCCCCTCCTCTGGATAAAACAGCAAGAGCCAATTTCTGGCCCCTTTGGCTTAAAATCTGCGGGGGGCACCCCAACGGGCACCCCCTACAACCCCTGGGCGGCCTATGCACTCCTCCCACTCAGGTAAATGCAGTTTCTGATGCAAAAAAAAAATGGACTTTAAACTTGGCAGGGCTTTGGGCAAGAACCGCGCCAAGGGTTTCCACCCCCGAACCGTCGGTTTTCCCCGACCCCCTGGATATAAAACATGTTTATCTTCGGGAAACCCCGGTGGGCCCCGGGTTTTTATGGATATCTCCGCCCCCCGGGCGTCCTAAAAACCCGGGAAAGGGGGCTCATATTTTGTGTATGAACCCCCCCACGAAACCAGTTTTGAGGGGACGCCTAGGAATCGATTTTGACAAATCGGAGAAAACCCTTTGGGGTTAGGATTGCTGGAGTTTAAAAAAAAACGGGGGAACTACCATTTGTTCAGGGCAAATTTGGATTCATGGGGGGTTTTTAAAGATTTTCCCCCCCTGCTGTGGCGATTTCCCCTATAGAAAAGGCATTTCATGGGCTTCGTTACTGGGAAAATTGAGTTTTGGCTTGGTGGGTGGGGAAACTGTGTTTTGACTAGATACGGGAATTGGTTGGGGGGGGGAGAAAATGATAGGGGGGGAAGGGGTTTAAAGTGAATTTTACACACAGTGCGAAATTAGAGCGAGCTCCTAAAGCACGATGAACGCGGCGAGAAATTGTACGAAAACCGAGAAAATTTGGTGTGAACATAGCCTTTAGAGTTTTGGTAGTGGGGTTCCCCGGAGTCAAATTGTTTAAGGTTTAAAAAATGGGGCCCTTGGGCCCCTTAACAACTGGTTTAAAAACCGACGGGAATTTCCGCGGAGTGGGTTTTTGCTAACTTTTATAAAACTGATTGTCTTGGGCCCTTTAAAAACCCGGGCTTAACGACTTTTTAAACGATTTTCACAACGCAGTAAATTTTTGTAAACCCCCAGTAAAGGTAAAAGGGGTCCCCAGTAAGTTTACGCCCCCCCATAGGTGGTTATATATTTTTATTTTCTCCCAGTGGGTTTTGGTGGGGTAGTTTTATTTTCCCCCGCAGGTATATAGGCAGGTATTGGTCCCCCAGCGGGAAAGGGGGCATTTTTAGGGGTCCCCTACAGGTAAAAGGGGGGTTATGGATCCCCCAGTGGGTAAAATGGGCCCGTTATGGATCCCCCTGTGGGTATTTAGGCAGGTTTTTGGATCCCCCGGGTGGGTTAAAATTGGGCGGGTTTTAAAAGGCCCCCCAAAGCAGGTTATAAAAGGGTTTTTTGGGTTTCCCCCGCAGGTATAAAACCCAGGTTTGGTTTCCCCCAGAAAGGTATATAGGCGGGTTTTTTAGGCCCCCAGCAGGTATTTGGGCGGGTTTTAGGTCCCCCACCCGGGTAAATGGACAGGTTTTTTTGGACCCCCCAGCAGGAAATATGGACAGGTTATGGCCCCCCCCGCAGGTATTTTGGGTTTTTAAAAGGACCCCCACAGTATTTTGGGGAGGTTTTTGGATCCCCCCTTTTTAGGTATATGGGCATTTATGGATCCCCCAAAGTATTTTAGGCGGGTTTAGGCCCCCCCAGTAGGTATTTGGCCCGGGTTTTTGGGGCCCCCAAGCGGGTATATAGATAGCTTATGGGCCCCACAGAAACGTGTTTTTATGGTGGGCTAATGGGCCCAAAAGCACATATTTTGGTTTAGATTAAGTTTCCTCCTCCAAGAAATATAATTAGAAAATTTAGTTTCCCCCTCCCTGCACATATAACGGGTTAATAATACCCCCCCCCTCCCTGAAACTTTAAACAGTAATAATGGGCCCCCCTGCCAATATAAATTTTTGGAAATAGCCCCCCCCCCTGCACATATAACATAGATAATACCCTCCCCCCCCTGCACAAAAACCCGTAGATAATAGCCCCCCCCCCCCGGCACAAATAAAAATAGATAATAGCCCCCCCTACCTGCACATATAACAATAGAAAATTTCCCCCCCCCTCCCTGCACATATGACGGTAGATAATAGGCCCCCTGCAAATAAAACAATAGATAATACCCCCCCTCCTGAACTTTATAACAGTAGATAATAGAACCCCCCCTGAAACATTAAAAATTAGATAATAGCCCCCCCCCTGCACAATAACAGTAGAAAATAGCTCCCCCCCCTGCACATATAACATTTGAAAATTGCCCCCCGCCCTGCCCCTATAACAGTAATAATACCCACCCCCTCCGGCCCCTTAACAGTGAAAATTTAACCCCCCTCCGCAAAAAATAACATAGATAATAGCATCCCTCCCTGCACATATAACAGTGGGTTTATAGCCCCCCCCCTTCACATTTTTAAACAGTGGGAAAATTTTGATCCCTCCCTGCACTATTCAGTAGATAATAGCATCCCCCCTGCCCCATATAACAATAGAAAATTTGGGGCCCCCCTTGCAATAAAACAATAGAAAAGGGAGCCCCCCCCCCGGCACATTTAACAGTAGATAATAGCCCCCCTCCCTCCCATATAACAATAGTAATAGCCCCCCCCCCGGCACATTTTAACAATATTTAATAGCCCCCCTCCCTTTGCACAAAAAACCAAAGTAATGCCCCCCCCCCCTGCCCCTTTATGACATTAATAATAGCCCCCCTCCCGCCATTAACAATAGAAAAATAGCCCCCCCCCCTTGCAATTTTCCCAATAGTTAAGAGCCCCCCCCCCTGCAAAATTTTACAGTAGAAAAATTGCCCCCCTCCCTCCCTTTTTAACAATAGATAATAGCCCCCCCCCTCCCCACATTTAAAAATTGATAATAGCCCCCCTCCCTGCACAAACAATAGAAAATAGCCCCCCCCCCCCTGCACATATGACAGTAAAATAATGGGGGGCCCCCAGCATGAATAAAAGCTAATTAAAAGTAAAAACCCGGGACAGCATTTCCTTTGGACCTCGTTCCCCCCGCTGCCCGCTGTCGCGGCCCCCGGTCTTTTTTTCCCAGGGGGTGGGGACGTCCCCGGGCCCGCGCGGGGCAGGTAAAGACGGCGCCCCCACCCCCCCGTGCACTCCCGACGCGCACAACCCGCATCCTCCCCTGGGGCCCACGAGTACCCGGGGACTCTCTGGGGGAACGCACAGACAGTTAGTCCCGCCCCCCCGCTGCCGTCCCCAAAGGGGTCCAAAACCCCCTAACCGTTAGCTTGCGACTGGTAGCGGTTTAAGGAAACCCTAACGATGGGCCCGGGGCGGCGGTTTGGGGGCGGCGCGGGGATACTTTGAAAGCCTGTGTTTTACAATTTAAAAAATTCCCCCAAACAGTCATGTCATGTAACAGGAATAGCTAGGAACGCAGAATGATTGTCAATCACTGCCTATAGACCTCCAAACTCCCTGAATCAAAATTTTTGGCTGTGCCTCTGGAAATCTGGTAAAAAAAAACCCCTTTTTAACTTCGATCACCAATGGGCTTGCTGGGTAAGGGGACGAACTGGGGTTAGGGAAAAGCCCTTTACCCCTGTGCTAAAAATAGTTTTAGGAGATGGTAAAATTTTTCTTTGACCTCAGTCCCTTTAAGAAGGGGGGTGGAATTGCCACCATGGTGGGGACATTTTTCTGAAAAAAAGATTGCCCTTTACGCCAGTTTTAAGGCGTTAAATTTAGTGTATTGCGCCGGGAAAAAATAAACCTGTCCAAAAAAAAAATTTGGGGGGTGGTATACCTTGTTTTAGCATATTTAATGCGTGATTTTTGGGGGGTTTTACCAAAAAAAAAAAAAGGGGTTATGTATCGGTTGCTAGCATATTTGGGTGCACCCATTTTAGGGTGCATTCAAAAGGGGTCATGTTAAAAAAGTGGCCCAGTTTTGGTGCATACAGTTATTTTATAGAGAAAAAGGACCCTTTAACCGTTTTTTTCGTGCAAAAAAGCACCAAAAAAAATTTGGTTTTCAGCCCTAATGGGAATGTCGCCCAGGGGTCTTCGTTCACCTTTCCCCCGAGTGGGCTTTCCCTTAGCAAAGTCTGTGTGGAAAAAATGGGGAAAACATGAGTTGTGATCAATTTCTTTAAGACCCGAACTTTTGCAGAATGATTTCCAAGGAGGGCTGGTGGAGGTCTCTCTGTACAGAATGCAAGTAGGAGATAAGGGGATGAGGTAAAAAAAAAAAAAAAAACACGGCTGGTCAACACAAATGTAGCACAATAAAAAAACCTTTGCATAGATCAGGAACCATAAAGACCTTATTACTCAGACACAGGAGGGTAGTTGGAGAACAAGTGCATTGGCATACAGTAGTCTTTTAAGAACTTAGAGTGAGCCAATGTGTATGTAGCACTCAAATGTAGAGGACCCAGGAGAACCATGGCAGAAATGAGGGTCCTAAATCAGCAGGAGGCATCAGGAGAAAGCAGCCCCAAGATGAGTATGTCATGACAGTAATGCCCTCTTCTTTGGCTTCATAGGGAACTATTGATAGAATTTCTGGACAAAAGAGATTTAAAGGACCATTCCTATCTTTTTGAGAAAAGCAAAACCAACTCACTCAACATGGAGAATCGCACGGACCACAGGGATCACTGCAGAAGTGGCATATATAAAGTGGTGTCCAACGTTTTCCTAAATTTAAAAATCATAAATTGAACCACAAAAATAAAATCCACCAACAGCACAAATATCTGACGCGTTTCAGGCCATGCTACGACTAAGGGACCTCTCTTTGCATGGGCTGAAACGTGTCAAATTCTTTGTCCTGTTTGTAGACACTTCTGCAGTCCTTCAAGCTCATGGAAGTCACACAAAATATTAAATATGGCTCTAATAGCACCACAACTTCATTCACCAGTGTTATGAAACATATCTTTGTATTTGAAGTGAATTATTTGTTTGATTTACACGTTACTTTCTGTGGGCGACAAAACTTTTGTCTTGCCAAAATCTGAACTTTCTGTGTTCCTTACATGATCAATATTTAAGAAGTGAAGCAAATTTATTTTCGTTAACAAAACCTCATTTGGGAGGATTTCAGCTTTCATATGAGTCATTCCTAAAACCAATGGATGAATTTTAAGTCAGGTTATAAGCTTTGGTTTCCACAACATGGATAAGCGTCAGAACCTCTGTCAGGGACTGTCGATGAAGAAGTTGGGATGCTAATAGACTTTGTGGAAAAACAGTGAAAGCCAGAGCACACCACTGTGTACAACGGGGTCTTCACCAATCCCTCAGTACTGTTGAGGACCCCATTGTGCATGGTGGAGCCGGTCACAGCTTCTCGGGTGGACTCAATGGTGAAGAATATTCTAGGGGACATGAGTGTACCATGCTTTTTGCAGTATGATTTCGTAAAGGCAGTGCAAGGTAATTATGTGAGTTTACATCTACCCATATTTGGGTATCTGCGAGTATGGCCATCACTGTGTGGTCACTGGTATATTTTGTGTTTTGTTAAATGCAGTGTTGGGCTATTGTTGCCTAACATATAGTGATTTATCATTAATAAGAATTGTTTATTATGCCTTTGACCTGTACAACTGCTAAAATCTCTTATTCCTGACCCATATTAGGGATTTAATAGGGTTTGAGTTAGGGCTAGGTTCCTGGTGGAGTCGCCCTTACAGGGGTAGGTTTCCCAGTTACATTGATAGGTAGGGTTTTTTTTTGTTGAGCATGGGTATAAAGTTTCCTGTGGCTTTTTTTAATTTGTATATAAAATTAAATCTTACGTTTCATTGCACCTTATTCAACATTTTAGTGGCTTGAGATATTTGTAACTATGTGTTGCTAGGATATATATCTGTTGGAGCACCCTTTCCTTGACTATTTGGAGTTTTTGTGTTTTATTAGCTGGCTCCATCTGGAGCCTTAGTTGGAGATCCTATATTTAAGTATTGGTATCTCAGGGCATTTCTTCAATTGAATGTAGTGAAAGCACTACAGACTGTGCTGACATATTCTTGATAAGTGTTCAGGTCAGGAGAGAATACTATCATGCCATCCATATAGACATATAGAAGATTCCAGAAATTATCAGTAATACATTCCCGAAAGATGACTATAGACTTGCAAATCTGAACAGCATAACAAGGTACTCAAAATGCCATGAGTATTAAAGACCATCTTCTGTTCATCTCCTTCACTTATGTAAATCAAATGGTAGTCTCCCATAGGGTCAAGCTTGGGGAAATGTTTTTGCCCCCTGTATCCTATCAATGACCTGCAAAACAAACCAAAAACCTTTTGTAAATTCTCCTTTATATACTGGGACATGGCTATCACCTCAAGAAGAGATAGAGGATATACCCTCCTATATGGAGGAGCAGCATCGTAAAACAAGTTTATGGCACAATCCTAAGGTTTGTGTGGACACTAAACATCAGCTTGTTTTTTTTTACTAAAAAACATCAGCAAAGTCTGCATATGACTCATGTTCTGTTCCAGATAAACAACACGCAGTTGATGCGGATGGCAAATACTTCCCCAACAATCTGTCCAAAGTTCTAGGCAATGACTGAAACAGTGTCACGATGTGTGCCGTAGTCCTCGCTCCTAACCATGGATTTGCTGGTGTCTACTCTCAACCTGACTCGCTTGTGTCTGTTCTCCCCCTATCCTGGCTGCTACTTACATCTCCTCACTCCTGCTGCGCTCCCTGTAACTGTCCATGGCTGGCGCACACGTATTTATCCAATTGGACAAACGTGTCTCGGCTTTTTAAGATTTAAAGGGCTAGCGCATTCCTGACCTCCGAGGCTGGTTTCTTCCTCCATTATTAGGACACTTCCCCGTATACCATGTGCCAGTTTTTGGTGTTCCTGCGATAGTATTTTGCGTTTTCTGGTTCTGACCTCCTGCTTACGTACTTCTGACTACTCTTGCCTGCTGTCTACTTTAACCTTGTTTCCTGTGACCCAACTATGCCTCTACCTGCTCTATACATCTATAGAACAAGGCCATGACAGGTGTTTGGCCACAAAGCACGCCAGAAAACCGTCGCAGCCCCGTTCATACATGTTGTCCTTTATAATAGTTTAACCATTTTAATTGCCTTAGTCAAAGCTGACAATGGCATGCTCAAAGGGTGAATTCACATCTGTGTTTGAACCTCCACCATAGGGTGGGGTTTTTGGTTTTTCCCAAAGGGAAAACACCCGGGGGCCGCCCAGAAAAACCCCCAAATGACTCAATGGGGTCTGTCGATTTTTCCCAAATTGGGGTGTCCACTTTTTTAATAGAATAAGTTTGCACCCAACCGCATTTTTTTTTCCCGTCTTTCCCTAAAGGAAAAAGGGCCCAAAAAGGGAAACCCTTCGGTTTAAAAGGGGGTTGTCTCATTTTAAAATTTTCCCTGGGGATCATGAATGAAAAATGCTGCTTTTGCTCTGCATTTTCCTTTGGTCAAGCTGTCTGAAATTTGGGCATATGGGGGGGCTCCGTGATTCAGACTTCTGCAAAATTAAATAAATCTCATGCTGTAAGGACCAGGGAAGCTTCTGATTTTAAACCCCAAAAACGCATTTAAATTTCTGTTTTTTTCGGGAAAAATCAGAAAAAAACCCAAATCTTTAATGTCCGGAGTTTTTGTGCTGTTCGACCCGTGTGATGACATCACTTTCCCCGCTACAGATAGAACAAACCCGCAGGGTGGGGAAGTCCCCAGGTCCTCATTGGGGAACCGAGAGAGGGCGGGAAAGGGGATTTAAAAACACTTGTAGTCCCTTTAAAAAAAAAAAAAATGGGAAAAACACAGCAAAATTTTAAAAAAATCTTTATTTAGTGTTTCCAAAAATGTTGGAAAATAATCTTTGTAGCGAGACAACCCTTTAAAGGGGAATCCCTCGTTAAAGTTTGTAGGGGTAAAAAAATGAACAGAATCAAAAAAATTTAAAAAAAAAGGGGAAATATTTTTTTTCCCTTTCCCATATTCCCCCCATTTGTTAAAATAGAGTAAAATGTGCCCAATAAATTCCTCTTGCACAACACTTCATACAGTTATGCACGTCAATGAGAAATAAAGTTATGGCAGCTGAAATGCCGAGAGGCGAAACCAAAAAAATGTCTCATAGAGGCCACATTCACACGGCAGTAATTTAGTCAGTATTTTCCATTGGTGTCGGTAAGCCAAAACCAGGAGTGGAACCTACACAGAACGTAATCCACCCTGTTAAATCTTTTGTTTCCCCTGGTGCAGACATGAAGTCTGCCAAGCCCTCATAGACATTTTTATTGTTGTTTGTTCTTGTTAAAGACACTCAATGGAGCTAGGAGCTGTTACTCATCAAACCAAAGCAGCACGTTACCTTTTCTATGTGTATATAAGAAGGGGGAAAAGGAGCCACTGTTAAACTGTGCAAGACTTCCGTCTTCCGGGGAGCCATGACTGCTATGTGTATTATCCTGTGTGCCTTAATGCTGCTGAGTAGCATAATATGCTTTATTATACTGTAATTACTATGTTGTGGTAACTTTGCGGTTCTGGCAACACAACAGCGGTGAAGTTTGCCCTTGGGCACCATACTGCCATATAATCAGCAGCAGTAGCCAGCATGAAGAGACCTCTCTAGGACTGTCATAGGACTGTCTGGTGGTTGATGAGCATTCTGTAGGTGGCTTCCCATGCTCATCTATAACGGAGGGTTCCTGCCACTGTGGTGGTTTCATACCATAAATAACTTGATGCCAATAGAGTTCCTGGTCTGTTATATAAGATATCGCTGGTAGAATGGCTGGAGTTAAGGAGAAATGAGACCCTTGCCTTAACCTGTTATTAAGTTATTGAGGAGCTGTTGGACTGCTGTGTGTTTTAGAATTATGCGTACGATCTGTGCTGCCCCTCCATTGACTTTCACTGCCAGAAGAACGGCACATAATCACAGCTCTCAATGACCGTTATGAGTTACCATACTTGCGGGGCGTACTTCGGGCGTATTTCAGCGCAATTAGAGCATGTCCCTACGGTACAGGTTTGCGGCCTGTTTTTCAGACGGTTTGCGGCTTTGAAGATCATCTGAAAAACCGGCCACAAAAGAACACAACGGGCTTCTACGGAAAACCCGTGCAGCAGTCCCCACTGCACAGGTTTTCCGGACCGGCGGTTTTTCAGACCGGCGGCCGCCCAAAAAACATGCTAAATGCTCATTCTCCCGGCCGCACCCCGCGTAGAAAAGCCGCCCCCCCGCGGCCGTGTGCACGGCACAAACACCGGACAAATGCCGGTTGGATAAACTGACCGGTATTTGTCCTCTGCCGTGTAAACGGACCCTTACACACCGAAATACATCCTGCAAAGACGCCGCGTGAACATACCCTTAGGGCTTGTCCCCACGGCACTGTTTTTCAGACGGTTTTCGGTTTTGAAAGCCAGCTGCAAACCGGCTGACAACCTTTTACACGGACCTTAATGGAAAATCCGTGCAGCGTTCCCTACCGCACGGATTTTCCGCCGGTGGTCTGAAAAGCATAGAACATGTTCATTCTTCCGACCGGTTTTCGGACGGAATATGAACATGTCTATGTGAAAGGGGGAGGGCTTTTCTCCGCTAACCGTGGAGGAAAGCCATCCCCCGGCGGCCATATGCATGGCACGAAAATAGTGCAAATGCCGGTCGGATAAATTGACCAGTATTTGTCCTGTGGCCCCTTACAGTGAGGAGCAGCCAGGGAAACAGGTAAGGTCAGAAGACTCCTCGTACAGGATTTGGAAAGCTTGAGAAACCCTCCTGCATAAGCTGAAATATGACATGGATGAATAAAGAATCACATTGATTTGCTTGGAAGTGCTGCCTGATTTTCTTCATTTTGGTTGGATGTGGACATTGGCTCTAGTCTGGTGAGGCATGCCCCCATATTTCTTTATTCTTTGATATTCTGGTACAGGATTGGGACATTGGGGTCAGCTGGGACAGTGGAGACAGTTGTTACACCAGTACCATCAACATCGTCCAAGGAAGCAGAACTGAAGTGGGGTTAGTGACTGCGACAGAAATACTGTGCATTGTGCACCCTGGAGAAGGGCACCATAGAGGAAAAGCAGCAAGTGCCAGAACCCTGATGTTGCAGACGAATGAATCACGCCTGTCAGTGTGTTAACAAGAACCGCCGATTAATGACACAGAATGAGAACCGTGCCTCTAAGGGAGTACTGCCAAAGGTGTGCACCTGTTAGTTGCTGATGTCACTGCCAAGCTTCAGTGCCTCCTCAGAGTAGAGGCCTACAAAGTTTGCAAACCCTGTGCAGTTCCATTAAGATGAATGGAGAGAAACCGCAGGCATGACTACTTCTCTAGTCAGATCAGGGATTTGCAGGGGCTGTTCTTGACATAGGAGTAGATCCTAGAGTTAGGATCGCATCTGTCAGACATTGACAACCTATCCTGTCCTTTTGGGACATTGATGTTTGTGAAGGCAAAAGTCCTTTAACATCACCTCACACCCTCTTATGAACATGCAGGGATTGAGGAGCCCTGTATACAAGCGAAGCATGAAATGCTACAAAAGTATATTAAGAAATTAACCAGTGAACAATTTGGAAGCTAACATAAAAAAAGTCCTTTAGTGTTCAGGGGTGCAGTCTCTTTTAAGGTATAAGTAAACTTTTTTGCATGTTTCTGGTAACCAGATTATTGCTTCCAACCACTTTAAATATGATTCAATGGTAGATATACCTTATTATACCTTATTAGGCTTTATTCCTCCATTTATACTATCTTTATCCCTCCACTTATACTCCAGTTTGTCTGTATTCATTTTTCACAGGAGCTCTACAAAAGCATGAGAGAGGATATTTGATTAGCAACCATGGTCCCCGTGCTTCCCCCACACTCTGGAACTCACTGCCCCAACACATCAGACTCTCCTCCACTTTCACCAGCTTCAAAAGCAATCTGAAAACCCATTTCTTCATGCTTGCCTATAACCTACACTAACCTTGCTGTCACTACTTCCTCCTCAAACATGTCTGACCCTCACCTCCTGTCTCTTTCCCCCTCCTTGTAGATTGTAAGCCCTCGCGGGTAGGGTCCTCTCTCCCTTTGTCGTGCCAATTGTCATTAATCACTTATCAGTGTACTCGTTTGACTTATGTTATGTATGTAACCCCCTCGAATGTACAGCGCCCTGGAATCAATGGCGCTTTAAAATAAATAATAATAATGGTCAACTCCTTCACTTCTTCTGTGCTGCAGATCTGATAAGTCTCCATGTTCTATTAATGTACTGGGGCTGGGCGCTGTTTCTGTTTTACGACTTTTTTCTCATGTGGTGTAGTCTGTAGTACGTTGCTATCATCTGCATATTGTATTGTACTCGTGTCTTTGTATTTTGAGTGGTTTCTGTGGGCTGTCCATGCCATTTGGTAGCTGATTTGTTTGGTCACTTAATAATAGCTCCTTTTGTTCTATTTATAGTACAGTATGATGTAAAGGAAACCAAATTAATGACTCGCCTTGTTTCTTTCCCTGGGAACCCACCCTGTCCATACAGCTATTGTTTTGGTGTACTGTTTAACCCCTTCCCATTGCAGGGATTTTTGTTTACATCGTGTTCGTTCTTTTATCCCTGCTTCCCAAGAGTCGTAACTTTTAATTTTTTGACTTGCTTGACCTTACCCATACAGTAGGGAGGAATTCCCCTCGAAATAGGCAGGCAGATAGGTGAAGCCCCTTTTATGAACATATACACCAATTAGGCAGATCAATGCAGTGTACCTTGTAGCTGGAACCTTCACTCCCTGAAGTGTGGACGTCTGAACAGGCCCTAAAGAGAGGTAACATTAGTGCAGGTTCCCACCTGTATTGAGGTCCCCTTGTTGATGAGAGGTGGCTTAAGCAGGTTTGATCAAAAATGTAGACTGAGAACCTCAAACAATTTTCATGTATCTTAAATAGCAGAAATGCTTTTCCCAAAAATTCCTATGTTGTTTTGATAGTTTTTTAGTTAATAGTGTGCTGCTGGTATTGGAATGTGGATGTATATTGCTGCCACACCAGTGTGCACCTATGCTCATTTTTTTCAAAACAGTTTTTTGGATGTGCAAAACCAAATATTGTTTCCCCTTGAAATAGACAGGCAGATAGGTGGAGCCCCTTTTATGTATGTATACACCAAGAAGGTGAGCAGGTATATAGACCCCTTATTGATTTGGAAGGTATACAGGCCTACCAGAAGGTAGGGAGGTATATAGCTCTCCATCAAGTAAGCAGGTATAAATATTGGCCTCCTATTAAGTAAGTATGTATATAGACCTAAAGTAGATAAGTAAATAGGCCCATTGTAGGTTTGATAAGTAAATAGGCCCAATTGAGGTAGAAAATTTTAAAATAGGCCCATTGTAGGTGATAGGTATTTTGGGCCCCACTGTGGGAAAATTGGGTATAAGCCCCTTTCTGTAAGTGAAAAATGGGTTTTTAAGTTAGGCCTCGTTCACAGGCTTTTTTCGCCTTTTATTTGGAAGGTTGACGATCGTAAAATCCGTGGCCCAAATCGGGTAAAAAACAAGTCACAGTTTTTTCTATTGTTTTTCAAAAAAAATACGGTGTCGTTCACACAAACGCGTTTTTCGTCCCCGGATTGAAGCAAATGTGCTTGGGGGAAAGGTTGGGCGGATGGGGAACTGCTGGAAATTAAAAAGAGTGCGCCGGAAGGTAAACAAATTTTGGGGGTTTATGCTTGTGCTGGGATTTTTTGACGCAGGGGGTTTTCCCCATGGGAAACCAGGGGTAGGATGGCGGTTGGGGGGAAGCTGCAGTTGGGGAAGTTAGAGGTCGGGAGTGCGGTTGGGTTGTTAGGGCGGCACCAATCGGAGGCTGAAGGGGGGGGAGCTGGAGGTCAGCTGACAGTGATATGATGGAGGCTGCCACCCCCTTGGGGAAACCAAGGTTATTTTTCACACGGCGGTAATTCGGGGCCGTTTTTTTTCCGCCCCGAAATTTTGGTTTTGTAAGGGGGCGGGGGGGGGGGGGAGGCCCCCTTAGCCCATGCATTATTCTCGGGGTTTTAAAATGCCGTGAATAATTGACATTTTCACTTCTGTCCTCTAATTGTTTGAGGTGGACCCGCTGGACCACCCCCGGCAAATGGGAACCCCAAACACCAGGGAGTGGAATTTTAAGTGGGCCCCGGGTTTATTCCCCCAGAGCCCGCGTCAAAGCGGGTTGGCCCTTGTGCGGGGGGGAGCCCACCGGGGCCCCTACCCGGGGGGGGGCTTGCCGGGGGTGGGGGCCCAAAGGGTAGGCGAGGTCAAAATTGGGCAGTCGGGTGTAGTCGGGGACAGGCAAAAAGGGGTGGGGAAGGGGGTTTGTGGTTCGTGAACGTAGACAGGAAAAGGTAGGGCAGGCGGAAAGGGGATGGGGGTTTCGTTTAAACGAAAAGCAAAAGGGTTCCCGGTTTCCCGGTAGGCGAAAACCGGCTTTTGGAACGTTCCCCCAAATGGCCCATGAGAACTAAAGCCCGGGAAAAGGGCCCAAAAGGGGGAAAAGGGGTTTGGGCCCTAAAAAAGGAGCAGCCCCCGGGGAAATGGAAAATTTAAAGGGCGAAATGTCCCTTTAAATTCAAAATTTGGAGCGTGCGCGCCCCCCCTAAGGGGGGGGGCGCCCTCCAAAAGAGGACTGTAAAGGAAGGGGAGGAGAGGGGCCCGGGGGTAAGTCAGGGGGCCCGGGGCAGGGGAATGAGCGGCCCCCCGGCCCCCCTTTTTTTTTGAGTGGAGAATTTTTTTTAATGTTTCCCGGTTTTTCCAAAAGGATGTTCTCCTCCGGCCCCCGGGTCTTTTTGGGGGCCCCAAACCCCCTTCCGGTTTATTTTTAAAAAATTTAAAGTTTCCCCCCTAGCCCTCCTCATACCCAAAATTTTTTTTCCAAAAAAAGACTTTTTGCTGCACCCAGCCCGACGGAGGATGGCCCTCCCTTTTTGAGGGGAAGCGTTTTTAAAGGCCAGGGTTTTATTTGGAGACATAAAAGGGAAAGTTGGGGGGATACGCATATTAGGGGGGAAGCCGGAGTTTTTTGGCCGGGGGGTTTTAGCTTTTTGGACCCAAAGGGTCCTCCCAAAGCGGGGTTTCCCAGTTTGTAGGAGGGGATTTTGAGGCGGAAACTTTTGGGGGGGTGACAAAAAACCCCTTTTAAATTCCCCGGGGGAAAAAAGACAGGAGGAGGGCTTCTTCTTTTATCTGCCTGCACCTTTCCCTTTCCCGGGCAGACCCCACGGAGCGGTATTGGCGGGTCGGGGGCCCAAAAGGGGGACCCTATGTCTGGACCAAAAGTGTCGGGGCAGCTGGGAAACCTGGGGATGGGGGTTTGTAGTGGGGGAGGTGGGCGGGGATGAAACCCCGTACACAAGTAGAAGGGGGGCACCGCGGTTTTGGGACTCTAGGGAATTTTTTCCGAAAATTCCCCCCAAGGAAGAAAATTTGGGCCCAGTAATTTTCCCCGTGCAGAACGAAGTGGCGCAGGTAACACCCCAGAACTTGATTAAACCCCTTCTCCCCCGGCCATTGTTGAGGGGGGAAACCCGGGAGAATTCAAGCTTCCCTGGATTTTAGCGAAAAAGGGCCCCCCCGAATTTAGAAAAAAAATACTGTTCCCCCCTCGAACCCCGAAAAAGATTTGGAGGGGTTTAGCCCGTGAAAGAAAAAAAAATGGGGGAAGAAAAAAAATAGCTCGGCCAGGCGCGGGGCCCGAAGGGGGAAAGGGAAAAAGGGGCAAAATGTCCCAATTTAAAAAAACCCGGGCTAAAAACCCCACAAACGGTATTCCCGGACGGGGGGTTGGTGGGTTATGAAGTCCATCCCCAAACGTGGGGGACCATGGTTGCGTGGGGATGGGAGTGGGTGCAAGGGGACCTGCGGTTGTGGCAAAGGAAACCTTTTGTTGCGAGACAGGGGGGTACCACCGGAAAAACTTCTTTAACGTCCTTGCGGGTCTGCCCCCAATATTTCCGAAAAATTTCAGGAGAAACGTTTTTGGGGCCCCGGGGAGGCCCGGGCCACCCCGGGGAGAAAGTGCCCCCAAATTTTAAGGATACCCCTTTACGGGGCGCAGGGCGGCCCAATATGTCTTCCCCGGGGGGAGGGTTTCCCGGGGAGGAGACAGGGGGGCTGCGGGGGGAAAAGGGGTTTTCCGGAGGAATTTTGTGCTTGGGTTCGCTTCTTCACCCCCCACGTCGGGAAGGGAAAAGGGCATCTCCCTTTCCCTTTTTTTCTCGGCAGGGCGGAAAAATGAATCGGGAAAAATTAAAAGGGGAAAAGAAAAGCGCCCCAACCAAAGCTGGGTGGCATTTAGTCGCTGGGAAAGTCTGGAGGAAATGGGGTTTCTATTTTTCCGAGAATTTAAAAGGGGGTTTCCCGACCCCCTTTTCCGGGCAAAAATCGCCATTCTTCCAGGGAAAGTTTTAGGGCTAAAAATTCCCCGATCTCCAATGGTGTAATTATTCCCCCTGTGAAAAGGTTTTAGAAAAAAAAGGCCACAAGGACTGTTTTGCCTGTGGGCCCATTTTTGTGTGGGGGGACTGCTCCACGCCCTACCGATGAGGGTTTTATTTTAAAACGGGGAAGGGTTTCGCTGGGTCCGGGCGCAAAAGGAGGGGAAGAAGGGGCAAAGGCCTTTTTTTGCTTGGTGAACGCATTCCTCCCCCCCCCCTTTAGGAAGGCCGCTCGTGGTTTGGCGTTTTTCCCCTCTTTGGGGCCCCAAAATTGGGAGCCCCCCAAAACGTGGAGAAGTGCGGAAAAAAAAACCCCCCGGTAGAAGTTGCAGAACCCCCAAAAAAAAGTTGTAGGGCCCGCAGGCCCCTTGGGGGGCCCAAATTGGAAAATTAAGGATGACAATTTGGGTGGGTCCATCCGTAGCCCTTGGCCGAGTTAATTTTTTAAAACCCAGGAACGGAAGGCGGATTGAGGGGAAGGGGGAATTTTCCCCAAAATTTTGGCTTCAAGTAAATTAGTAGTAGGCACTGTAGCACTTGACGGAGTAAAAGGCAGTGAGTCTAAAGGGATCAGGAGAGTTTTATCGGATGTGGGTCCAGGTAAAACAACGACACGGTAAAAGGAAGTTTCCCTTAAAGACACTTTAAACCCGAACTCCTGGGACGGTGGGCGCATTACAGAGCCCGAAAGGCATCCCAGGTACTCGAAGTGGCCGTTTGGGGGGTTAAAGGCCGCCCCTTCCACTCTTCCCCCCTTGGGGGGATGGGGAAAAAAAATTTTTGGCCCCTCTAGATCCAGCTTAAAAGACCCTTGCCCCCTGTAGCGGGGGTCGAAAAAGGTTCCGTGTTCAACTTAGAGGGTAGGTTTCCCCTTTAAACCGTGATCTTGTTCAGCCGGGGGTTTTTGTTGATGCAGGGTCTTTGGGACCCGTCCTTTTTTTTCCAAAAAGGAAAAAACCCTGCCCCGCGGGGGGGAGGAGGAATTCCGAAAAAAATCCTTTCTGTAGATTTTCCGGGGATGTATTAAGAATGGCTTGGTTAAAGGAAAACCGGATAAGGGGTAGACTTGCCCCGAGGAGGGCGGTTTCCGGGCAGAAGATAAAATCGGGAAATCATAGGGACAAATGGGGGCGGCAAGGTCTCTGCTTGCCCTTCTCAAAAAAGACACCCAAAAAAACTCCCCGATTTTAAACGCGGGGGCCCCGCTGGGCCTTTAGAGGGGAAAGGGAAGCGGGAAGCCCCGGGCGAGGCGCCCCCAAAACGGGCGAAAACCGAAAACTGGGACCCCAATCGAAAAAATTCGCCCCGCTGCCAGTCAAGCAACGGGGCTTTTTGGCTGCAGCCAGGGAAGGGCCCCCAATTTGGGAGGGGCGGGGAAGACCGGGGTTTAACACATAGAAGGGACAGTCTCTCCTTTTTGCGGCTCCAATTTGAAGGAAAGTGGCCCCGTACGGAACGGTCTAGATAACGCGGGGGGATCTCCCCACAAAGGAAAGGGGGATGGATGGGGGTTTTTCCCCAAAGGAAAACCCAAAGGGAAGAGGGTGTTGAGACACCCGGGCAGGTCCAAGAATTTCCCCGGGCCAAAAAGGAGTCCAGGAAGGCTGAAGCTTAAAAGGGTGGGTCCCGGCTTCCGTGCTGCCAGGAAACGGGTATGTTCGACGAGGAGAGGGACTGCAAAAACCCTAGGGGCCTCTCCCGGGTAGCCTAGGGGGTCGTCTCCCGGGCCCGGGCCGGACGGAGAAATTAAAACCCCTGGGAGATGTTCAGGGTGCCAAAAAGAGAGACTTTGGTTTTTCCTTACGGCGTTGGTTTTTTCCTTGGGAGTCAGGTGGGCTTTTAACCCAACATTTTGGGGCCTTTTTTTCCCAGGATGGCGGGGAAAGGAGGCTGTGGAGGCCTTTGAAACCCCGGAGCAGGAGGGGGACAGGGGGGCTTGGTAGGGACTGGTTCTTGTCTTGGCGGAGCCCCAAACGTCTTCTGTAAAGGGGATATAAAACCCGGTTAAAGGCCAAAGGGTTTGAGCCGCTTAAAGAAAAAGTTTTGGCCCCGGGGCCCGGCAGGGGGGGCATCCTTAATTGGTTTGGAGGGCCCCTTCCTGAACGTGGGGGCAAAAAAGTTTGAATTTCCCAACCCAGATCGATGCTATTTGTGGGAATGTACGGGTAGCTCCCACGGAGGCTTTCCCCTTTTTTGCAGGTTAAACGGGGGCGGTCTCGGGGGACGAAGCGGGGGGTTTTTCGAAAAAACCCCTGGGAAAATATATGAAAGAAATGTCCCCAAGGTAGGGGTTAACCGGATGCCCGGTCCCAGAGGGGGGAAGTTGCCCAGGCCGGGGCTTTACCCGAGGGGGAAAATGCAAGGGAAGGCCCCTTGGATCTTTCCAAAAGGGAAACGGGAAACCAGCCTTTAATTTTTCCCAATGAAGGGGCACTGGGTGATGAACCCCCCCAGCAGGATTGGGGGCCCCCCCGTCGAACTTTTTCGGCAGGGCCCCCAAAGGGGGAGCTTAGGCCCAACTGTAGGGGATGTACGGGAGAAACCAAATTTGCACCCCGACTGCTGCTGCTGGGGGGCGATGGGGGGGCTGCTGCTTTCGGGGGGAGAGCTGCTCGAGCTGCGTGTTGTGAAATTTGATCTTTTTGATTGCTTGACCACGACGGGGGTTTGTTTTTGGCGTGCCTGGCAAGGACGCCTTGGGGGATCCATGGCCCCGGATCTTACTGTAACGGCCCTTGGGGGATCCGTTTGGCCCAAATGCAGGCGATGGCGTAAGCCCACCCCCAAGGGGGGGGAATCAAATGGGGGGCCCGGTATTCCCAAACCCCGCCGCAAAGCGGGGGGGCCCTTCCCTTGCGGCGGGAGCCCAAACCGGGTTTTAAAACCACTGGCGGGGCTTGCCTCCCGGTGGGGGCCCAAAAGGGTAGGCGAGGTACGGGAATCGGCGTAGGCTCGTAGTGGGGGGACAGGCAAAAAAGGTCAGGGCGGGCGGCTTTTTTTTTTTCCCCCCGAAAATTTTGGGAACGTAGACTGGCAGAAGGTCAGGGCAGGGGGGAAAGGATCGGGTCGATAAACGTAAACCCAAAAGGGTTCGGTACAAGGTAGGCGAAAACCAGGCTTTTTTGGAACGTTTTCCCAAAAATTTGGCATGGCACTAAAGATCCGGCAAAGGCAGGGGAAAGGGGGTTTTGGTTTAAAAATGGGAGAAAGTCCCCGGGCCCAAGGGAAAAAATTACCGGGCACTGTCCCTTTAAATCTGGGGTTTGCCGGCGCGCGCGCTCCCTAAGGGGGGGGCCCGCGCCCCCCGGAGACTGAGGGGGGAAAAGGGAAAGGGCCCGGGGCCCCGGGGGTTAAAGTAAAGGGGGCCCCCGGGGCCCGGAAAAAATGAGGGACCCCGGCCCCCGAGGTGGGGGGACGGGGCGCCGCTCGGAGTTGGGGCTTGGATGCGCCTGGGGACCCGGGAAAAGGGTCGAAGGGGGCTCCGTGACATTCCTCTTCCCTTGTATTGTGGGGAAGCGGGGAGGGGCGTTAGGGCGTTCTCTATGGGAACTGTGGATTCCCGTAAGGGAATGGGAGTATCTCCCCCATATTTAGCACAGTACGGCAAAAAATTTACGGGCGAGTTTACACCAATTTTAAAGGGCCTTGTGAACTTAGCCTTAAAGGAGTATAATTTAGGTTTGGTGTATATAGTTCCATTTAAAAAGCAGAAAAATTAAAGGGGCCCTGTCTTTCCAGGCGCCAAAAAGCAGGCGGGCCCCGAGGAAGAAGAGGAGCAACCTCCTAAATGCTATCCCTGAGATTGGCGGGCAGGGACACAGGAAATTTGGAATTGGACATAGGGGACCCAAAAAGAGAGTCAGACAACCCGGAAATTACAGGTGGGCAGTTTGGGGGACTCCCAGAAGAGCCCAAGGGACCCATTGGTGCAAGAGTGGTCCTGTTTTCCCCAGGCCCCAGCACCTTCCCAAGCGGACTGGGACGGGAAAGTCAGCGCCGGGGCCCACCTTCCCCACAGCTGGCCCCGGGTGGGATACCAGAAAGGGTTTCATAGAGTAAACCAAGTGTCCAGAAAAAAGAGGGTCTAAAATGGTTTAAGGGAAATTTTGTCTTGCTTCATAATTTTTGAAAACTTCACAAAAATAAGTCCCAGTGGGTAAACCCTGAAGTTCCCACAATACTTGTTTCATTGCTGTTATTGTTGCTAAAGACCACCCCCAATTTACTACAAAAGGTCCAAACCACCTCTCGCAATACAAAAAGGGGACCCAGAGGTTTTCCGGGGGGGGAACCCTGGGGTGGGGTAGTTTTTTTCCGGGCAATAGCAAGTTCACCCCATACCCCCCTCTGCTGGTACAGGGGAACCTGGGGGTGCGGGTGCTTGTGATGGACAAGAGGCGGGCGCAGACGGCCGCCGCTGCAAATTACCCCCTTCCCTCCCCCCAAACCCCAAATCCTTTTAAATTTTTCACAAGCACACCCTTTTTCCGGGAAAAGGGGCCCGGGCCGCACCTTTGGCTTGAAACACTATGCCCAGGGGAATAATTAAAAAGTGTTGTCTCTTGGAACTTTAAGGTGGAATAAAAAAAAAAGCCCCCGGAAAAAAACGAATCCTCCGACAAGGAGGTTATGACCCAAAAAATTTTGCCCCAACTGAAATTTAATGTCACGGGAATTTCAAAGAGTTGGGGTTGTTCGAAAAAAAGTTTTAACCCCCGGGTTTCTTCCGCTTTTAGATCTGCCCTCGGGGCCCGGGAGGGGGAACAGACCCAGGGAGGGAAAATCTAAAAATTAGCCGTGGGATTATAAATCCCTGTCTTTGACAAAACACTAGAAAGGGTTCCAGGGAGAAAATTCCCGGGGCCCTGCGTGTTTTTCCTCCCTGTGGGGCCCCGGTCTTTGAAAGAATTCCCATTTTGGGGGGGAAAACACGCAGCGGGATCTTTTTGGGAACGCCGCTGCGTTTTCCCTCAAAAGGCCCGGAGTGATTAAGTAATTGCAAATTTTTTTAGTTTTGCCCTTTTGGGCCCGTCCTGTCATTTCCCCGGGGACAGATCTAAAAAGGGGAGGATTTTAACCGGAGTTTAAAAACTCGTGGAACAAGCCCCATTGTGTTCTCCCCTGAAAAACCTAAAGGGGTTTTACCCACCACCCCCTCCGCCCCTTTTCCCTGCTGCTTGAAACATTCATCAGTCAGTTCTAGGAGTGTTGAGTGCTATGTCATTTCAGGCCTGAGTGATGTTTTCTTTCCATTTTTGGTTTTAATTAATGCACTTCAAAAATTTTTTTTATGTTTTTGAATTAGGTTTCTAAAAATTTTTGTTTTGTTGGATGTGGTTTGGGGAGGGGCCCACGGGTCTCTGCTCCCCCTGCATGTTGCTTTATGGATGTTGTGCATAATAGGGATATAATGTGATCTGTACATAGAAGGTTACTGGAAAGGCAAAAGATTTTTGTCTTCTCAGCATTTTTTTCTTGAAAAAATTATGCTTTGGGGAAAAGCCTCTGATGTTATTATAGGTTTCTATAGTAATCAGATACTGGGTACAGCTATCTTAGTGAGGCTGCACTAATCCTTTCAATTTCCTGTCAGTTTAGTATTTTCAAGCCGTCGCTGAAACAGCTTGCTCTTTCTAATAAAAGCACTCTTTTAAACCAAATTTACCCCCCCGGGAAGGGGGTAACTTTGAATAAAACCCTTGTCAAAGGCGCTGGCCCCAAAAAGCGTTAAGGGCAGGGGGGTTTAAAACATGAAGGGAAAAAACCAATCCGGTGCCTAATCCAAAAGTGGCGGGGTGAAAGTTTGTGGGGGCTGAAGAATTTGCTGATGTACTTGGATCCTGAATCCTGAAAGAGGCCATTATTTTCTCTCCCTAATGGGACCTCACCCTTATCATGTCTGTGTCCAATGACTATATCACCATGTTTATTACAGCTATGCACTGACATCTCTGTAGGAGATCTTGTTGCTTGCAGGCTTGGTTGCCTATGCCCCCAGGTGGAATTGATTCTAGGGGCCCACTAGTTGAGCTGTTTCTGGGCTCACCGCTGCAGTTTATTTTAGGTGTCCACCCTACATCTACAGTAAATGACTGTACCTGCCTCCTATACTCTGCCTGTTGTCTCTCTTTCTCTGCTTTTTTGCCTCTTCTGATTATGCATATGCAGTTAAAAAACAACTCCAGGTCTTCCATGCTCAGGAGCCCACCGGGGGTTTACCCGATTCCCCTGTGGCCAGTCCGAGTCTGCTTGCAGAATGAGCTGAGGACATTTTAAGGATCATTTTGAAGTACATATATGTTAGTGTTTGAGTTATTAGATAATAATAAATAATATTCAGAGTAACCACTGTGTGCAGCATGGAGAGCAGCTAGACTGGCTGGGATTGACTCAGTAAGGTCCTGGTAGGTTGTCACAGGTATCTGGATCCGACTGCATCCCACAGCTGCTGGAGGGTCCATAGAACCAACACAATGATCACGGGGTCCCACAATGCTCAATTGAGGAATCAAGTCTGGGGAATTAAGGGGTCAGAGTAGTACTTGGGAGTCCTGGTCATGCTCTTCCAATCAATACCAAACATTTCTAGCCGTGTGACACATTGTCCTGTTGGAAGATCCCATCCACCTCAAGGAAGACGATCAGCATGTATCAGTGTACGAGGTTTGAAAGGATGGATTCATACCCTAATCAGTTGAGATTTTCTTCCCCATGGAAGAGTGGCCCAGAGACAGTCAAGAAAACATTTCCCAGACCATAACGCTGCTATCACCAGCTTGTGTTCTTCCAACAATGGTTGCATGGTGTTTGTTCTCTGATCTTTCTAGCCTGACATGCCAATGTTTATCAGTTTGATGTAGGAAAAAAGTGACTCACCACAAAAGACAAGAATTTGCGAATTAGCACAGTCCCATTCCAATACTGCTGTGGAAAATAAAGGCCTTTCTGTTGATGCAACTTGGTTAGAAGAGGAACAGTGACGTCCGGGGCAATAGGATACACTGAACTGTTGTTTTAAACATACGTCTAGACTGTTCCACTATAGCATGTTATGCACCTTCTTAGCCATTGTTCATCTCTCACATCAATGGCACCTGGTGCTACACAGTTTCCACATCACTTCTTTACAGTGGCACCATTTGTCCACACACGATACACTTTCACCACAGCACCAGGAAAACAATTCATAATCTGCGCAGTTTCACAAATACTGCGACCCTTGGCCCAGAAGGCAATAATCATCCATTTTTCCAAATCTGATAAATATCGGCATGAGGGATTTGTGTGCAGACAGCCTATCACACATCTTATATACCCACCAAGTCAGGCTACCACGTGACCTACACACTGACTATGTTGAAAAGAAGTAGTCATAATAATACTGTGTGACTTGACAGTGCAGTTAAGCTGTTACCTGGTCAGTTTCAAAATAGAGATCAACAAGATATCAGAGGGAATAACATAGTTCTGAGATGGTAGTGAAAATTTTAACATATAAAGAGGACTACCCAAGGGATAAAAATGTGTTCCAATGGAGCTAAGGCTGAGAATGATTCCAATCACCTCTATCCTCTACCATTTTACTGAAGAATACAAACAAACCACAAAATCCAAGAAGGAAAGGATTATCGTAGCTTAATAAAGCTTTTCAGATGTTGATCGGGTTTTCAAATTAAAAATCAGTTGAAGGTAAAAATATCCAGGATTTATTCAATGCAAGCATTGTGAGACACACAGCATATATAACATCATCATTGCATATGCTCAAGAATGTCTGCCCCCTCCTACCGCAATTCATGGTTTTATAGACCCCCTTCTCCTGCAAGAATACATTTAGCCAATCAATTTAAAACATAGCTAGTCTCTTATACGCTGGTTTAAAGTTTAGTTTCCATATGGCCACCTCCTTACTCACTGAAACAAAGAAACTTTATTCCTTTTTAAATTTTCTTACCTCCAGGCCATGTGTTTCCAATTATTGGGGGAGGGGGAGCATGACTATTAACATTCCCAAAACCTGAGTGTTTCAAACTTGATAAAAAAGTACAAAGGTTATACAAAATTAAATTTCCCCCCTTCAAATTCTCCCCCTTTGAGCAGATATGGGATCGATCTGTTTTGGGTTTTTTCTGAGTACATTCTCTGCGCTAACCTGCATTGAAATTTCCCTATTTTACATGCTTCTTTTTTCCCTACCTTCCCTGCGGGATTCCTGAAAAAAGTCACTCAAAAATTAAGCTCATCTAAC
Organism: Phyllomedusa bahiana; assembly: GCA_025379985.1. NCBI lineage: Eukaryota > Metazoa > Chordata > Amphibia > Anura > Hylidae > Phyllomedusa > Phyllomedusa bahiana. The sequence continues at coordinate 47,168 of JAODAL010002773.1, read as the reverse complement.
ATACTGAGCGCTTATGCCCTAAAGGAGTTATTATATTCTTACAAGTATAACAAATAAAACTATTTCTTCTTTTATTTTCCCCCACATAAACTAGGGTGACACTAAAAATTTTAAACACAATTTTTAGGAGCATCCCTTTGTATCCCCCAAAAAAAACTGTATTCCCTATCGCTATCCACTGGGCCCCTTAAACCAAATTTGCTGATTTAAAATCCACATATCCCCCCCATTAGAGTCCTTTTTCACTTGGTTTTGCTTTTCAACCATCATCACTCAGTCTTGCAAAAAAAAACATTTTTTAAAATCTGCCCTTATTTGAAAATTTTTCCTGCGGGATCATATAAAAATAAAGAAAACTTTATCCATGAAAAAAATGAGATTTTCCAATTTTTTCCTTGGCTTGCTATCTGTCCCCTTTTAAAACAGTGTATCCCGGGTGTGGGAAGTGAAGGCGGTTTAAATGAGGAGAGGAATTTCCCTCGAATTTTCTCCTATGCGGCCTTGGGGGTATGTGGAGCAATGCGTGTCCCCAAGGGGCCCTGTCCGTAGAAGGGAAGCCGACAGTTTGGTGTCAGAAAACCTGGGTTTATGACATTTTTGGTATAAGCGTTCCAACCGCTTTTGGTCTGGGCGGTTTTCCGGGGGGTCAAAAGCAGGGGGGGTGGCCATCCCATGCACCAGGTGGGGCTGGTGTCCGGCCTAAAAAAGCTGGGTCTGCAGGCCACCGGGTCTGTTTATTCTGTGTTCAGGGGATAGACTGTTTTGAAAAAACCCTCTGTACGTGCTAAACCCTGTGTCAATTTTCTAGTCAGGGAATCCGTGTCTAGTAAGAGCTCTCCCGAGCAGGTATTTATTTTTTTTTTTTGCCTAAGAAAAGCTTGTTTGATTTCCTTTTTGCTGAAATAAACCCGGGCAATGCCTGGATTTTGAACTGAAGCTGTGCCCCTTTCTGTTGCTGAAACCCCTTGTCCCTACTGTGCTGAACCCCCTCACTATGTGCTTCGAATGCGGGGCAGGGGACGCAAAAGAGAAAAACACCGTTTAAGTACTTTGCAAAATCCCTGCCTGGGTAAAAGCTGCAGCATTTTAAAAACCAGAGATCAAACAGGGATGAACTGCTCAAACAGTTAATCCAGGCCAACTCAACCCCCCAACTGATGACTGCAAACCAGCAGAAGGTGAGAGGAGGCCATGCAGCTAGGCGAAACAAATGCTTGTTGTAGGGCCCCAAACGTCTGCCTTGAGGACAGCACACAAAAACGGCAGCTACAGGACAAGCCAAGCTATGGCCCAAAGTGTGCAGAGGGGGTAGGTCCCTTCCCCCCACCCGTGCTGCTGACAGACATCCCTGCGAAGATGACGCCCAAGGCGACGTTGAGGCCTACGCCCTTTTTGAAAAGGGTGGGAGGCTTTAGATCTACCTGCGCCCCACTGGGTGAGGTGTTGGCGCCTTTTCTGACTTTGGGGAACCCCGAAGGGTATTTGACCCCGCGAGCAGGATCCAAGGATTATACCAAGTTTTAAAGGCGAGATTTTGGCTCGCCTGGGGGTAAACACAAGTGCGCGCTCGGGGGTACCCCAACGGACTTTCTCGGACCACCCGCCCCGCCCGGGCTCAGATGTACGACCGGTTCATCTGGGAAAAAGTGGCTACAGCCCAGGAGTCGAGCCCGGCCCGGGTGGGGGAAAATGGTGACTGGACAAGTTCATCCCCGGTCGCTGCGCCCCGAGATCCCGGCTGGGGAGGGGCAAGGGACCCAAAGATGCCCAAACCTCGTCAGCTGGTCGGAGGTTTTAAAGCCCTGAGGGCTTGCATAAACCGGGCCTTCGGACCTCCCAACCCCGGGAACAGCAAACCCCTGGGGGGGTGTCTGGTAAAGGTTTGCCCATACAGAAGGGGGGGGAAGTTTTCCCAAGGGAGGTGGCTCAGAGGGGGATCCTATGGAGGAGAGGAAAGGCCCCAAATGGACAATCTTGAAGGGCAGGCCTCGTGGGGACGGGGGGGCATGTTGGTTGGCGGTGTGTGGTCCTGGCCTGTTGCTGCGAACTGTTCCCTACCCCGGAACCCAGGACTGTGATGCGGCTGACGGAGGTCTTTTTTTGCACGGCCGTTGCTTGCAGAGACTTATTGGGGACTGATCACCAACTCTGTCAAATAAGGGTGAATGACTTTCCAGTGACAGCTCTACTGGACTCCGGAAGTCTAGTCACTTGGGGGAATGCCAGCCTGATGGACCCTACATCCATCACGGGACGGGCTATTGGGGTCCTGTGTGTCCATGGGGACACCAAAGAGTACCCTACCGCCCTAGTGAAAATAGAGACTACTTGCGGACTTGCCTCTCATGAAGTGGGTGTAGTTAGGTCTCTCATGCACACGGTGATTCTGGGGAGAGACTTCCCCTTATTCTGGGACTTGTGGCAAAAATGTGTACCATCTACTGTAAAAGTTAATGGTAATGTTCAGGTATGCCATGTTGACCCAGAGCCTTTTGACAGTGAGGCTACGACTCCTGCAGTAGGGGTGACCACAGAGGGTTGTGATAGTTTTCCCCTAGCAGTTCTGGCTGGTGAGACTGAGGAGCAGGAGGAAGTGGCTGCTATGCCTGATTTAGAGGTCTCACGGGATAACTTTGGTACAGCTCAGCTTCGAGACCCCACCTTGGCAAAAGCTAGGGAAAATGTTAAGGTGGTGAATGGGGAGCCTCAATACCCAGGGGCTGATATGGTGTATCCGCATATGGCAGTCACTCATGACCTATTGTACCAGATTGATAAAATTCAGGGGGAGGTGGTGGAGCAACTGGTGGTACCCCAACCCTATCGGAGAATGGTCTTAGACCTTGCCCATAAACACGTTTTGAGAGGGCACTTAGGCACTGAAAAAACCAGAGAGCGCATTCTTCAGAGGTTTTTCTGGCCAGGGGTGTATACTGATGTGAAGCGGTACTGTGAGTCCTGCCCAGCGTGTCAAGTGTCAGCTCTGATGCCCCATTTCCGGAGCCCCCTGGTGCCACTACCCATCATAGAAGTACCCTTTGAGAGGATTGCGATGGACTTAGTGGGCCCTCTAATAAAGTCTGTGCGGGGGCATCAGTATATACTGGTGGTAGTAGATTACGCCACCCGTTACCCGGAGGCTGTGCCTTTGCGGAACACCTCGTCTAAAAACATTGCGAAGGAGCTGTTCCATATGTTTTCTCGTACAGGTATCCCAAAAGAGATCCTCACAGACCAAGGAACTCCCTTCATGTCCAGGGTCATGAAGGAGTTATGCAAGTTACTGAGCATTAAACATTTGCGCACATCCGTATACCACCCCCAAACGGATGGTCTTGTTGAACGATTTAACAAGACGCTCAAAAGTATGCTAAAGAAGGTGGTCAGTAAGGATGGGAAGGACTGGGACTGTCTGCTGCCATATTTGATGTTCTCAGTCCGGGAAGTTCCACAGTCCTCGACAGGGTTCTCCCCTTTTGAGTTAGTCTATGGTAGACGTCCACGGGGACTCCTGGATATAGCCAAGGAGACCTGGGAGCAAGAGGCCACGCCCCACAGGAGTGTAATCGAACATATCTCCCTAATGCAGGACCGAATCGCAGCGGTTATGCCCATCGTTAGGGAACATTTAGAACAGGCCCAAGAGGCCCAGAGCCGGGTATATAACAGATCGGCCAAAGTGAGGAGCTTTAACCCTGGGGATCGGGTGCTAGTGCTCGTGCCCACCTTAGAGAGCAAGTTCCTGGCAAAGTGGCAAGGGCCCTATGAAGTTGTGGAGAAAGTGGGGGAAGTAAATTACAAAGTGTACCAGCCCGGTAGACGTAAGCCAGAGCAGGTGTATCATGTTAATTTACTTAAGCCTTGGAAGGACAGGGAGACCCTGGCGGCAGTGAGTACCCCCCAGAGTGTGGTTCCAGAGGTACGGGTATCAGAGTCCCTGTCAAAGTCTCAGAAGCAGGAGACACTGGAATTCATACAGAGAAACAAGGATGTGTTCTCGGAGGTACCAGGGAGGACTAATGTCATAAAACATGACATTGTCACTGACCCTGGAGTTAAGGTGCATTTGAAACCTTACCGGGTTCCAGAGGCTCGTAGACGGGCCATATCTGAGGAGGTCAAGAAGATGTTAGACCTCGGGGTGATTGAAGAGTCATGAAGAGAATGGTCGAGCCCCATTGTGCTCATCCCAAAACCGGATGGCTCATTACGCTTCTGTAATGATTTCCGGAAGCTTAATGAAGTCTCAAGGTTCGACGCGTACCCAATGCCCAGGGTCGACTAACTAATTGAGAGGTTGGGTCATGCAAGATATTTTTCTACCCTTGACCTCACTAAAGGCTACTGGCAAGTTCCCCTTACCGAACAAACCAAAGAGAAGACAGCTTTTGCTACACCAGACGGGCTCTTCCAGTACGTCTGCCTGCTTTTCGGGTTGCATGGGGCCCCAGCCACCTTCCAAAGGTTAATGGATGTCATCCTGAAGCCCCATCGTCGATATGCTTCGGCATATCTGGACGACATTATAATCTTTAGCGAGGACTGGGACAGCCATCTGCCAAAGGTACAGGCCGTGCTTAATTCCCTTAGGGAGGCCGGGCTAACAGCAAACCCTAAGAAATGTGCTTTAGGACTGGAGGAAGCCCGGTACCTGGGGTACATAATAGGTAGGGGTGTTATAAAACCTCAGATTAATAAGGTGGAGGCGATACAGGGCTGGCCACAACCCACAACCAAAAGGCAGGTGAGGGCCTTTCTAGGTATTGTGGGTTACTATTGTAGGTTCATCCCTAACTTTGCCAGTATAGCAGCCCCGATAACTGACCTAACAAAAAACAGTAAGTCAGTCATGGTCACTTGGAACCCGGAGGCAGAGAGGGCATTCCAAGTGTTGAAAATGGCCCTTTGTAAAAGACCAGTACTGATCACCCCCAATTTTAAAAAGGGCTTTATTGTACAGATGGATGTGTCTGATGTGGGACTGGGTGCAGTGCTTTCCCAGGAGGTAAACGGAGAAGAGCATCCCGTCACTTACTGAAGTAGGAAGCTCACTCCCGCAGAAAGGAACTACAGTATTGTGGAGCGGGAGTGTTTGGCCATCAAGTGGGCCCTTGAGTCCCTTAAGTACTACCTACTGGGTCGTCTCTTCAGGTTGGTCACAGACCACGCACCGCTAAACAGGATGTCCCAAGCAAAGGAGAGAAATGCCAGGGTCACCAGATGGTTCTTGACACTGCAGAATTACAGTTTTTCTGTAGAACATAGGGCAGGAAGACTGCAGGGCAATGCTGACGCACTGTCAAGGACACACTGTCTGGTAGCTAAAAGTGTCCGACCCCACAGGTTCGAACAGAAGGGGAGGGTATGTGAGACAGTGACAGGCGGCATTATTGAGGGGAGATATATTTCTCCTAGAATGCTCTCCTATGCGACCTTGGGGAGCAGGGCCGCCATATAGGGGGTACAACCAGTACTCCCGTATGGGGCCCGGTGGAATAAGGGGGCCCGCTGCAAGCGGGCCCCCTTATTCCCCATGACAGAGCGGGGCCCGGCGGCGCAGCCGCCGAACCAGGCTCTGCCTGGCCCACAGTGTCAGCCCCGAGCTGCTGGGGGCCCCGGAGGCAGTGCCGTCGCTCCCCGGGGCCCGTCCGCGCATCCGGTCTTTGAGCGCCCGTACCTGCGTCCCGAGCGCCCAGAGACCGGCCCGGGAGTTGGGGACTAATGTCCCCGACTCCCGGGGCTGCGCGGTGTCAGCGGAGCACAGCGTCACTAGCGCTGCGCTCCGCTGATCTCCCTGGCAGGCTGAAGGCTTTAGGCCTTCAGCCTGCCGGGCGCCGGCCCCTACTGCTGACGGTAGGGGGGCGCGGTGACGTCACTTCACCGCGCCACCTATGCAGGGCGGCAGTACGGAGCCAACGGCAACTCGGAGCGGCCGGAGCAGGAGCCGGAGCCAGGTAAGTGGCTGACTTGTTTTTTTTTTTTTATTATTATATATAAGGAAAGGGACCCTGACTACCTGGCTAGAACTAAAGGGGGCCCTGACTACCTGGCTAGAACTAAAGGGGGCCCTGGCTACCTGGCTAGAACTAAAGGGGGCCCTGGCTACCTGGCTAGAACTAAAGGGGCCCTGGCTACCTGGCTAGAACTAAAGGGGGCCCTGGCTACCTGGCTATAAATAAAGGGGGCCCTGACTACCTGTCTAGAACTAAAGGGGGCCCTGGCTACCTGGCTATAAATAAAGGGGGCCCTGACTACCTGGCTCTACCTAACGCTAAAGGGGGCCCTCGCTACCTACCGCTAAAGGGGGCCCTGACTCTACCTCACGCTAAAGGGGGCCCTGACTACCTAACTCTACAGGGGCCCTTACTCTACCTAACGCTTCAGGGGTCCCGGACTCTAACTCACGCTATTGGGGGCCCTGACTCTCCCTATCTCTAAAGGGGGCCCTGACTCTACCTAACGCTAAAGGGGGCCCTGACTCTACCTAACGCTAAAGGGGGCCCTGACTCTACCTAACACTAAAGGGGGCCCTGACTCTACCTAACGCTAAACTGGGCCCTGGCTACCTAACTCTACCGGGGCCCTGACTCTTCCTAAACATAAAGGGGGCCCTGGCCGCCTACAAACTAAAGGTGTCTCGTGGCTAGGTACCCACCAACCTAGCTGGGGCTGGCCTACCAACTTATCCGGTGGGGGTCTACCTACCTAAATAGGGCCTGTCTACCTACCTAGAGTCTTGACTACCAACCTGGTAATATAATTGAGAGGGCAGCAGCCCATAGTTGTAGCATTATTTCCAGGGGGCCAGTTCTCTCCCCACCCTCCAGCCCCTTAGGGTACCAGGCCTCTAGGTTATGGCTTGTACCCGCTCTCCCACCCCTGGGAGGTTTGTACAGAGGTGGGAATAGGTAAAGAAATGCTGGAAAATTGAGGATTCTAAGATATTTGTGTGTAATTTCTACAGGAATGAGTGTTGGCCGGGACAAGTCCTCATGGCGGTGTGGAACAGATGCAGAAGAGAAGGGATAAAGAAAGACCGGTGAGTCCCTGATTTCAGGGGTTATTGTACTACTTTACTGGATCAGTGCTGTATTCACTGTAATGTGATGTGACCCTAGCTGGTGTCAGATCACTATGTGGTCTCCATATAGTGGTGTTATATCGGCGTTAGTATAGTGGCAGTGTACATGTGTACCTGATTGTAAAAGAGGGAACACCTGACCCTGTGATAGGAGTTACACTTTTCCTTTCTTGCTGGTGTTTATTTTAGAAGGTGGTGAGGTACGTGACCAAGGGAAACATGGAGGGGGATATTGTATGTGGGTGGGGGGAGATATTGTATGTGGGTTTGGAGGGGGATGATGTATGGGGGTTGGAGGGGATATTGTATGTGGGTGGAGGGGATATTGTATGTGGTGGAGGGGATATGGATGGAGCTACTTACCCATGTGTCTATGATATGTGAGACAGCCAGATATGTGACTCTCTTGGTACGTGTACCACACCATACAATTTTTTTTGCCACTGTATGAGGCCGTTTTTTATTTTTTGCTGGGGTCGGGGCGATCGGGTTGCTGGGGGCGGGGCGATCGGGCTGCTGGGGGCGGGGTTTAACGGAGGGGGGGGCAGGTGCTTCAGCTGTATGGGGCCCTGAAATTTCTGTTGGCGGCCCTGTTGGGGAGTATGTGGAGCAATGCGTGTCACCGAGAAGCTTGGTCTCGGTGAAGGGAAGCCGACAGTTTGCGTGTCAGTAACAATAGGTTACTGACATGTTTGGTAAAAAAGCGGTTTCCCAATCCGCCTTTGGCCTGGGTCGGCTTTTCCTGGAGTGGTCAAAGAGCAGGGGGGGTGGCCACTCCCTTTGCACCAGGTGAGGCTGGTGTGGGCCCTATAAAGCCTGGGTCGCGGGCCCTGACCGGGTCTGTTGTATACTCTGTGTTTTAGAGGTTAGCCCGTCTGTGAAGAAGCGGGTTATTTATTTTCTGTTTGCCTGAAGCCCAAGGCTTGTTTGATTTCCTTTTGCTGCAATAAACCCCAGGCAACGCTTGGACTTGAACTGTAAGTTGTGTCCCTGTCTCTGTCTGCTGAAGCCCTTGCTGCCTACCTGTTGCTGGTCCCCCTCACACTGGGAATCTTGTTTATATCTACATCCTTATGGGGGACTAAGAAGGTAAATGGTGACAGCCTGGCTATAGTGCATGTTCTTTCTGTTGCAAGAAGAATCCACTTATATGCAGCTAAATCATGTCTTCTAGTAGATTTTTTCAGATGTGTGAACCCATGTAACAGATAACTATCGTTTACAAAGGAGCAATTCTAATTTACACACCATATCATTTTACTATCCCCAGATCCTCTAATGTATCCAAAACCTACATTCGAAGTTATCACCATTACTTGAGGACCTGATTACTAAGAGTCCCAATTTCCAAATGCAGAACACTCATCAAAATCTATTAAAGGAAAATATTTACTCTTCCATTTTAATCCAGGGAGTATCTATTAATAAAAAGTAGCTCTTACCCAACATAAATCCCTACATTATCCAAATGGAGGCCTTTCCTATTGACACTTTCAACTCAGGAGCTCATATTTTCTTAAACTTTACTAACGGTACTGGTACTCTTAAATTCCCAACCCTCCTATATTAAACACATTCACTCTCTGACCTCATCATACAGATGGGGTGTTGTGAGGTTAACATAAAAAAACAATTGAATGTGTCCATCCTGTTATGGGTAAGAGTACTTCAGTGATGTTCCATCATTAGTCCAGATTTGATATTAGAAGTTGTACTTTCTGGGTAGTAGCAAGACATAGTAACATTTCCTCCCAGGTTGACAGAATTACTAGATAAGGCAAAGTCCTAGCACTTGCTGGGGTGTGCACATATTAAACAAAATCATGATAGTTAATGATGTTTCAGGAACTTTTTTGCTTTCTTTCATCTTTCTAGTCCGGAAGGAGTGATTCCTCGTAGTGGCTGTGTGGGACCCAGTTGTCTTTCTCTCTATTTTTCTTTCAAAGTCTCAGTTGTCAGCAGAACTTGAAAGGGACCGTTATAACAATAGGTTCAAGGCTCCTTCTCACGTGTCTTTTAAGGACCACCCAATCACCCATTCCAAGGTTGTGGCTACTCAGGTCACTTTCATTTCTGGAATAGAATAAAAAACTTTTTAAATGTACTGCTCAAGGGGGTTTCTCCCGGGGTCTGTACATACCCATGTCATTACTGCTATGCTGTATGATAAAACCTGTGGGAAATAGGCCCTGTCTTGGGGGGATACCACCAAGATCTCATAGGGGACAGTTTAATTTTCCTTAAGGTGTACAACAGACTGAAAACAAAGCTAATGGCAAAAACTCTGACCATGGCTTATGTGTTTCTTTCATTTAACTGTTCTATTTTTCCTTTCCTCTGAAGATGGTAGAGAACATGAAAGGCATGTTCTATACCTAAGGCACCTGTCTCTTTTTTCATGACTTCCCCTGTGAAGTGTGTTCCACTATCACTCTCTATTGCTTCTGGTAGCCCAAATCAACACCTTAATCAACCTTTTGGGGCACTTTTCTGTTGCTTTTTGTATTGGTAAGGCTTCAGGCCATCCGGGGAAAGGATCTAGCCAACAAGGACAATTTGCACCCCTTAAAATGGCCCCACAGCGGTCGGGTATGTTTTCCCTGGGGGTCTTCCTACTTTACCTATTCTGTATTTTGCACTTTGTCTTTACAGGCTTGATAGTATTTGGCTGCAGCCGTACTGAGCCAGAGCAACCCAATACTTGTTTACTAGCAAAAATAACAGAGCGGTCTTGGATTGGTTGGTCAGTCCATAGGTGCTTAGGTCATCATTGGGAAAAGGACCCAGGGAGGCAGAGCTTATTGCCCACACTCCACAGGTCACCCTCATTTATCTGAGCTCCCTGTTTCTCCCACTCCCCCTTTTCGACATTCTGAGCGGAGATTGAAGGGTCCTAAGGACATCAGGGTCTATGGTGGACACGGCCTGTACAGTCACAAGATCCTTAACCCTAGGCTTTGTCGCACCCAGTTTTTCCCGCGTTTGTCTGCTCTTATTTCCCTTGCTTCGGGGCTGTCAGATTTGTATGTGTCCTGACCTTATATCCAAGCTCTGTAGGCAAAAACAGGGTTTCTTTTGGTCTCTGACACTTTCTCCCATTCTTAAAGGGGTTTCTATTTGATGTAAGTATGCCCTGGTTCTCCATAAGGGATAATCATGCGCTTTTCCCAAATGTTTGACATGAGTCTGTGTTTATGTTTTTTGTCTTTACCCTCGGCCGCTGTCCATGCCTCTTGAGTGCTCTCAACTCCCTCCTGGCAAATGAGGTGGAAGTGGGTTCAACTTTTATTACCTTATGTTGCGTGACCACCGAATATCCAATGTGATACCTGCTGAAATTCCCAGTCCCTGGTTCCTTCAATAAAAAACTCAAAAGTTAGAATTAGTGATTGGGAAGACCTTCACATAGGTAAATCCTATTGTTTCTTGTGCCATTAGGACCATACAAGTATATTCTTCATTATCTTTACCATCTACTTCTTCCCCCTTTGGTTCTAAGTTCTTGGGTAACAGAGTGGTAGAGTTCAAGGTTCTACACCAAGTCAGTGAAACACTTGGGACATCAGTAACTCTCTTCAGGCGTAGCAAAACAGGCCATAGAGATATGTCATATTTTAAACATGAAAATATCATGTACATAAATACAGGGTATGTATTGCTATGGGGTAATCCAGTACAACCTCTGAGACTTTATGTATAAGTACTTGTACTACAGTGACTATTCGTACACATAAGGGGTTCCTCTCGCCACTGGATTTATTCTAGCTGAATTATATCTACTGGTCTCTGCTGTGTACCATGTTACTGTGTAAGGACTGCCGTGGCATGACCACCATCTCAGTGCAGTACAGCGAGAACAGCTTGTCATAGCGGTGTGCCGGGGCAGGTGTAGAGGAAATTAACAACTTCAGAGTTTGGAATTTGTTAAGTGCCTCTTCTATCAGCTCAAATGGATGTGTAGCCAAACACTTATAAAGAAGCTGTATAAGCAAACAAGCTGATCATATTAAAATATATTACAATATTATATAAAACCCAGGAATATTCTGAGTTGCTCTAGACTCCCAGAAGTCAGGTCCTGTATGATCTGTATTCGGTCTCTGGTCAGGTGCCTGGCACCAGCTGACAAGCAGTGTCCTAGAAGGTAACCTTGTCTACAAAAAACTGTAACTTGTCCATTTAGACTCAGGCCTCGATCAGCTAAAAGAAACAAAAACAAAACAGAGATAGTGCAGCCTGTTCATGTTTTCCGCTGTCACTGGCGAGATTAGTCATCCATGTATAATACTATCTGTAAGTCAGGGAATATCCACTGTTACAGCATTGAGGACAGAACTGCTTATATCTTATTGGTCAGTTTAAGAAAGTAGTAAGCATCTCAGGTTAAATGTTAAGGTATCTGTAATACATCCTACAACAAAAATACAAAAAGGAAGAGAAGACTAACTGAACCCTTTCTCTACAGTAATCTGTTAGTCCCCAAAAAGCTGATCACTCACAAACTGGAGCCTGTTTCTGGATGATCTACAACCATTGGCTCTTCCCCTGGCCCACCCCCTGAGTCTAGCAGCATGTACCTCTCTATCTTACCATCAGTTGTAAAAAGCTCACCAGCTGTACACATCATGTACTACATGGCTTTACATATAACAAGACAGACAAACAAAGAGTTAGCCAGACACAAAGAACTGACCACAAATTAACATAAAACTAACAAAGAAATAAAGGATCCATCATTTCATTCCACACATACAACACAAAAACTTCAGACTAACAAAAAGGAAAGAAGAAAAATAAAAAAAAAAAACAAATTTCCCAAAGCCACAAAAAGCAAACAATGGTTGACAATGATCAAAAAATCCCTAGACTTTAGTCTTTTACTTCAAATCAATATAAAAAAATTAGTAAAAATTAATCTCTTCATTCCTACAAGAGTACACAAGGTTAATTAATTTTGCTCTTCTCCACCTAAAAGAAACATTTGGGAGAAAAAAAAAAAAGTAAGTAACATTCCTGGTAATATAAAAGTAGTTAAAGATAGAAAAATTTCAAATTTTTACAATTTTGTGCACAATCCCCAATTTATTTACTTATATTAAATGACCTCTTTATTTGCCACGTGGGCTTATTTCTAAATTTAAAACCCAAAATTTTAAAGGGGTATCCTTTATAAACTTATACACCAGATATAATTATATTCTATATTTTATAACAAAAGCATACATGAATATAGAATATATCCTGTATATTTCCAAACATATCTGCAGAACTTTACCTGTAAAGGGCAAAACATATCAATTACACACAAACAAACTAAAAATTCATTTAATGTTCAACACAGTTAAGTGCAGTAATTTAACGAAAAACACACAATGGTCTCTCAACATCTGGAGCTGGACCCTTCCCCCCTTCTCTTCTGAAATCAGAGCTGCTGCTGCTGCTGTGGCACCATTACAATTTTCCAACTGTTTCTAACTTCTTGCTCTTTCCTCTACAATTTCTATTGCAGTTTTGAGATAATTTTTTCACTGCCCAACGAGTTTCCCATTACTCGTTCCAAATTCTACAGTGTCGTCCACACCCAATTAGTTGCATAATACCTCTGATGTGGTTAAAATTCAAATCTAAACCACTCATTCAAGTTCCTAAACTAATACACAAATTAGTTAGCATGTACCTCTGAAATGGCTAGATTAAAAAATCCAAACCATCATTCCGTCCCTTAAATATTAAACAAACTGGTTGTCCTACCTAAGGCAAAAAATTTAATAATCTTTTCTGTTGGCTTAACCAACGGACTGAAATAATTTCTCTAAACTTTTACTAGTTTCTGCATTTAAACCCCTATATGCTATCATAACGAGCAAGACACACTCACTGAAATCCAATTCTCAAAAGCATATTCAGCTCTATTCGTTTTATTCATGGAGGGATTCACTCCCCTCCCTCAGGAATTTCCTTTGTTCTAAAGCCAGATAAGGACACTGCAGACATGAGACCTTTCACCTTTCACAAAAAGTAAAGCTCACACATGCAGCCCATTCACTCCACACAAAAAGTACCCAGCAAATACATATACATATATACATGAATATAGAACCACGATCAAATCGTCTCATTTATTTTAATCAAAAGTTCTTGGATCAGACTAATTATAGTGACTTAGAGACCCGGAAAGGGAAGCAATGCTTGAAGAGACAGAATATAGATGCTAAACAGATATAAGATATATTTGCTTACCTTTTTGATTTGATGTGCAGCTGTGTATTCCACTCTTTCAGCATTTGATCACCCTTGCTTTGTCCCGGATACCAAATCTGTTGTCTGCCCCCCGTTTGGGCCCCCATTTGTCGTAGCTTAAAAAAAGCTTTTCAGATGTTGATCGGGTTTTAAAATTAAAAATCAGTTGAAGGTAAAAATATCCAGGATTTATTCAATGCAAGCATTGTGAGACACACAGCATATATAACATCATCATTGCATATACTCAAGAATGTCTGCCCCCTCCTACTGCAATTCATGGTTTTTATAGACCCCTTCTCCTGCAAGAATACATTTAGCCAATCATTTTAAACATACTAGTTCTTTATACGCTGGTTTAAAGTTTAGTTTCCATATGGCCACCTCCTTACTCACTGAAACAAAGAAACTTTATTCCTTTAAATGTCTATACCTCCAGGACGTGTGTTTCCAATTATTGGAGGAGGGGGGGATCCATGACTATTAACATTCCAAAAACCTGAGTGTTTCAAACGTTGATGAAAAGCATAAAAAGAGTATATACAAAATATAAATATTACCCTCACAGGATCAAAAAAATTAATAAAACCCTGGAAGATAGAACAAACATCATTTGGGATAGATAAATGAAACCTACAATGAAAGGATTCTCCCATCTGGCTGTTTCACTGAGCTTGCTCTTCACAGGCAGCTTCAGGCGCCCACTACCTGTTCAGGCTGTGGCTGGTTCTACAGCCATGACGGACATTTCAGCTCTGCTACTCCTAGTTAAAACCTGTTAGGGGCATTGGTGATGGAGAGGTTCTAGGTTCTAACCACAGGTCACAAGGCTACAGAGCTTTCAAGGGTTAAAGTGTTTCAGTAAGAAAGATAAGCAAGCTCCTGTGCTGCTGATAAGACACAGCAGGGAGTGACCTCACCATCCTGGTCAGGGCTGCTAGAGCAGAGAGAAGACCACACAACCTAGGTAACCTTCTATTAACAAGTTCTAACTCTGAAAGGAAGTAAAATCAGAACAGCAATGTATTTGGTAATAGTCTTTATTTACATCTGCCTACAAGCCAATCAATGTGGTGAGAAAACCTATTAAACCAACAAATAACCATTACGAGCTCATGAAGTGGACTAACAATTTTTCCAAACTGTGACAAAATATGAGACGGATATAGAATAGAAAAAAAGAGAAAAGGGGTTCTCGGTTTACCTGGTGACCCCATGGCATCCAGGACCCCAGCTCCAGGACACTAGGCCTTCACCCCTGTTGGTGGGTCTCCTTCCAAAATCCATTAAGAAACTATTTTTTTTTAAATTCACAATAAACTTTATTTGTAGCAACTTCAACAGGTACAAAGATATACATAGGAGAGAAACATGTATGTTCACAGTGACATGTGCATCGTTAGGAAAGGGAAGGAAAAACGGAAATATACTTGCATTGTCGTGTATGTGCACATAGCTTGTCCATAGGAAAAAGGCTAGAGAGGACATACTTTAAAGAGTAACGCCATAGAAAAAGTAGTTGGCACTCACCGCTGAATATGTTGTTTTTGTTTTGCTGCACCTGTTCCTCACAGCTCTTTAGCAGCCAGCACTCGGTTACCGCCCGGAATCCAAGACTTTCGGCTGAAGTCCATACAAACAATCCAACGTAGTACAAAGTGGAGACCAGCGGAATAAAGTGCAAAAGCAATGTGCTGCATTTATTGCGACATATGCACAGGGGGAACACTAATGCCAATGTGTTTCGGGCAAATGCGAGCCCTTGATCATGGCAACCCGTGATCAAGGGCTTGCATTTGCCCAAAACGCGTTGGCATTAGTGTACCCCCTGTGCATATGTCGCAATAAATGCAGCACATTGCTTTTGCACTTTATTCCGCTGGTCTCCACTTTGTACTACGTTGGATTGTAGAGGACATAAGCGCCTAGACATCAAAGTACCTGAATAACAGTTACAGAATGAATACAATACAAATCCTGCAACCAGCAGGAACATAAGACTACTCATACATTAACGCAAATAAACTCTGAAATATCTGACCAAATTATCATTGTTTGTCTCGCAAGTATACTAAAAAAAACTTAAATTGGGGAAGAGGAGTTATGTGTAAATTGGTTGCAGCATTGGAATTCTAGCCAGTGGAGATAAGCGGTCCCAAGTAATTTACTCCGGGGATTCATATCTGTCAGGGGGGTCCCAACCAGTGCCGTATTAGGGGCTTGGGAGATTGTCAAACATTAGGGTTTGTGTAGTACATGCCGTGCCAGGGGAGCACAACCACCCGCCCCATATCCCATCAAACTTGTTGTTACGGACAGCGGTAGTGGATCCGCTGGACCGCCGCAAGTGATGGTGTAAGCCACGCCAGGGAGCGAAGTCTAAGTAGCACCCGGTATTCACCAGAGCCCGTCGCAAAGCGGGATGGACTTGCTGCGGCGGGAAACTACCAGGTCGCTTCCGCTGACGTGACTTGCTTGCGGTGGCAGCCAAGGATGAGCATGGTACCAAATCGTGAGGCGTAGACGTAGTCAGGGACAGGTGGTAAGGTCAGGGCAGGCGGCAAAGGTTCGAGGTCAGGAGACGTAGCGAGAGGGTCAGAGCATCGAAGAAGACTAGGACGCACTTAGGAACGCTTTCTCTAAAGGCTAGGGGCACAATAGATCCGGCAAGGAAGTGCCGAGGCGGAAAACTTATATAGGACCAGTGGCCAGCAATAACCAATTACTGGCGCGCTGGCCCTTTAAATTTCAAAGAAGTACCGCGCGTGCACCCTAGAGGGCGCGAGCGCGCACAGCAGCCGGCAGAGAGCCGCGTGGGTACAGGAGCGTGGCAGGGTAAGTGGAAACGCTCGGGGGGGCGAGTATGCCCGCGGCCTGACCTGCGGACTGCGGCGCCACTCGTCCCTGGAGCAGGCGGGCACGGGCCAGACACGGGTGCGCCCGCAGCCCGACCCACGGCTGCGGGACCACCCGTGACACTTGTGCATGCAGTTTCTACGTGGAAACATCCATTTTTGATGTGGCAGGGCATCATTAATCATTCCCTTCCACTCAGCCAATAAATGGGGCTTGGATCCCAACCAATTCCTTACAATAGCTTTTCTGGCGAAATACAATTCCTCAGTTACAAAGATAAATTTATGCCTTGAGTTCATGCTATCTGGTTCGGGACCAAATAAGCAGATATTGGGGGTGAGGGGATCAGGGCACCCCATCACACCATTCATGAAACGGATTACCTGAGCCCAAATCCTCAACACCTTAGGGCAGGACCAGATCAGGTGCAGAAAGGTACCAGAGGAGCAATGACATTTCGGGCATTCATCTGTATAACCAGGCCGGAATTTGCTGAGCTTAGAGATGGTGTAATAGGATCTATGCAAGATATAAAGTTGGGTCAGCCTATTGTTGTAGTTAAAGGAGACAAGTCTAGGTGAAGACACACATGATTCCCAAATCTCGTCCGTTAGGGGACCCAGGTCTTCCTCCATTAAGAAACTATTTAGTGGTCTCAAAACATCTTCTCATAGAGAGTTCAGTATATTCAGAAAAGAGAAAGATGAAGCTTTCCCAATTGTTGTAGAATTTTTTCACACAGGCTTCTTTGTCGAATGAGGCCTCCACACAGTCCATCTTCTTCATGTCCGATGACTTTTCTACAAACAGTCAGGAAAGGGGCAGAGATGAGTGATGTCAAGTATGAAGGATCATTTCAATACCTGCAGCAAACATTATGTACAATAGTTGGCGGCTACCTGGGGCACATGGGCACAATTCTGGGTCAATATTACGAAATATGGCCCAGATAGGATTAAGTGGGCATTAACTGGTTAGGTGTAAAATGTGAAAATTCTGACCCTGCCCTAAAAGTTTTGAAAATTTTATCACGGGCAAAACAGTGCACCATGTCCGCTTTGATTTGCAACAGAAACATCTATCATCCACAAAAATCACTATTTAAAGGGAATGTGTCATCAAAAAATGACTTCTTGTTTAACTCACATTTTTATGTTAAACACATTTTTTTAGGAATTTTTGGTTATGTTTTTTTTAATTTTCCATATCACTTTCAGTAATTTTTAAATAATTCTTAAGTCCTGCAGTTTTCACTTTGGCCACTAGTCCTAATAATCGTCTGACACTTCCTGTTCTGTTTAGAGAGCTTTTCAGCAGTGTGCTCATTATCAGTAAAAGCAGGGTCAAACTGAAAAGAGACGCCATTGTGTACAGATAACACAGAATCCACCAGTCACAGGAGGAGATGTCACAGCTCCCCCTCTCTCCTCCCTTCACAGTGAAAACTCTCCTATACAAGTCTATGGGACAGAATCTGGCTTAAGATTCCTATGTTCATGAAGCTGCTGTAAAGTATCTCTCTGACTGCTGTTAAAGCAGTGCAAGCAAGAATGTCTTCCCCACAATCGTATATAGACGGACGAATAGAGAAATCTACAATCAGGAAATAAAAACGACTGAGAGGAAAAGCATATGGATCAGGGGCTTGATTTAATAAGTAAAAAAAAAAATTGCCGACAGATTCCCTTTAATGTCTCCTCACAGGGGTAAGCTATGCCCTATGATAATGCTGAAGGGACGTTTCTATATAGTAACTAGAGGTTAGGTGTTTAACCCCTTCTGGTTGCAGGAGTTTTGTTTATGTTGTGTTCATTTTATCTCCCTGTCTTCCAAGAGCTGTCACTTTTTTTCATTTTCTGTCTACGATGCAGTATGACAGCTTGTTTGTTGCGGGACAAGATGCACTTTTTAATAGTACCATTAACTTGTAATGTTTTTTTGTTTTTTTTTTAACCTCATAGGATACTTGACCACTATGTCACTTGTACACTATCCTGTAATACAACAGTAATGCAAAGTACCAATCTTATATCACTCTCCCTTATTGCATCCTTCATTAGGTCCCAGATATCATGACAACCAGTCAGCAGCACTCAATCGAATTGTAAGAGGGACGATCATGGGCTGCAATGGACTGCGGCACCGTTTTTAATCATTAAAATGCCACGGTCACATTTACCACAGCACCTACCTGGTTAAATGGCCAGGATCAGAGTTGTCTCTGGTTGCTAGCGGCAGGTCTTAACTGTTATTGATAGCTGGCACCCACCGGATATGGAGTGATCCAGATCCATGCTCCCTTACCAACATTAGGACATAAATGTACATCATAATAAAAAAAAACTGAACTTTTGAAAACAGCACCATAAAGCCTAAGCACATGTGGACAGGAATGCAACAAAGTTCAAATGCGAGTCAGTCTAAACTTACCAAAAGTATACTCAAAAATATTATAGAAACAGCATCAGCACATCCATCCATGTGTAATAGAAAAAATGGTCAAAACACATTAGGTAGGTATGAAAATGAGATCTATATAACATACACTTATAGGTCTATGTTTTTTTCATTAAACAAGGATCGACATGCTGATGCCGTTTCTATAATATTTTTAAATAAAAGTACGTCAAATGTCCTTAGGGTGGGTTCACACTATGTTAATGGTTACGTAAGGTATCTGTTGGGGTACAGTGTAAAAAAAGGTACCCTGGCGGATACCACAGCGCAGCTGCCCCATAGAGGATAATAGGGCAGACATAGTCCAGCACGGGCTATGTTTGCACCATTTCTTGCCGGCATACGTTTATCTTGCGGTACTCAATAGTGTAGTCTACCACACCATTGACTCCTGAAGGAAATGCTTATGCCATTGGCAAATAGAGCAAACATAGCCCATCCAGGGCTACATCTGCTCTTTTATTCTCTATGGAGCCGCTGTGCTGTTTTTCGGTATCCGCCGGTTACCTTTTTCTTGGTACCCTGACATATGTCCCGAATGTAACCATTAACATAGTGTGAACCCACCCCGAAAGGGTTGTAGGCATGGGATTTTATATATATATATATATATATATATATATATATATATATATATATATATATTATATATATATATATATATATATGTATGTATATATCTATATCTTTCTTGTGTATATATATATATATATATATGTATATATCTATATCTATCTATGTATATATTTATATATATATATATATATATATATATATATATATTATATATATATATATATATATGTGTGTGTGTGTGTGTGTGTTTTATTATCTGTGTAGGTAATGAAGGGATTAATCTCACACTCTATTTCACACTGATTGGATCTGTAGGGGCTACAGGTTACACAGTTATAAGGGGGAACCTGTCAGTTTCCAGAGACTTCCCTCAGAGTTATTAGTGAGGGCAATTGCAGTCGGACGTTCTGTTCCAGCTAAATAAAAGGGATCTTTTACCCATTTGCCGGCAGTGGAGCAGTGCAGGCCGGAGTAGTCAGAACAGCTCCCCAACTCATAGTAAAGAAGGAAGAAAGTGGAAGTAGGTAAATGGAAGATTTGGAGACAATAGTAGGCCTGCCTAAATTTTCTCAGGGAAGCATACCAAGGAGAGCTACTAACCCTTAGGCAAAACCGCTGGTCCTGAGACTGGAGTCTAGGGAGAAAAAGGCTACTGGAAACAAGAATGAGTTAATTGAACATGAAGGCCCAGTGTATAGAGGAGGGAGATTAGCAAGTTGGTTTTACCTCCCATAATTGCAGTGTGAAGAAGCGACCTGTGTAACAGTGTACTGTCTACCTGTGAATTATAATGTTCTACAAGTAAAGAGCTGTGAGTAAAGCCTGTGAGATCCCTGAAGTCGAGAGTCTCTGAGGTATGGTTTCCCACGTGCCTGGCGCACCACATCACCCAGCAGACCCACATCAGCAAAGCTGTCCTCCACTAAACCACTTCGCCACAGGCGGTAGCTGTACAAGTCCCAGAGTTAATGCAGAGATGTAAAGAGATCTAAAACATTCATGTACCTTTTTGTACAATTGCAGGGGGCACAAACTTATGATACACAGAAGCTGTAACATAACATAATGAAGATATGAGAAGAGAGGGGGATGATGCTATGTCACAAAGCTTCACTTCCCAGCTGATGCTGGTACACGCTGACCTGGCACTGATGTATTTGGTGTGATTTGCATTGACAGTATTTGTGATTCATATGTCAGCAATGACTGCATGCCGTCTTCTCATCTTGTCGTGCAGGAGTCATGATGACATTTTGTTCATTATGAAGTAAATAAAATGCAGAATAACACTGGAAACATATTGTATGAAAATTATTATCCATGTCTTTCACAGCTACATCGGTGTTTGAATACACTGCACCCCCCACTATGAATACTATGGTACAATGTGTAGTTTTGCAAATGAATCAACAGCCAGAGACTCTTGTGACTGTCCTACACCTGTAGAGTGGAGCATCCCCAATGATTAAAGTGTATTACTGAAATGTATTTTGATGGGTGGTCCAGATTTCAAGTGTGTCCCCATCTCCCACGGTCACATTCTGATGTTGCCATCATCATCAGTGGTCTCTGTGTTCAAAGATGGCTGAAGAATCCAGTCCTCGAGCCTCAGATCTTCAAACTGAGGGGGCAAAAGATTCTGTTTGGGAGTTGCAGGGAATAAGTAGTGTGGTACACAGACATGAGGGAGGAGATGTAGGGAATAGCAGTGCTGTGGAGAGCTTTACGGGTGAAAGTAATTAGTTTATATTGTATCCTGTACTGAATGGGTAACCAGTGCAGCGAGTGACACAGGGTAGAGGCATCAGTATAGCAGCTGGAAAGAAAGATGACCCTGGCTGCTGCATTCAGGACAGATTGGAGATGGGAGAGTTTACAGAGAGGGAGACTAATAAGTAAAGGGTCACAGTAGTTAAGACGAGAAAGAATAAGAGCAACAATTTGAGTTGTTTCCAAAGTAAGAAAAGGAGGATTCTGGAGATGTTCTTGAGGTGCAGGTGACAGGAGCGGGCAAGGGAATGGATATAGGGGGTGAAGGTCAGATCAGAATCTAATATAACCCCCAGACAGCGGGCCTGCTGCCTAGGAGTTATGGTGGTGCCACACACACTGAGACAGAAATAGCAGGGTGGGGTCAGTAGTTGGCGGGTTCAGTTTGAGATAGAGAGAGGACATGATGTCAGAGACAGCGGACAGACAGTCACTGGTGTTTTGTAGCACGGCAGGAGTGATGTCTCGGGAGGAGGTGTATGATTGGGTGTCATCAGCATAGATATGGTATTAAAAGCCAAATCTGCTTATGGTTTGTCCAATGGGGGCTGTGTAGAGTGAACAGAGGAGAAGACCTAGAAGTGATCCCTAAGGAACCCCAACAGCAAGTGAAGAGGAGAGGAGGTAGAACCTGAAAATGAGACACTGAAGGAGCGGTCAGAGAGGTAACACATAATACAGTATGCAAAAAAGAACTGTATTCTGCAGTACGCAATACCAAGCTAGTCACAAAACTGTCTGTCTCACACATCAGTCTCACACATCAGTCACAGTCTAACGTATAGACAGACACATGGCTTACTGTCTCCATCCTTGCCCCCTATTCATATCCCTCTCCACCCACCTGCACCCAGTGTCAGACTGGCCAAGGAGAGGAATGAAGGATCCTCCAGTGTGCCCCGAGTCTGACACCTAGACCCCCAGCAGCGCAGGCAATGTGAGCAGTACATCACACCACCTGTGCTGCTTACTACCGTGGGCCGTAGGTTCCAGGGCCCACTGCCATGGAGTTCTAGGCCCACTGGGATACAGCTAATCTCCTGAAGGGCCTCGAGCTCTGTGGCAGTGGGCCCCAAGGCCATATATCTTTAGACCTTTTATGTTTGCTACCCAGTGTCGTACTGCAATTAGTTGAGGAAGACTCAGAAACCCCAGCGCCCCATCTTGATTACAGGATAGTGTGTTGATGTCATCACACGAGTTTTATACTGGGTGGACACCCGTACAGGTGATGGAGGCAGGGAGGCATAGTGGGCCCCTAAAGTTAACTTCTCTGGTGTGCCCCAGGTACGCCAGTCTGACACTGCCTCCACCTCCCACATACAATATGCACCTTCAAGTTTTCCCTTGGTCATGCGCATCACCACTTTCTAAAATAAATGCTATATTCTCCCTGATCCACCACGTCCACGTACAAAAAACTCAGTGTCTTCTCCTATCACTGGACGCAGAGAAGACCTTTGATAGGGTCGCGTGGGCCTTTCTGGAGGGGGTATTACAGTCACTGGGTTTTGGCCCGTTGATGCGTGGAAAGGTGATGGCCCTGTATGATTCACCTCAAGCCCAGGTGAGGGTCAATGGGGTTTTGTCCCCTCCCGTGACGATTGGAAATGGCACCAGGCAGGGATACCCCCTCTCCCCTATCCTCTATATACTGGCCATGGAACACCTGTTAAGAGCGCTGCGTATGGACTCCTGCGTACGGGGGATCCAGGTGGGGGGCCATCATTTCAAATGCTCAGCTTTTGCTGATGATTTGCTCCTTTACCTTGGGGACCCAGCCTCTTCGCTCCCGGCAGCACTGGTGGTATTAGAGTACAGCCTTTATAGCAATCATAAAATCAATATGACGAAAAGTACGGCAATGGGGTTACATATCCCTCGGGACCTCTTGTCCTCCATGAAGGCCATTTTCCCCCTCTCTTGGGAGGACTCATCTTTCAGGTATCTAGGGGTTCACATACCCTCAAACCCAGACATGATATTCGATCTAAACTTTGCCCGGTTGTTTGCCAGGATTAAACAGGACCTTTTAAAATGGGACAATAAAGATTTCTCATGGTTAGGTCGGATAAACATCTTAAAGATGAATGTCCTTCCACGCCTGCTGTACCTATTTCAGGCAATCCCTACACAACTACCAAAAACCTTTTTCAAAACCCTGCGGCAGCTAACGTCCCAATTCGTGTGGGCGCGGGGTAGGCCAAGAATTGCGAATGCTACTCTATGTAGGCCAAAGGCTGAAGGTGGCCTTGTGTTACCGGACGTCCAGGCCTACTACCTGGCCGCGGTGGCGGTGAGAACGTTAGACGCCTTCAGAGGAGGAAGCTCTAAACTCTGGGTGCAATTAGAGAACCTACTGTATGGAGCACCCGTGGCAGCACTTCCCTGGCTCCCGCCTTCGGTATTGCCTAGAGGCCTCCTCGCTCGCACCCCGCTGATCGTGCACACCTCGGTTTTGATATTCCAGTCCAACGCTCCCAAACTGGGGCTTTTTAGTGTTGGTGGCCCATGCACCCTGCTATTGGGCAGCCCTGACATACCTGCCTCCCTAGCTGCAGCCCTCACCCGGCTGCTGGGATCTGAAGCTGCTACTTCAGTCCTTGATCAGGTACTCATCTCTGGGGATCTGAGGGGATACGAAGCATGTGTTGGTGAGGCTAACACAGCGCAGTTCTCTCGATTCCACTATTATCAACTGTGCAGTTTCTACTCAAAGTGGAAAAGGTTGTTTGGGTTGCACAGATCTCTAACCACCTTCGAGTTGTGGTGCATGGGACGATACTCTGAGAGGCGGGCTCTCGCTGGTCTGTATAGACTTTTAATTAACTCTGGGGCCGGTGATAAGCTGTCCTTTCAGAGTTGCTGGAAACGAGAACTCAACCAGACCCTTTTGGGAGATGACTGGTCCAGGGTGTTTCAGCTGACCACAGATCCTCGGTGTCCTCCAGGGCCCACGAGTTGAATTACAAAATTATCACAAGATGGTACCGCGTCCCCGCCCTACTCAACTCATTCTACCCCTCAATCCCTGCGGTATGTTGGCGGTGTAGGAGGGAGAGGGGGACGATGACTCATGTCTGGTGGGGTTGTCCGGTCCTACAACCTTTCTGGAAGGGTGTGCTTAAGATGATTCACAAAATCACAGGGATCAGGGTTCATAATTGCCCTGCCTCTGTCCTTCTTTTTGACATTCCACTCCCCATTGCTCTTCTAAAATCCCACCTCCTGGTTTTCCTCCTTCTTGCAGCTAAGATTGTGATTCCCAGACTTTGGTTATCAACTACCTGCCCAACTATAACAGATTGGATACGGGAGGTTCATGCACTCCAGCGACTAGAGGAGTTCAGAACTGATTCTCCTTTGCGCTATAGCCAATACCTGCATGTTTGGGAGGATTGGATCTCTTTCTGTGACACGGAGGATTATTTAACTTGTTCCTGAAGTGGAGTCTTTGGATCTAGAGAAGGACGGGGTGAGGATGGGTTAGTGGGATTTCTTCCCCTTTTTTTGTTTGTTTATTTGTTTGTTGACGCATGGTGAGCCCGGTGAGCCAACCGTTGAGTTAAGTTATCCCTTGTTTTTTTTTTTTGTTTTTTTTTTTAATTTAAACTTTATTAAGCATTTTCATATAAGTTATCCCTTGTTTTTAGCATTTGTTTTTCTCGTCTTATTTTGATGACTGAGTTTTGGTCTACACATGAGGTTGCTTTCTTGATATGCTGGTTCCTGAGGTGTACACGTGAGGGTCCCGAGGCGGATTGGATGGCCCTCCCATATGGGGGGTGCGGTCCCAGCTCTGGTCCCCTGGATGTATTCTGAAGCGGGATAACTGTCCCCCATTCTGCGCTCAGGTTGCAGATTGGGTGGCTAACATTTGTATGCTCCCTCTTTACCCTTGATCGTCTCTTCCCTTCCTTGCCCTCTCTCTTCCCCATTTCCCCTCTGGACCTACCTTCTCTCCTCTCCCTCCTTCTCCCCCTCCCGCCCCTGGCTTTTACACTATTGGACGTCATTGTTTTTGCCTACTTATGTTGCGCTCAGGAATTATGCTGTCAACTTTTTTTTTTTGCAAATTTACCACCTAATTGATATACTGTGTAACCTCTGTGAAGTGTTTTACCCAGAACTTTTCACCAACTCTTTAATAAAAGTATTTGAATAAGAAAAAAAAAGAAAAAAATGCTATAAACACAATCAGAGACAAGTGTACCACTATACAAGCGCAGATACACTACCGTTCAAAAGTTTGGGGTCAGCTAGACAATTTTATGTTTTCCCTGAAAAATCCTACTTTTATTTATCAAATGAGTTGCAAAAGGAATAGAAATCTCGTCCAGACATTGACAAGGTTAGAAATAATGATTTTTATTTGAAATAATAATTTTCTACTTCAATCTTTGCTTTCGTTCATAGATCGCTCCCTTTGCAGCTAATTCCAAGCATTGGCATTCTTGCTTTCTAGCATGTTAATACTTGCTGATGTTTTTGGTGAAATTTTTTCACTCCATGCTTCAAGTTGCCATCCAAACATGTTGGATTGGCTTTGATGGGCACTTTTAGTGAACCATCCGGTCATGCTGCTCCCTCAAGCATCAATGGGGTTGATAATTGGTGTCTGCGCAGCCAATACTTTACAGATTGAATACCAAGCCGCCCTTGCGTTCCCCTTATTAGTTTCTGGCTTTATTTGGAGGTGTGCATTTGGGTATTGGTCCTGTTACAGGATGATATTGGCTCCTTTATCAAGCGCCCCCCACTGGGTTTTGGCATGGCGTTGATGTTTGGCGAGTGATAGCCTTCCTTATTCATTATCCCTTTTTACCTTGTACAAATCTCACACTTTACAGCACCAATAGCAAACTCAGGATCTCACATGACATAACACCATGTTGACAGATGGCGTTTCAGGCAACCCCAGGACCATTCCCATTTCCTCCACCATGCTTTGACAGATGGCGGTCAGGCGCTCTGTCCACCTTATTTTCAGTCTGTTCTTGCGTCTCACAAATGTTTTTCGGTGTGATCCAATCTCCTCAAACTTCGATTCGTACTTTTTACAATCTTCCCCCCCCTTCATTTGTCCAATGTCTGTTGTTCTTCAGCCATTATTAATATTTTCCTTTTTTGCCAGTCTCAGATATGGCTTTTTCTTGCTCTCTGCTGAAGGCAAGCTTTCCCGGAGTCGCCCTTTAACTGTAGAATTGAAAATGGCGTTTTGTGCTGGTCTATTTTAATAAAGCTGCCAGTTGAGGACTTGTGAGGCGTCGATTTCTCAAACTAGAGACTCTAATGTAGTTGTCTTGTTGCTCAGTTGTTGTGTTAACAAAACTCAAATCCTTCGACAAAATTGACATTTGTGGTTCTGTAATGATATAACTTGATAACTGGGGTTTATGTTACCTGCGTTTCCGTGATGATCTTGGATTTTCTTTTATGTTTCCGTCCTCCTCTGCTCCACCGTTTTTTGATGCGTTGTTATTGGTGCGTTTTTTGTAGTATCGTTTATTCTTAGAGTTATTGTGTTCTAAACCTGCAACCTGCTGCTGAGATGTCTGAAATATCTTCCGATGTGGAAGGATTAGAAGTTTTCTCTGATAGGTCGAGATCTGCGATGGAAACTCTATTTTTTGATGCCGCTTCCATCTTGTGAATAGTGTCCATGATGTTTTAGGATGGAGCATGTGCGTTTTTCTTGATACCATTTATACACAACACCCTTTTCGTAGTCTTGTGTGTCCCTTTTGAATTTTTTGTTTTTTACTTGAATAATGTAGTTTTCTATTTTCTTCAGATTTTTGTTTAATTTGGCATCTAAGGCTGTGTTCACACGGCTTATTTGCGGTGCGTAATTACAGACTGAAATATGTCCCATTTTAAGCCGTGTGAACATAGCCTAAATCTTTATAGAGCTGTGAAGATTTGAACGGCTCTATTGCTGTCTTTTTTTGCTGAAATTTCTGTATCGATGTTCGCTAGCATGCTTTCCTGAGATCTGATTAAGAGTTGCATTAACTTTTGAGAACACTCACTAAGGATGTTATTCCATTCCATTTCAAAGTTTTCTCCATACTGAGAAGTACAATGTTTTTATCCTTGGTCCTCTAGGGATCAAATTTTTATCTAGATAGCTTTGAAGTGTGGTTTGATCCCACCATATTTTGAATTCTTTAATAGTAAATTTCTCTAATTTATGCATAACCTCTTTCAATTCATTCGACTCTGCATTCTCATTAGACGCACCTGCTAGTGAAAATATTTGTGCAGCTTTTTGCCTTCTAGATGTTTCCAGTGGTTTAAGTCAGGTGGAATAGACATATTGCTGCTTAGCTGTATTTAGATAAATATTTATTTTTTTATATTTTTTTTAGAATACAGGGAGCACGAAAAGTTTGAGCTTCAAGTGAATAAACAATAAAAAAAAAAAGTTGAATTTCAGCTCACCTGTTGATAGATGCGGAGGTTGCACGGAAAATGGAACTTCTGAAGATACTTTCCAATTTGGTTTATACAAAATTCAAAAAATCATCCAGCAACTTTTTTGTAAGATAAAAATTTGTAAATGCTTGCAGCTTTATTTAACAAAGATTAAAATCGTTAGGGTTCCAGCATATCGGTGAGTAATGCACCAACACGTTTCAGGAGGAAACTCCCTTAAAGGGAACCTGTCACATAGTTTATGCCCACACTTGATGAGGGGCAGCCAAAGATAGGTGACAGACCTTGCTTTTTCCAGCGCTTGTACCTTATTCTGTAAGATGCAACAGTTTTAGAGGATTTACCCCTCAAGATTCTTTTTTCCAAGAGTTGGTGTTAGCCCGCCACCTATGGCTAGCCCCCGCCCACTGACAGTTATTCACATGTTTTCTACCTATTCTAAAGTAATAGGTTTATTCAGTTGATGTGGGTCGGGGCTAGCTCGATTGGCCGGGTTTGAAAAGAACTGACTCTTCGAATGACTCTTCTAGCTGGGAAATCTTGCAGATTTGAGCCTAAATTAATTCAAACGAAAACTTCCCAGCTTTCTTCAAGAATATGGGGACACAGCGCTGGATACACAGGTTGACCTACCTGTTATGTTCTACTAGCCAGGGGGGCTTCTTATTCTATGTGGCAGGTTATCTTTTATAATGGTGGTGACTGTTTATCTCAGGGTATACACCTTTTTTGTTAGATGGGTTCACATGTGTGCTTTGTAAAAAGAAAATATATTAAATATAATTCAAATTCTAAAGCACAAAACTCATTACATGTTCCGATTTTACAATCTTTTTTTAAACATAAATACAAAATTTAGCTACATATCACAAGTAAGCTATTAATAGTGAAACGTAATGCCATGTCTTTTGTTTAAACCTGCTGGGATCCTAGTGTTCAATCGTAGAATGCACCAGGCCTCACGAGAGAGCAGATTTTTCCTCATGTCGCCGCCTCTAAGCGGTTTTCGTACTAACTCAATTCCATTGCAAGTGAATGTTTTAAGACTGCCTGCATGCTGTTCAGCAAAGTGTCGTGACACCATCGACACATTAGAAAAACACAGTTTGGCTATGCACACCAGACTTTTTTTGAAAAAAAAATAGAGTATCGGTGCACACTGGCGTGGGCATTATACATATTCTATTTCCTATATTGCGGCGGAACACTATCACACTATTTGTATAAACTTCAAATGGGTTTATAGATTTTTTGAAAAATGATTACTGCTTAGGATATATGTAAATTTGGGGGTTTCTTTGTTCACTATTTTGATCAAAAGTGTTTATGCTCACCTACCTATTGATTCAAGGTGACCCTTGCACAGGTGAGTCATGACATTTATATAAGTTTCCTCTCTTGGAGCTGTTCTGAATTCACATCACCTTAGGGGAGTACGTGAACTAGGACTAGCTATTGATTATCTGAACTGATTTAAATTAATATGGTGTGGGGCGGGGTGTCTATTAAAGACAATGAGGCAGTCCACTCATCATACTGTTCTAGTAATAACACTGTTTTGGTTTGACTCTCCCAATGTCTTTTTTTGTTTTTTTTTTGGAGTGGTGAACACTGGCGAGGCAATATCATTATTATATTTACAAAGGCACGCGGCGACACTTATCAACTAAAGTTAAACATCAAAGGTATATAGGAATTTTTAAAATTGACATTACTGATAAGGATATATGGAAAAACCGGGGTTCTTAGTTCTCTTTTTTGTTCAAAACGTTTTAGTGTTAGGACCTCTCTGTTGATGATGGTCCCTTTGACGCATTTGGGAGGTGAGCTTATACCTTTTGATCTCAATAATTGTGTACAAGGAACGTTGAAGGTCAACCAAGTTTTTGATTTAGTGTTATTAGTTGAAAATAGACTAGAGGACAATATGAATTGCGTTTGATGCGAATAAATTCACCTGTTGGAATGTTATTCACAACATGGCGGGGATGTGAAGAACTCACCATGAGTATAGAGTTGCGTGCAGTGCCTTTTCTGAATGGGGCTACAATAATGCCCTTAACTGTTGAACCTGTCAAAAGGACATCTATAAAAGGAATTTAAAATAACATAGGTAGGTAAGCAAGGCCCAGGTTGGTAGATTAGATAGCAAGGCCTTGTTACGGTTAGTCAATTGAAATAGTCCAGGTAGCTTGATTGGCCATATTTAGGTTGGTTAACCCACGGTTTGATAAGTTGGTTGGCCCTAAGTAGTAGGCCAGCTACAGTCTGGTTCGGGGGGTTGCCCCAAGGTTGATACTGTTCTGTGCAATAAATTAGTTTTCATACCCCGGCCAGAATTTTTGGCTTTCGTGGCCTTTTTTCAGGAGATATTTGATGATAAACTAAAATGGTTTTGTCCACTCTGGTCTGTGGTTGGGTGAGGCCATTTTTTGTCTTAAATCTGTGTGTTTTCTTTTTTACAATTATTAACAACCCAAATAAACTTCCAAATGACCATGATCAAAAGTTAACATACCACAGTTCTGATTACCATGTATTGCCCCTATAAAACAAGACAGCTTGAAGTCTTTTGTTGGTAGTTGTGGATGATGGCTCTGTATTTCTCAGTTGGTTAAAGCTGGCTCATTCTTTTTGGCAATAAGCCTACCTGTTCCTTGTAAATTCTTGGGATGTCTTGCTTGAACTTACGCAATTGAGATCTCCCCAGCGCCGTCATTGATATTGAGGGCAGGAGTCTGAGTTGGCCCAATCCGAGAACCTTCCCTTTGTTCGCTGTAGCCATTGGCAGGATCGACTTGGCCTCTGTGTTCTTGTGGTTCGTTGTCATGTTGGAACTTCCAAGTACGTCCATGTGCTGCCTCCGGGCTGAAGAGAGCAGATTTGACCTCAAGTATTTCGTGATAACTTGCTGCAATTCATCTGTACACTATAAACTTTGAAATAGTTTCCTGTGCCTTTGCAGCTAACACAGCCCAATAAATCAGCATCTCCTCAGTGCTTTACAGTAGGGTACGGTGTTTCCTTTTATTATAAGTATTGGTGACACCTCCAAATGTAAACGTTTATGGTTGTGGCAAAAAAAAAAAATCGAATTTTGGGTCTCATCACTCCACATTACATTGTTCCTGTTAGGGAATGGTCAGTGGAATAAGCACACATGACACGGAAATGTGGGGACCTGAACTGTTCCAGGCTTGTCCTTGCCTTTTGGGAAACCGATTCCTTACAGGCCAGCAGGGCCTACCAGAAGAATGAAGGCTACACTGAGGCAGCGTGCACTGACCAAAGACAACAAACAAAGAAACACTGAACCAGTAGTCGATCAGTCCAAGTCTAATTAACGGGAGTGCGGCAGCGCGGTACAAGAATCGTGAGGCAAAGGGAGAGAGAAACCAGAAAACAAGCAGAGATCAATTGCAAAAGAGAACAACAATCTGACAGGCTATACAATTAGGACACGCAATATAGCAGGGGCAACGAGAAGAGGTAGCAGCGGCTTTATATAGGAAAGGGGTTAGTAGAAGTGAAACGGAGCTAGGATAGTCCGGCAAGGAACAGTAAGCAGGATTGGGAAACAAAGCTGTCATATCAGGAGGAACACAGATTAACAAAAAGGAATAAAAAATAAAAAAACAAAAGAAAAAAATAAAATAAAAAAAAATGGGGTGCTGGTTGCTGGAGGTTCCTGGCCACGGGGATGTTGGCCAAGGAATCAATTACCTACAAGGACAAAGTAACCAGTTCACATCTAGTGAATACGACGACACATGTATTACGTTAAAAACCATGGCTTACGTCGCACCGGCCGGTGGCCGGCGCACCAGAGCCAAATAGCAGGGGCGAGCCCGGCACAATAATGACAGTACCCCCCCTCTCTATGAGGGGCCACCGGACCCTCAACAGGCTTCTATGTTTGGCAGGTAGTAAACTTGGTAAATTTTTCCCTTTATAATCAGGGGCTTTTTTGCGATGGGACTCGGGAGACGGACATATTTGGGTTTGGGTCGGCGAATAACATTAGGTTTTTTAATTCTAAGTTCTGGGGCTTTTTTAAAAAGTCTTATGACTCTTTGCATCAGACTGTGCCACAGCGATTAATGGCGGGAATTTATATCAGTTTTACAACCTGTAGAAACAGAGTTCATGGAGATGGGAATCCTCCTATATACAAAAGGGGGAGGACAGCTTAGACAAGTGCAGAACTATAGTGTATTCAGTAGTCGAGAACCACTACTTCGGTGAAAGAAAAAATTTTCAGGTTCTTTAATTTGCAAATGCATAGATTCTTGTTCGGAGCAGACAAGTTAAGCTTTGCCCCCGGATGCAAGGTCTAATTGGTACTAATCATCAGGCTGGTGTGGAGGCAAATTAACAGAATACATCTCTATCTAAAACCACCTGAATTTTTCATCTTTGATCATTCAGTTTTGTGCTTATTTACAGCACACACCAAGGGATCAACAGTCTTCAAATGGATAAAACAAATGAGTCACCCCATTTGATCAGCTCAGTGGTTCTCCAGTCAAACACAGGATTATGGAGGCGGAGCCAGGGGCAAGCCTAGAAGATTATACGCAGCGAGTTTCTTACATGACAAAAACGAAAGTTTTTTTCCGTTATGCGAACTCCCAAACATTCAAGTGATTCCGCCAGTACGAAATTTTATTTTTTTCCCCCGGTTAGGAAGGGTTGAATCCACCCCTGAAAACCCAAAAAGGGAGCAACTTATCGGAACTAGTTCCAAACCAAAGGCCTGGACAACAGACATTCTGAATAAAACTAGCAGCTGCGCCCGGTGTCAATCATAGACTTGACAAGCAAAATTCTTAAGAATTAGAGACCAAGGATACAGGCAAAAAAAACTATTATTTCCAGACTTTTGGAGGTACATGTATACACGAGTTTACCTTCATGGATAAACTTCTCAGGCGTTCGGCGTTTTCCTCGAGGTGACTTGGGCCTAGGAGGACAGTCTCTCAGAAATGGTCGGATCTTCCAACAATAAAGCACAAGGCATTCTCCAGCCGATTGTCTCCTCCTTCAAACGTGGCAAGCAGATGTTACAACCCTTTACCATTGGTTTTCTTCTTCAGGAGTGGGTGATGAGGATAGTTGAGGAGTAGTTTCAGAGAAAGTAACTGGTAGGTTTTACTGTAAAATTTGAATGTAACTGTAACAGTGCGACCCCCCACACCCATGATTTTCATGCGTATATGTAGCCTTCTGTAATTGTACGGCTAGAGTCAAAATTCATTTTATTGTGTCAGGGGTTGGATGGGCTGACCATAGCATCCTTTTACCGCATCAGTCTGCCATTATGTCTAGAAGAGGGTTTTAAGGGGTTGGTTGTCAGTCACACCACCGGTCTTGGTAAACCTTTGGCGGAACTAAGAACAATAGTCTTCGGCTTGAAGCGGCTGGCCCTGAGGTATAGACACGCAGGTGAGTTTCTGCCTTGCCACACGTTGGTTTGTCATAGACAATGGCCTTAAGCCTGGATAAAATCTTTTCATTCGAAGTCCATCCGGGGCTTAAGGTGCTTTAGCTTTGTGACCAATAATGAGGTGGGCCTTGGAGGAGTGACACTACAACGCTACTTTTCAGTTCAGTGGGATATAATATTGAACATGCGGGGGAAAAAACAAAAATACAGGTGACTGGGATTTCCCTGAAGTACGGGAACCTGTCAGGATTTCAATCAAACCGATCGGTTAGAAGCATTTTAGATTTATAACGGAGCTAGGATTCACAAAAATCACAGGGGCAGGTGCGGACCTACAGACGGGGCGGCTTGAGACGGGTGCCGGGGTTGTATGGCATCCAGACGTTTGTGACATATGGTTAATGAGCCCCGCCATGCCCTGTTACTGAGTTGTAAAATCGGGTCCAGAGCGGTCAGTGGTCCGATAAGTCTTGTACTCATTTTAAACCGCACGGGGGAGTTGATATGAGGTAAGGGCCTGCTATAATGTAAGGGATGGTCAGGGACGCAACACTAGACACGGGACAAAGTGGGGGGTCCCTGACAATGATCCAAAGCCTATGTTCCCTGCCTTTTGGGGAACCAGAATCCTCTAAAGGCCGGCACGCCCAACAGAAGACTGATTGGTACACTGAGCAGCGTGCACAGACAAAGTAAAACAAACAAAGATCACAGAACCTGTAGTCGAACATCCAAAGTCAATATAGGGGAGGGCCAGAGCGGGTACTGAATCGTGTGGAAAAGGGAGAATAACCAAGTAAACAAGCGAGATCAATTGCACAGAGATACAAATATTTTGGTAAGGGAAACAATATGGCACGGAATATGCAGGCAAAGAGATAGAGGAAGCAGCGGCTTTATATAGGAAACGGGGTAGAAGTAAGGAGTGGATAGGTGGAGGTACAGAAGCAGGATAGGAAAACATTGCTGTCAATCAGGAGGAAAAACTGATTTACTAAAAGGGGTGCTGGAGGTTCCTGGCCACAGGGGCGTTGGCAGGGTAATCAATTTCCTACAAGGACCGAAGTACCAGTTCACACTAGTGAATCGACGACAAAGTATTACGTTAAAAACCATGGCTTTACGTCGCACCGGCCGTGGCCGGCGACCAGAGCCAAAAGCAGGGGGCGTGCCCGGCACAATCATGACAGTTCCAGACGTTTTGAGGCTGGTCTCTGTGCTGTTTGGTGTATTGTAGGCGAGATACTTTGTGGCATTTGCGCAGTAATGATTTTCTTCTGGCGACTCGAACATGCAGCCATTTTTCTTCAAGTGCCTCCTGATTTTGCATCTTGAAACAGCTGCACCAATAGTTTTCAGAGAGTCCTGTATTTCAGCTGATGTTATTTGTGGGTTTTTCGTTGCATCCCAAACAATCTTCCTAGCAGTTGTGGCCAAAATTTTCGTTGGTTTACCTGACCGTGGTTTGGTTTTTATAGAGCCCCTGATTTTCCATTTGTTAATCACAGTTTGAACACTGCTGACTGACATTATCATTCCTTGGATATCTTTTTTTATACCGTTCCTGTTTTACAGTTCAACTACCTTTTCCTGTAGCTCCGTTGACAATTCTTTTGCTTCCCCCCTACTCACAATCCAGAAACGTCAGTGGCTGGATGAAAGTGCAAGAGTCTGTCTGGTCCTAGAAAAATCAACTCAGCTTTTATGCACACGCTGATTACAAGCAAACACGTCACAGGTGAGGGATGTTTACCCTTTAGTTCCATTCAAACCCCCTTTTGTGTCAACTTCTGTGCATGTTATCAGGCCAAAAAACACCCGGGGATGTGAACTTTTGATCAGATTCATTTGGATATTTTCGGTTGTCATTATGATTTTAAAAAAAAGAAAACACCAGTTTTGACAATAAATGGCTTCACCCAACCACTAACCATGAGTGGAAAAAAAGTTTTTGTGTTATCATTCATATTCTTTGAAAAAAGGCCAAGAAAGCAAAAATTCTGCCGGGGTATGTAAACTTTTTAGCACAACTTGTAAGTAGGCCCCAGTTAGGTTGGTGGTAGGTGGGCCCAAGATAGGTAGGTGGGACCCAGTTAGGTAGGTTTTAGGTAGGCCCCATGTAGGTAGGTGATGGTAGGTCAAATGTAAGTAGGTGGTGGTGGTCCACAGGTCGATGGTAGTTAGGGCTTTATTACTCATAGAAAATAAATAAATAAACTCACCTCTCTCCACGTTCCTCCAACATGACGAGAAGCAGGCTGGCTTTAAGTGAAGCCCAGTATAGCGGGCGCGATGATGTGACGTCATAGCTTTGCCTATGCCACCACTAGCAGCTAATACATTTTGGGCCTAAGGCATACCAGGTTGAATAGCGAAGCAGAGTGCCGGTGGCGCTCTGATCCGCTAAGACTATGCAACCCCAGGATTCTCGGGCCATTCCTCTGAATGCTCGGGCAGGCAGAGGTAGAATGTGGCATACGAGCCCCCTGTGGTGGTGGTCCTCGTAGCAGCCCCATGGGCTTTTGCCAGTATTCCACCCTGAAGCTCAGAGCCAACGGGGGTTTCACCGACTCCCTGGTGGGCCAGTCCAAGCCTTGCATTTCAGTATGCTCCATCAGCCTTTGGGTTTCAAAGCATCAGCTTTCACTGCTTTTTATTGCTGATTGATGCCAGATAATGTATCATTAAATAAATCATTGCATTTATGTAAGGTTTTATTTTATTTGACATTCGTTATAGAAATATATAATTTTTTTTTTGGGGACCCAAAATCTAAGGCTGAATTTTTTTATTTTTTCTACCCATTTTTTGTTTTGCTGACGAATGTACAGATTTTAATCTCCTCCTAAAAAAATGAGTAAGGCTGCGTTTACATGCCAAAGGACGAATAGCGGGAAAATATCGGGAAATCCTGACCGGTATTTGGTCTTTTTTTGGATCAGGGGGGTGGTATTTCCGCGGTTTGCGAAAAAACCCCCCCCTTTGTACCCCCAATTTTTGTTCTGCCAAAAACCGGGAGAAATTGAACATGTTCAAATTTTTTTAGACGCCGGTGGTGTAAAAAAAAAACGTCTGGCTGAAAATCCGTGTAGTGGGGACTGCTGCATGGATTTTCTATTAATGTCAATGTAAAAGGTTGAGATTCGAAAACCCTCTGTAAAAGCAACCAAAAACCTGTGCCGTGGGGACAAGCCCTAAGAGTTCCACCAGAAACAGCATCAGTCTGGATTGGACTGGGCCACAATTGAGCAGGGAAAACCCTCGGTTAGCCACGGGGCATGACAAGACTGAGGCTTGTTTTCAGGGAGAAAGGCACAGAAACAGGGGAAGAAAGCAAGAGGCAGAGTGCAAGAGTCATGTGCAGTCAGATACAGTAGCTGTAGCCGAACTTAAAGGGGTTTTGCCACAATCTCATTTCATACCTCCTGCATCCAGCTCTTCAGCTCTGTGTGCACAGAAGGAGGCGTGTTTGATTTGTTTAATTTGCATATCATGTGACCCAGCAGGATGACATCACCAGGCCTTTCCTCTCTGTATTCAAAGAAAGATCTGTTTATGTAAAGCATTGTGAGCAGCTGAGAGGTAAATTTTTTGCCCCCTGCAGGAACCAAACCTGTGTTTTTTTTCTCTTTATCAATGCACAGACTTCATTGAGGTTTCCTTTTTTATTTATTTGCACTGTTTGACTAATTACTAAGGAGAACAGAGGACAGAAATAGAGTGACAGCACCTGGGGTTTGAACACTTAGTTGCTGCCTGAGAGGAGAAGTGATGTCTGAGCATGTGCGACCAGGACTGATGAGCTCTCAGCCCTGGTCGTAGCCCCTGGAGACGAGCTGGAAACAATGAATCACTAAAGGAGCAGTATTTTTTAATAATAATGAATGGTGAAAATGTTTGTTATTTCATTTTCAAGCTTCCCACGTCAATTTTACTTTGTGGCAAAACCCCTTTAACTCCACTTGTGGTCCCCAGTAGTCAACTTCCCTGGTGGGCCTCAAGAAACAACTCCACTGGTGGGTCCGAAGAAACAACTCCACTGGTGGGACCTAAGAAACAACTCCACTGGTGGGCCCTAAGAAACAACTCCATGGTGGGACCTAAGAACAACTCCACTGGTGGGACCAAGAAACAACTCCAACCAGTGGGACCTAAGAAAAACATCCACTGGTGGGACCTTAGAAACAACCCAAATGGTGGGCCCTAGAAACAATTTCCACGGGTGGCCCTAGAAACAACTCCACTGGTGGGCCTAGAAACAACTCCACTGGTGGGCCCTAAGAAACAACTCCACTGGTGGGCTCCAGGCACCTCAGTCCAACACTGGCGAGTTCCTGCTTAATAGTGCAGCTACAGTACATGACTTGCTATTTATTTTTACACAGTGGTTTTATAGTAGATTCAGTGTTTAGGTCCAAATTATGGATCCACAGGGCCCGAAGTACATCTTTACTGTGTCTGCTCCACAAGTTTCCATGTCTTTTTGTCAGAGTACATTTTTCCCTATAATTATTTCTGAAGTTATCCCAAGAGACAAACAGGAGATGTGATGATTTGTTACAGGCCAAGATGGATTGTGCAATGGGGTTTCCCCGGGAGGAGGCTAATTCCATGGAGAGCAAAAGAATGTGTATTTTCACCCTGTACTTTGTAACCACCTGAAGCGGTTTCCTAGCAATGAAAGAGTTTCCGTTAGGCATTGTCAGTGGGAAAAGTTTCTATTCTCTTCATACAATACCAGGTAAGAAAACGAATATTTACATAAAGCAGCGCTGTCAATGTTCTTGTTCTTCAGTTTGCTCTATGATATTTTTCTATTTAAGATTTGGAAGCTTCACATTTTATTTCATTGTTAACATTTTCTATTTGATTTATTTTCAAAATCAGCGTGACAACCTTTTCTATGCATGCACCCTATGGAGCAAACAAGGCTCCCTATGTGGTAACAGTCTTTTAGAATAATGGCTGCATAGATTATACACGGTTTAGTCACATTATTATGAAAACTCCCTTCTTTTGACATCAGCAGCACATAGCTTATGAAGTAAGTCACGTGTCTTGAGCTGGTTTAGTGGGTATATACATTATCTCACAAAATCGAGTACACCCCTCACATTTGTAAAATATTGTGCTTCAATATGTCTCTTGGGGTATCAACAATGAAGATTTGATACTTTGATAACAATGTAATGTAATCAATGTACTGATTGTATAAACAGTGTAAATTTGGTGTGCCCTCAAAATAACTCAACACAGCCATCAATATCTAAGCTGCTGGCAACCAGAGCCGGGAAGATGGGTAGGCAGAGAGAGGCCATCTTCTAGGGCACCTAATACTTGCCTGCCCTTCTAGGGGGCGCAGGTAGGGTGCCGCTCAGGAGCTGTGCACTAGCTCACTTCAATGGCATCTCCTTGCTGTATCTCTATAGAGCAGAGTGATTTACTTCTACTGTTGGGGTTCAGGGGTACACCGCATGACTACTGCTGTCCAAATTGAACACTGATTGCCGGATGAAGAAATGATCATCAGACACAGAGATGATATGAGTTCCTCCTCAGTGTGGAGCAGGTAGGGCCCCAGAATGTGAGAGCACATTTATGCTATACTATGGTTTTTTACAAACTGCTTCTGGGCGTGGCTAAGTTCCTTTAGTTTCTTGGGAGTCGTCTGGATTGTGGCACTAGTTGATTGGTTCTCCAGTTTTGGTATTGGTTTCCACTGGTCCATGCTGGCAATTGGTAGGGAGTGGATCAGGTTGCTGGCGCCATCTGGAAATATCTCTGCTGGTTCAGCTAAGCTTCATATTGTGTAATATTGTTTTTGCACCACACACTTCAGATCTCAAAAGCATTTGAAATATATATGTTTCACTTAACATCCCACTAATAAAACATTATTACACTCTGGACCACTGAGTTTGTTTAACATTGTTTCTGCCCCTAATCCAAAATTCTCCTGTGCCTGCCAAAGCTGGGCGGGAAAAGGGTTGTGGATGCTTCACCAGGTTTGAGTCTGAGCCATTCTTATTGTGAGGTGACCCCCTTTGTAGTTGGGCGTTCCCTGAGCCTGACAGGCCCCTTTTTTCTTTTTTTTTTCCATTTCCCTTCTAATCACCTGGATCCTAATCTGGTTTGCCCTTTAAATTTCATTGTTGCTATGTGCAGAATAACAACAATGGCCCACGGTTATAGGATGAAACAAAGTGAAAATGTAAAATAAAAATAATTCTATGTGTTAAAGAAGATTCTCTCTTTAGTTGTAGAAGTATTTATCTTCATAGACTGTATAAAACAGTACAAAGAATGATAGGTCTTGGGAAGGAGTGCTGGACATCAGAAGCCCCCTTGGCTGTTTCAATGACGTGAATGATCCAGTGCTTGGCGCCAGACATGTGCGTCAACACTGGTCTCTCTTGCGATATCTTTGTTGTTGTGCAGCTCATGGCACCATTCGGAGAATCCACCATCAGTCTTACGGGCTACTGGCCTTGGCATCTGTGTGAAGTTGTACCTTATAAAAAACAAACTTGAATCCTTGTGGGTAATCGCACAACAATGACTCCATTCAATTTCATTTGTCATGTGTGTGCGGCGGTGGGGGGACATGGGCATGTTTAATTCTCATCACATATAATCAGTCCACTATAAGAGCTGTAGAATAATATGCCATCTACTCGTTCGATATGTAAAACCCCTGCAGTGAAACGAATGTCCGTCAATAAAAATTAAAAATATTTTAAAAAAAAGAAACTCTGACCGGTATTGGCATTTGAAGCTTTCGGTCACAGATGATGTACTTCTGAATAATAATACTTCTCATCACATGTCAATGTTAACTTCTATGTAAATTCGATGTCCTATAAATATAATTTAATGAATATCATCATAAAAACACAAGAAACATACATATCATATCATCCTTCTTCTCACTCGTAGCGAGAATCATATCATTCACTTCTCTATCATAATTTTTGCATTATTTGTGTGATGCGAATATTTTTATATTCACATTAATTCATGATTTTTCTTTCACACTTAACATTATCTGCATTGGCCTAAAAAAACAAAAAAAAAAAAATAAAAAAAAAACAAAAAAAAAAAAAATAATAAAAAAAAAAAAAAAACAAGAATAAAAAATATAAAAAAATAAAAAAAAAAAAAATTAAAAATAAAATAAAAAAAAAAAAATAAAATAAAAAAAAAAAATAAAAATATAATGACAAAAAAAAAAATAATAAAAAATTAAAAAAATATAAAAAAAAAAAATAAAAAAAAAAAAAAAAAAAAAAAATTAAAAAAAAAAAAAAAAAAAAATAAAAAACTGCCTCCTCATGTTCTGCTATATCTAATCTGTCATGAATAAACCTTCAATGCTTTCTTTGTCTATTAAAACATTAAAATCTCTCATTCTCCGTATAGTGCTATAATTGTATGTCGATGTGTTGTATCCTCCGATGGCTCATTATGATATTAATAGATTACAAAGTATCCTTAACCTCTTAGTCATATAATTACTCTTGTTCAGTCAGTCACAGTTTTGTCTTTTACATCTGCTTTTGTTTGGTAAACTGTTTTGAAGTATTTTTACAATTGTTAAACAATGCATAAGGATTCTGAATAGGGATTAAGTACATACACAGCATTATTTTCAAAACACAAACAAAGGACACATGACCCATTCAATACATTTCCCACACCTTATCTCTCAAAAAATATATAAATTAAATTTATCTCACTTCTTTCAGCAGGAGCTTCAAAACAACAAGGATAAAATAAAACAAAATTGATTTTTCTTTAATGACTGCGCTGTAGTTTTTACTCTGGTTGTACAAAAACTTTACTATAAAAAAGTAATTGAGTGGTTGTACTACCAAATAAAATAACATAAACTCAATTAACTAAATGTTAACTGTATTTACCCGGGGCTTTGTTTAACAAGTGATGTCACTTGAGGTAGTTTATGAGATTCCGATCACTATAAATCTATTCTTTAATCCTGCAAATTAACAGACATTTAAATCACATCCCGCAGTCTGTTAAACATTTTGGGGAAGGGGGAAAAAAGTAATTTATTAGTGGGCGTCCGTCGTGCCTGCTGGAAACTGGCTATATCATAAAACAACCCTGAAATAAAGGTCAAACATTAATATGTGCACACTAATGCAAGATATTTAAATGAGCTCAGTAAATACCACGTGGATTATTTTTTTTTTAAATTTAGTTGTATCCAATTGATAATGAGTCTACTCAAATTTGTTACTTATTATTGTCAGGAAATCCCTTCAACATCAATCTGACTTAAGGAATAATAGTTCATTTTTAAATCAAAAATATATCAGATTAGACCACCTAAAATAACAGCACCCTAGCATGTCAGTGTCATTATAAAACAGTAACATTTCTATATTCAGTTCATTAAATAATAAGCAACAATGTAACACTTCCAGCTTCTGTACTTCATATCCTGCAATATAAGGTGCTGCAAAAAACTGTTCTCATATTTTATGACAAAAGACATGGCACATGCAAAATTATATATTATACAATAGATGCAAACTGTATATACAACTCTTATATGATATCCTTCCTTGGTCTAACGAAAACTAGCTGATACCTTGGGACACACTATCTAAGCTGCACTTCTTTATGGTTAGCTTAGGGGCGGAAGGGACAGGATCAGAGACTCATCAGGTGATGAGGTAGGATGGAGTTGTGGGAGTGAGAGAGGTAGTGGGAGGGACTAGAGGCACTGGAAATGTATTGGTATGGTAGGAGAGGATTTGGACTTCTTGCCAAATGCCACACAATACTCAGCAGGGGGGGATTTTGCTGGCCACAATTGGGACACTCCCAGCACTTAGAATCAGCTCCATTATATGGTGGTGGGACTTGTGTCAGCGGAACAAATTACTTTTAACCATGAACATTTTCTTTCTTATCCTACATTCAGTCTCAAAACATCCCTTCTTTTGATATCTCTTCAGCTGTCTTTTTTTCAAACTAATGCATCATCTAAAAGATTGCTCATCGTCAAGCCATCCCTTGTTGTCTTTCCACAGCTAAAAAGCTAACAATTGAGTTTGATGGTATACACTCCTTGGTGTAAAATACCACACATGTTATTACTTTTTTTTTCTTTCTC
Source organism: Phyllomedusa bahiana (assembly GCA_025379985.1). Lineage (NCBI taxonomy): Eukaryota > Metazoa > Chordata > Amphibia > Anura > Hylidae > Phyllomedusa > Phyllomedusa bahiana. The sequence continues at coordinate 5,162 of JAODAL010002773.1, read as the reverse complement.
TACATGGTTCTTATTTTTTTCTCTACTGCTTCTTTTTCTTCCTCACTAGATCTGCAGACATGTATGAGCATATAACGGGCCGTTTTTACCACTCAATAAACCTTGAGGTACCTAATCTTATTAACGCTTATTAAAACACACACGTCTAGCGTACCTCCCTCTCGAGCTACCGCGTTAGTCTGGGAGTCCATTCTGCTAGAATGCTACCCTACTCTGGCTATTGGCGCTGTCCTGATCTAGATAGAGTCTTGTTAGTCTGCAAATGGCATCATCTCCCTGTGTATCCAATCTGACTATGAATCTTCCTCTAGTCGGCAACAGCAAAATGTGCTTCAGTTAGCTAGAATTTCATAGTCTGCTACTGACAGCATCAAGCTCCAATCTAGGTGGATTTCCAATTTAACCCGTGTGTCAGTCCTTGTCGCTGGATCTTCCAACTCAGAGTAGTCAGGCAGGATCGGGCAGCTGGGATCAGGTTCTGAGACAGTACAGTGGGAACGCTCTGCGCCAACCAGAACCCCGGGGCTGACCGGACAAACACCCCGTAACCAACCTGGAACGTACAAATACACAGGCAAGCTAAGTTTTCATTAAGGAAAAACCTGTAGACTTACAGTGTTTTCATGTGGAGGGGATCAGTCTCCCGTTTTTGGACAGTACTGAGGTAAGTCCAGGTGGTCACGTCAGGTCCACCCAAGGAAATGCGTCCGTCTGGTACTGCCCCAACTTACAGGGCGCCAAATGTTGGGGTTAGGGGTACACAGCATGACTACTGCCTGTCCAAATTTGATTACTGATTGCCGGAGAAGATATGACATCAGACACAGTGTGATTTGAGTTCCTCCTCAGTGGTGAAGCAGACCAGAAGAGAGTGCCTTTATTGCATTACATTGGTTTTTTAACACAAAATGGCTTCAGGGCGTGGCTAAGTTTCCTTTGTTTCTTGGAGGTCTTCAGGAATGTGGCCTGTTGATTGGTATCTCCAAGATATGGTCATGGTTTCCACCCAGGTCCATGCTGGAACATGGTAGGTGTGGTTCAGGGAAGGCAGGCGCCATCTTGGAATTTCTCTGCTGTTCAGAACTATGCTTATTTGTGAATAATGTTTTTGCACCACAAACTTTCATAATAAAGACATTAGAAAATATTATTTGTTTCTCCTTAACACTACCCCCCTCCTTCCTCCCAGCGCCGGGTTAGGACAGGACAGGGGCGCAATGCTGGGCTGCAAGTGACTAAGGAGACAAATGTTAGGAGAGATTACAATCCTTCTCTCTAACATGTCTGTCACCTGTGACCGTTTCATGTCACATGGATTGTCACAGTGTTTGCTGGTGTAATAGGGGGGAGCATCGTCCCATGTCCAACCCCACACACCACGGAGCACTGGTCAGCAAGTGCTCAGTGAGGCCCCTCAGAAAGAGGTGATTGGTTTACTGTGTGTGGTGGGGGAGAATTAGAGCTAAAGGGAGCTACAGTGTGAGGGGGCTGTAGTGTGTGGGGGGCTGTAGTATGATAGAGGAGGCCTGTAGTGTGAGGGGGTAGGCTGTAGTATGAAGGGGAGGCTGTAGTGTGAGGGGGGCTGTATTGTGAAGGGGAGGCTGTAGTGTGAGGGGGAGGCTGTAGTGTGAGGGGGAGGTTTTAAGGTGAGGGGGTGGCTGTTGTGTGAGGGGAGGCTGTAGTGTGAGGGGGGGCTGTAGTGTGAGAGGAAGGCTGTAGTGTGAGTGGGGGGCTGTAGTGTGAGGGGGTAGGCTGTAGTGTGAGGGGGGGCTGTAGTGTGAGGCTGTAGTGTGAGGGGGGCTGTAGTGTGAGAGGAGGCTGTAGTGTGAGGGAGAGGCTGTAGTGTGAGGGAGAGGCTGTAGTGTGAGGGAGAGGCTGTAGTGTGAGGGGGAGGCTGTAGTGTGAGAGGGGCTGTAGTGTGAGGGAGAGGCTGTAGTGTGAGGGAGAGGCTGTATTGTGAGGGGAGGCTGTAGTGTGAGGGGGAGGCTATAGTGTGAGAGGAGGCTGTAGTGTGAGAGGAGGCTGTAGTGTGAGGGGGAGGCTGTAGTATGAAGGGGAGGCTGTAGTGTGAAGGGGAGGCTGTAGTGTGAGGGGGCTGTAATATGAAGGGGAGGCTGTAGTGTGAGGGGGGCTGTAGTATGAAGGGGAGGCTGTAGTGTGAAGGGGAGGCTGTAGTGTGAAGGGGAGGCTGTAGTTTGATGGGGGCTGTAGTATGAAGGGGAGGCCGTAGTGTAAGGGGGGCTGTAGTGTGAGGGGAGGCTGTAGTGTGAGGAGGGGCTGTAGTGTGAGGGGGAGGCTGTAGTGTGAAGGGGAGGCTGTAGTGTGAGGGGGGCTGTAGTGTGAGGGGGGCTGTAGTGTGAGGGAGGCTGTAGTATTCACAACACATTATTTTATATAAATGCAATCTAAGCGACCCTACTAATTCCACACTTGTTTGTCGGAATTGTGGGGTGGGGGCAGGCAGTGTGTGTTAGGTCAGGGTTGTTTTGTTTTTTTTTTTTTTTGGGGGGGGCATTCGCCAACTTGCCTAGGGCACCAAAGTGCCTTGTCCCACCCCTGCTGGCAGCAAAAGTGAAAATAGACCAATTGTGCCCAATTTTCCCTCCACAGTGTTATTTGGCTTGTTAATGATACAAGGTCTCAGGTGTGAATGGGGAGCAGGTGTTTAAATTTGGTGTTATCACTCCCACACTGGTCACTGGGAGTTCAACATGACACCTCATGGCAAAAAAACTGTTTGAGGATCTGAAAAAAAGAATTGTTGCTCTACATAAAGATGGCCTGGGCTATAAGAAGATTGTCAACACCCTGACACTGAGCTGCAGTATGGTGGCCAAGACCAGGGTCGTAACTAGAGAAGCCTGTGCCCTATAGCAAACTTCTGGATGGGGCCCCCTCTCCCCCATCCTCGCCCGCCTCCCCAACCACGAACATTTACCACGCCATGCAGTTACTAGAAAATACATGGAGCTATTACCTCACATATATGTCACCATCATACTGCTACAAAAATATCACCACTACACCAGACTCCAACTCATTACAATAGCGCTACTACATAAGGACCTGATTATACCCCCAGAACATGACCACATAGTGACTAAATAATAAACCTATACTATTACTGATCAGTATACAAAGACCAATATTACCGCCATATAGTGACTATATAGTGGTATCAGTGATCAGTGTGCACAGGTGCTCTACAGATTGTATATTACCCCCATACAGTGACCATATAGTGGTAGACACCAGTGTACACAGGCTCTGCAGACATGTAAGTGATTACAGTTGTTACATCTTGTGACTCACAGGTGACGTTTCTCTGACAAGTCGATGACTTTCCCTTTTGTTCTGCATCCGTCCAGATCACCATGATGACTTCTCCTGGACATCACTTGTTCCAGCAAATTTAGACACAAATATCTTAGAATCCTCACTTTCCCAGCACCTCACTCCCTGCCCCCCACCTCTGTACAAACTTCCAGGTGGTGCAACAGAGTGGGTTACAGGTCATAGATTAAAGCCAGACTCCTGTGAGGGGAGGAACAGAGGATTTACCACCTGGAGATTGTGTTACAGCCTACGGCCTGTACCCCTCAGAATCATGTTACCAGGTAGAACCCATAAGGTTTGTAATCTCTAGATGGGTAGTTTGGTAGGCTCCAGGTAGGTAGGCGTACATAGCCCTAAGTAGGTAGATTGGTCCTAGTTAGGTAGGCAGTTGTTTGGCAGGTCTCAGATAGTTGCTACAGAATAAATAGGTAGACTTGGCCCTAGGTAGCAGTAGTTAGGCCCCAGTTAGGTAGGCAGACTATGGTTCGGTTAGGTAGGCTGTAGGTAGGCCCCAGGTAGCTAACTACACAGTAGGTTGGCCACAGTTAGGCTGTAGTTGGGCCCCAGGTAACTAAGCTCTAGGTGGGGTCCACATAGGTAGGTAGGTAAATAGGCTATAGGGGGCCCCAAATAGACAGGCAGGCTTTAGTTACACTATATGGGGTCCATTTAGGCAGGCAGGGTTTAGATTAGGTTTTAGGCTATAGGAGGCCCCAGATCGACATGGTTTAGGTAGTTATAGGGCCCATATAGGTAGGCAGACAGGGTTTAGGGGGCTATAGGGGCCATATAGGCAAGCAGGGTTTAGGTGGCTATAGGGGCCTGTATGTAGGCAGGAGGGCTTAGGGTAGTTTTGGGGCCATTATGTTCCAGGGAGTGCTTAGGGTATCTATGGGTCAAAATATAGGGGAGGGGGAATTTAAGGTGTCTATTGGGGCCTTATGTAAAGGCGGGCTTAGCATAGGTTATAGGGGCAATATATATAGACGGCAGGGATTAGTGTAATCTATAGAGGGCCCATATAGGCAGGCAGGGTTTAGAATAATCTACAGGGGCCCCATATAGGCAGGCAGGGCTTAGGTAGTCTATAGGAGCCCCATATAGGCAGGCAGGGCCTAGGATAATCTATATGGGCCCATTTTGGGGCAGGGCTTAGGGATTTATAGGGGCCCCATATAGGCAGGCAGGAGTTAGGATAATCTATAGGGGCCCATTATAGGCAGACGGGCTTAAGTAGTCTATAGGGGCCCCATATAGGCAGGCAGGGCATAGGTGGTCTTTAGGGGCACCCATATAGGCAGACAAGGCTTAGGGTGGTCAATAAGGGCCCCCATATAGGCAGGCAGGTTTTTGTGTGGTCTATAGGGGCCCCCTTAAGCGGCAGGGGGTTAGGGTAGTCTATAGGGGCCCCATGTAGGCAGGCAGGGCATAGGTGGTCTTTAGGGGCCCCCATATAGGCCCTCAGGGCTTAGGGTGGTCTATAGGGGCCCCCAAATAGGCAGGCAGGGTTTTGTGTGGTCTATAGGGGCCCCATAAACAGGCAGGGTTTTTGGGGGAAATCTATAGGGGCCCCATTGGAGGCAAGGTGGTCTATAGAGGCCCCCCTATAGGGGGGCAGGGGTTTTGTGGGTCTATAGGGGCCCCATTAAGAAGGCAGGGTTAGGAGTCTATAGGGGCCCCTAAGAAAGGGGAGGGTATGGTGTCTATAGGGGCCCCCTTAGGAGGGTGGCTTAGGGTGGTCTTAGGGGCACCATATAGGCAACAGGATTTAGGGGGTTATAGGGGATCCATATAGGAGGCAGGGATAGGGAGTTTTAGGGGCCCGG
>JAODAL010002772.1:0-187828 GCA_025379985.1 Phyllomedusa bahiana | reverse complement strand
ATTTGCAAAAAAAGCCCTGGGCCGGCCCAAACCCCTCCACCCCCGGCGCCTTTCTTTTAAATTTAAAACCGCGCACCGGTAATTGGGTATTGCCGGCCGCTGCCCTTATTTAAGCCTGCCTCTTCCTGATGACCTTGCCGAATCTTTAGTGCCTATTGCCTATTGAGAAAGCGTTCCTGAAGCCTTGTTCTGATTACTGTGTACCGTACCATTTGCCTCCGTCCCTCGCCTACGCATCTTGCCGCCTGCCCTGACCAACTACGAGCCTGCCTTCCAATTTTGTACCACGCTACACCCCGGCTGCCTCCGAAAGCAAGTCACGTCAGGGGTAGCGACCTGGTAGACTCCCGCTGCAGCAAGTCCATCCCGCTTTGCGGCTTGCTCTGGTGAAAACCGGGACCTACTTAGATTCCGTTCCCTGGCGTGGCTTACGCCATCGCTTGCGGTGGTCCTGTGGATCCACTACCTCCAACCATGACACTATAGATTGGTGCTGTAGGCCTATCCTCTGTCATATATAGACTAGTACTTTAGCCTCCTCTCACATATAGTCTGGTGCTCAAGCCCTTTGCATTGTCACATATAAACTACTGCTGTAGCCCCCTTTCTATGTTGCATATACAATGCTTCTTTCGCTCTCTCCTCTCTGACATATACACTAGTGCTATAGTCCATCTTGTCTCTTGCATATAGAACATTGCTGAGGCTACCCTTCCCTATTACATATAGACTGCTATTGAATCCCCCTTCTCTGTACAATATAGACTGCTGTTGCAGCCCCATTCTCTATCATATATAGACTACTGCTCTGGTACTCCTTCTTTTAAATACAGATGACTGTTCCAGCCTCCCTACCCTTTAACATAGAGACTGGTACTGTAGCCCCTTTTCTGTCACATACAACTGCTACTGTAGCCCTAACCTCTGTCATATATAGGCCATTGCTGAAAAGCCCTGTCTCTGTCACATGTGGACCGCTGCTGTAGCATTATATTCTCACATAAAGACCAGTGCTGTAGCTAATTCTCTGTCCCATACAAACTTGTGTTGGAGCAAACCAAATGCACTCACCCTACTTATCTAGCATCTAGCAAAAAAGTAAACTGTGTAGTGTATGTTGTTTGAACATGGATTCCTACAAGTTATGTATGCTATAGTTTTGTTATACAGTAGTATATAACGAAAGTTGGGAAACCTCATGTTTTATACCTCTGATGTAGGCTGCAAACACATTTTGTATTCAGCCTTTTGTTTTAGCTTTAAAAAAATGACTTCACTGTAAGTCTTCTATCTAAAAAGTTGGAGTGAAACTCGATTAAATAATGATGTACTACCTGAAACCCTTTTTAGGCCAGTGTCTGCAAAATTTGGGAACTGTAGAAAAAAAAAATTGGCTAAGGTTATTTTTTTTATTTTTTGCTGCTTTTCATTTTTTAAATCATGAGATAACGATGTTATAATACAGACTTTAAAATGTGTTTTTGTCAGTAATTGCGACAAAAATTATTGAAAAAAATTTTTCCTGCTCTGTTCTTATTATGTGTTGAAGGCACCAAAACAAAAATATTGTTTATTGGGGTAATACCCCATGACCCCTGAATAAAATTAAACATTCTACAATTGGTACATTGGTTTGAAGGCTACCACGTTCTGTAAGGAGCTTGAAATTCTATAGCAGTTCTGCATAAAGAGCTATGTAATTGGTTATCTGTGTTATCTTGTTGGTCTAGGTAGTTGACCTCCCAACTTTGTTTTTTTGTAAAAGGGGGGGAACCCCTTTTTTCACTGAGGAAAAATAAGTTGCCCTTTCAACATACAATTTTAAATTAGTTCGGGGATGTCCTGTATGTTAAAACCATTATTTGGGCGGAAAAATGGAAATTGGTTCCGGAACCCCAAAAAATTTGGGGGTTAAATAAAAAAATCAATAGCTAATGCGATAAAAACAAGCCCTTCATAAAACATCGAGGATCTACTGGAAGCGGGAAAAACTTTCTATTTTGAGGACGGGGTCCCTGAATCATGGAGAAATGTACAATGTCCCAGTAAAAAAAAAAATGAACCATCCCAACCTGGAGCATTTTTACCCCCGGCACAAGTAAAGAGCATATAGAACAGGGGAGTAGGCATTGCACTATACAGGCATATAGACATTGCATTAACTTTCATGATCGAGTTTTAGAAGTAAAGTGTTCTTTATAGTTGGTTGTGTTTTAAAATCACATGTGCACCGTTTAGCAATGTCATTGTTGTTAACCACATTAAATACGTGTCCCAGAAAAAAACCATTTTTTGTTAAAAATTTGTTATTAGCTATTGAAACCCTGGGGAACATGTATGTATTCTTTTCATGTTATAATTTATCTTTTTTTAGGTTTCTATTTAGCAAAAGCACAAAATCATCTGAATTAGACATTTTTTTGGCTCGAATTGAACAAATTATTAAATAACATGAATTGTCCCTAATAAAAAATTGGGAAAAAATGTTTTTGGGGAATATTTTTATTTAAAGCAATTTTTTTATCAAATTAAAAGAGGGGCTAAGGAGTAAAGATGGCAGCGAATTGGGTCAAAAAATAGGGCTTCCCTCCAAACTAGGGACACTTGCGAGGTTTGATTTATAACACTGCCCCAGTTAAATGGTAGGCAGTATACCATTAAAAATTAATCTATATCTGTGTTTGCTCTTTAATTTTCTGGGTTTTAGAGAATGATGGAGGGGTGGAGGAGGAAAGTGGCTGAATGAGGTTGAAAAGGGAGCATTAAAAAGGCAGAAGGAGCAAGGTTGAGCCACAGATCTGCAGAGAATAAAAGCCCTTTGGCGAGAGTGCTGAAAAAAAATTCCACAGATGTGCAGATGTGTGGTGGTGGTGCGAAAAAGCTTTGTTCGGCAAAAACATAAATTCGTCACCAGTACTTTTCTATTTTTGTCTCGGTAGAAAATGTGAAACAAATACGAAAGTTGAGGAAAAGCCTCTACTGAATTTAAAGTAAGAAATTTAATTTTTTAAAAGAGGCAGCAATAGTAGGCCAGATGTGGAAAGAAAAAAGAAAGGTGAAACCTTACCAAATTTACCCCATTTTGGAATTTTTAACACCCTGAGGGATTCATCTGGGGGGTATTTGTGCAATTTGGGCACATAGATACAGTATTACACAGGTTTTGTTTAGCCTGCAGGTCTGTCATTGTTTTTTGGGTTTAATTTTTACAGCGTTCGCCGTGCAGTATAAAAAGGGTAACTTTCCTATGTGGCATGGTACATTGAATTTTTTAAAATTTTTATATTTTTTTTTATGTTTTTTACTTTTTACAATAGAAAGGGTTTGTAAAAAAAATTGGGATTTTTTTTGTTGTCTGTTGGCAGCCATAACTTTTTTATTTTTCTGTCTCCGGAGCTGATTAAGGGATTGTTTTTTTGGGGGGGGTTGGTGCCATAATGGGGTTTGATCTCTTTTTCTCAAGGTTTTTTGGAGTCAGAATGAAAAAATTACAGCAATCTTGGTAGTTTTTTATTTTTATTTTTTTCAGCGGTCACGGTGCGGTATAAATGAAATGCTAACTTTACTCAATACGATTACAGCGATACCCAATTTGTATATTTTTTTACGTTTTACTGCTTTTATAACAATAAACACTTTTATTTAGAAAAGAAAACATATTTTTGCATTGCTATAGTCTGAGAGCCCTAACTTTATTATTTTTCTGTGTACAGAGCTGTGTAGGAGTTTGTTTTTCTCGGGTTGAGTTGACGTTTGTATTGGTATAATTTTTGGGAGACACATGACTTTCTGATCGCCTATGAATCCGTTTTTATAAGGCAGGTGAAGAAAATACAGCTATCCTAGTTGTGTTTTTCTATTATTTACAACGCTCACCATGCAGTATACATGTATATGACATGTCTTATCCAGCTAAGTAAAACTAACAATTATTGCGATACCCAGTTTATATTGTTTTTTATTTTGTGGCACTTTTAAAAAAAAAAATTTATTGTTTAAAACAATATTTGTGTATCGCTCTCTTCTGATAGCCATAACGTTTTTATTTTTCCATATGCAGAGTTGTGTAAGGACTTTTTATTTGTGGGAAAAACTGACGTTTTCATTGGTGCCACTTTGGTTTTTATATGAGTTTTTGATCTCTCTTTATTCCATTTTATGTGCAGCGGGATAAGCAAAAATTGCAATTCTGTCATTTTTTTTACGGTGTTCACCATACAGGTAAAGTAACATGACAGATTTGTAGGAGAGGTCATTTCGCACGAAGTGATACAATATATGTGCACTGTTTTTTATTTTGGATCTTTTTTGAGGTGATTGGTATATGTAATGGGTAAAGGGCAGTGTGAGTGTTTTACTGTATTTTTTTTTACAATTTTATTTTTTTTTCACTTCTTGCACTATACTCAGCGATCATTAAATCGCTGGTATAGCTCAGTTGGCATAATACACTGCAGCATAGACATGTTGCAATGTATTTTACCTGTCAATTATCCTGTCAGACTCCACCCCCGGGAAAAGCCCGAAGGGGTGACGTCATAGACAATCCGGAGGTCATTGTCTGACCCCCGGGTTGCCTTGGGAACCCACTAAAAACCCCGCAATTTCTTTTGCGGTTTTCCCGATGGGGGGGACGGGGAGCTTTCCCCCTATATCAAAAACCCCTTTAAAGCTGTTATTTACGGAAAGCTAAAGGGGGTTAAAACCATAGGAAACAGAGTTACCTCTGCTTTAAGGGCAAGTGCAGGAGTAAAGGGCTGTCATTTGGCCGGGTTTCCCGAAGCGTTTCGTGCAGGCAACCGTTTCTGTGCCTGCCGTTTCCCCTAAACTTTCCTGGACATCAGGGTGCATTAAATTTTTTAAATTATTAAATTAAAATGGCCCGCACAGGGGATTGCACAGTAAAAATAAAAATCTTTGAAAATTGTTTACTAAGCTTGTAAAGTAATCAACCCCCAATAGAGGAAAAATGTTTTTTTAAACAAACGAATCGGGTTAATTTGGAGGCCTGGCAGAAAAAGTGGCAGAAAAAAAAGGGGGGTTTTAAACAGATAAATCCCAAGTTTAAATGCACTTGGGGGGGGAAAAAACCCAAATTCATGTTTAATTGTTAAACGGGAAAACGCTGGGAAAAAAATTGCCCAGGGGAAAAAGGATTTTGGGAATCCGGGGTGGAAAAGAAAATTTAAAACTGTAGAAGCCAGTGTAAGGCAGCAGCGCTAAAAACAAACGGGATGGGGTGTATTAAAAAAGGCCAAAAAACAAATGATGAGAAAAATTTATTCCCTTTTTTTTTTATAAAAAGTCACTGGTTAGATCACACAGGGGAATATTGGTACAGTTTGGGCCCAGTTCACAAAAAAGGGACATTTGGAAGGGGGGCTTAACAGGTAAAAAAGGGGGAAAAAAAATAATAAAAGGATTTGAGGGGAAATAAAAATTACCAAAAAGATTCCCAAGTTTAGGGTTATTTTTTTTTTAGAAAAAAGGGAAGGTTGGGGGAGGACTTAAAAAAGTATGTTTTAAATATTTTTTAAAGTAAAAATACAGAGATCTCTCCAAGATCTTTTTTTAAAACCCGAACAAGGGTTTCAAAAACCCAAGGGGGATCCTTTTTTTTTAACCCCTAGGGGAAAAAAAAAGTTTTTTAATAAACACGAAAAGGGGAATTCTTTAGGGGGGCGTTAACAGGGCCCAAACCCCCAAAATACTGGTCAGATTTTCCGCACACGGTTTGTGGATTCAAGCCATCCCTCTTTGCACTCACATGCTCATTTTCTGCCCGAAAACTGGACAGAATAATGACCATTCTCTGAGTTTTTCGTTACGCAGGCGGTTTAAAAAACTTCTGGCGGAAAATCCGTTCAGTGGCTGAACAAATTTTCTACAAAATTTCTATGGGGGGATTCTTTCCAATGTCAGTTTTTAAAAAGGTTTTTTAAAAAACTGAAAAACCATCTGAAAAACCCGGATAAAAATCCCCTTGCTGTGTGGAGAACCCCTTTTTGTAAGACCCTTTGAGACTGTGGAACTCTTCCCGATGAATTGCTCATGGGGGAATTCACTAACATCGGTTCAAAAAAGGGTCTTGATACACTTCCAGATTGAAAAATTTTTAAAACCCCAAAATATATATAAATAAGCCCCGCTCCCTTTTTTAAAACTTTTAAATTTGGGGTGTAGGATAGGTGGTTGTACCCCACCGCCCGGGTTCACAGACATGCAGAAAGAATGCAAAAAAACCGCTACAATATCCACCGCTGATGATTTTAAAAAAATCTTGTTGATTTTTTAAATTTTAAATAAAAAAATCAAGTATAGACAACCCCAAATGAAACCCCCATGCATGGAGGGACCCTTTTTATTAATGACGGCTTATGGGAAAAACAGTGACGCGTTTAAAAAAAAAAACCCTTTCCCTTAGCGTAGCTACACTAAAAATGGTTTACGAGGGCAAAAAATGGCCCCCCAAAGAGGGGGGTCAGTGATTTGACTCCTCCCACAAAATTGAACCCAAAAAACTTTATTAAAAAAATTTTATACAAAAAAAAAAAAAAAAAAAAAAAAAAACAAGGGGAAAAAAAAAAAAAAACCCACAAAAAACAAAGAAAAAAAAAAAATAAAAGGGGAAAAGGGGAAAGGGGGGGAAACACCCTATGGGCATTTTTAAAAAACAGGGAGGAAAACCCTAAAATAATACATAATGTTTTTTTTTAAATTATTTAACCCCAGCGGGAAACCCCTGGTTTTTAATTTTGGGAAACCCGGGGGAGATTTCCAACTCAATAATTTAGGGGGTCAAATCCCCGCCCCGCAATGAATGCGTCACCTTCTCTTTTCCCCAGGAAAGAGAAGCACTTGTGTTTCCACTTGGTTTTCGGGAAAAAATTTTTTGGGAAACCTAGAGATGAAAATTGGTGTTATTACTTTTATGGGAATAAGATAGCTGACCCCCTTTTTCGAACCTTCAGGGGACAGGTGGTAAAAACCCCCTTTATTTTTCTTTCCCACATACCCACGGGTTAACCAATTTTCAAAACGAATTTTACTTTTTGAAAGTTAAAAAAACCTATTGTTTAAGTAAATTTTTCCCAGTTGAAAGTGATGGGGGAATTGATTAGTTTTTAGGGCAATGTTCGCATGCTGTTCTTTTTTTGGGGCCCACATTTGAAAAAACCCCTTAAATCCCTCAAAAAAGGTGCCTTTTCCCAGATACACCAGAAGTAAAAAAGACTGGTGAGAGAATGGTTCCCAAGGTGGGTGCCCTTCTGAAAATTTTATTTTAACATTGGTCCCTAAACCCATTTTTTTGAAGTTCTTGGGAAAATCCGGAGTAAAGGTAAATGTCTCCTAAACTATAGCTGTAATTTTTTTTAAAATTTGGGGGACATATGTTTTACAAAAAAGTGAAAACCTTTGGGGTGTGGGAAGTCCTACTCGGGATGAGGGGGTTTCCATGAGTAAATCTTTTTATTTGTTTTCTTTAATTCTGTGTTCAGCAACGTTGGGTTTCTAATTTTTTTATACCCTCCTAAACCCCAATTTTTCTTTTTAGTTTTCCAAAAAATTTTGGGAAACAAACTCATCGTTACTCGTTCCCGTTTTCTGCCCCAATTTCAAAAATTTTGCCTTTTAAGGGAAATTGTTTTTGGCACCTGTCTAGGGTGGCATGAATTTGGCCCGGAAAAGGGAAAGGGTTTTTTTTTTGGGCCATATCTTTTCTATAGGGAAAAAATTTTTACCCCTTTTCCCTTGAACCCCTTGGGGTAAAAATAAAAAAAGTTCTTTTTTTTCCTTTAATTTGTGTATGTAAAATTAAAAATTTACGGTTTGGGGGTTGATGTATTAAAAGAACGGGAAAGGGTTTGGGGGTTCCCCCCCCAAAGGCCCGGAGCAGGTTTATAAAAAGGCCAAACCCCCTGATTTTGGGGGAGAAAAGGTTTTGTCTAAAGAAAAGTAAAACCCTTTCCTCCCAGAGGGGCCATGTAAATATTGGCCGGGGAAAGGGGGGGAAATCTGGCCCCCACGGGGCTCCCCTTCTCTGTAAAAAAACCCCAAAACGTCAAAAGGAAAAAAAAAAATTATGTCCAAAAAGGTATTTGGAACACCCCACTTTGTATTGAACTTTTCTCTAACAAAAATAATTGTATGCAAAGTTTAAAAAACCTATACAATGCTTTTAATGCCGGCCCTTGCCGGTATACGGGGAATTTGGAGTCCCACAACATCGAAAGATCCCCAAAAGTAAATGATTTTTCCCCATTTAAATTGTTTTTATTAGAAATTAACCTTTTGGTGTCCCTAATTTTACCCTGGAATGGGAAAATTACTAAATGTTGAAAACTGGCTACCCTTACCCATTGGCTCAGGCGTCTTTTAAGAGCCCCAAAACCCCTGATACTATCGGGGGGAAAAAAGGCGGGGGGAAGCTTCCCTTGTGAAATTTTTTGGGCCAATGAAGGGAAAAATACCCAGGGATTTGCTTCTTCCAAACTTTCTCTAAACCCAAAAATCTTCTGGAAAAATATTTAAAGGGAAAAATCCCTCTTTTTAAAATTTTTTTTTAGAAAAAATCCCGGGAATTTCTCTGGGGGATCTTTTTCCAAAAGATGGGGAATATGTGTCCTTTTTCCTGTAAGTTTTTTTTAAGTTTTCCGGTTTTTATAGAGACCGGAGTTTTTAAAAATTTGGGCCCTCCACCCTTGTCCGCTCCCCAAAAATGGTTAAATCTTTTTATTAGTTAACTCTTTTTTTTCCCCTTTTTTCTGCATCCAAAAATGTTTTTTTTGTATTTGTTTTTTTTTTACGGCATTTGTCCTGAAGTTTCAGGAGACCCCTTCTCCACCCTGTTTTTAAAATTTTAATCAAAAATTTGGGTAGGTCTAGGTGAATGGGGTAAATTTTTGGATTACTAAAATTGGGTTAGGATTGGCAAAAATTAAATCTCCCTCCCCCCCCTTTCAGCCTCTGACCAAAAAGGGACCGAAAAAAGAAATGACTGCATACAATTCCTAAAAATGAAAAACCCTGGGTCTCTCTCTGGGGATGCCTGTGGTTCTTTAGATCCCGAAATACTTTTGTTCTATATCCCTGGGAAAAAACCCGATTAAATTTTTTCAAAATGATTTTTCAAAGTTAAATTTTCTAGCAAATTTTTTCACATTTTAGGATGGTGTCATTTAAAATTTTAAAATTTGGTTTGGGGGAGCAAAAAAATTTGGGCCCCTGGGGCAAAAAAAGATATTTGTTAGATGTAAAGGGTTAACCCGAAAGGTTAATCATTGCTGTTCCCCCGAGTGTCCCTTGGGAACGGGGGGTCCTGCTTTTGCGGCCTTTTTTTACTGCCCTCCCCCGGGCCCTTTTTTTTGGGTTTTTCCCGTTGGGGTTATTTTCTGAAGAATTCTCCCGAGGGTCTTATTGAAACTCTCCCCCCTTAAAGCTGAAAGGGATTGTTTGGCCCCTTTACCCCCTCCCCAAGTGGGTTGGAAAGTGGGTATTAAGAGACATGCCAAAGTCAGAGAAAAATTTTCTTTGCGGTTTCTTGCATGCCCCCAAACTTTGCGACCCATAGGTTGTTTTTTCCCTTTTTAATAGAAAGGGGGGGTTTTCCAAACTATGTCAGGGTTTTTGGCCCTTGTAAAATTTTAGACTGTTGGGTTTTTTCATTTTAAACCCGTTTTTTCTCTTTTGGGAAATTTCTTTTTTCAAAAACTGTGACATGTTGTTCCAATTGTTTTACCCTTTTTCTTAGGTCACACAAAAAAGTCTCATTTTGATGTTTTTAATCTTTGTTAGGGTTCAATCGCTGTTTGAGCTTCCATTTTTTTTGGTCTTTTAAAAAAAGACAAATAGGTTTTTATTTTATATTCCAAATAAAAGACGATTAGTTGTAGAGAGGGAAAATTTGATAAATTGTCCTTTTCCCTCCCCCTGGTAAATTTTATCAAAAAATGTCGTTGTGAAAACTTTTTAAAAAATCAGACCCCCCTGGGGATCATTTCCCGGTTAAATATATGTTTCCAAAAAGTTGTAACATCCCCCCCTTTTTTTTAAAATTTCCTTTTTTTTCAAAATTCTCCAAGGATTTAAACAGGGGGTATGTTTATTTCTTTTTAGACACTTTGCCCCTTGCCTTTTACCCGGGAAAATTTTGTGCTCTTAATTTAAAAGACTTCTTGCCCTTTTTATCCATGTCTTATAGGGAAAAATGCAAAGCAAAAAGGGTGCAGGAACCCTTTAAAAAGGCAAAAACAACCCTATAGAAAAAATTTTATATAAATAATCCCCCCTCCCCCTCTTTTAACATAATGCTCGCGGGGGGTGTTGGATAAAAGCTGGTTGTAGCCACCGCCCCAGTGGTTTTACAGAAATGCAGAAAAAAATGCAGGAAAAACCCCTACAATATCCCCCGTGAAAGGTTTTAAAAAAATTTGATGCTTTAAATTTAATTCCCCTTCCCTTAAAAAATACAAGTATAGACCCAAACAATTTAAAAAACCCATGCATGGAGGAGCGTATTCTAATGACGGCTTATGGGAAAAAACAGCTGACGGGGGTTTTTGAAAAAAACCTTTCTTAGTGTTTGCCCCACTTTCATAAAAGGCATAAGATGCTAAAATGGCCCCCCCGAGGGGGAGGTCACTTTATTTGAATCCCCAAAAAAATTAATTCCTTTTAAAAAAATTTTATAAATTGATACCAAAAAAAAAAAAAAAAACCAAAAAACAAGGAGGAAAAAAAAAAAAACAACAAAAAAAAAAGGAAAAAAAAAAAAAAACACAACAAACAAAGAGAAAAAAAAAGAGGAAAGGGAGGGGGGGAAAAATCTATGGCATTATAAATAACATGAGAAAACCTAATAATAATACATAATGTCTTGTTTAATATTTAAGCCAGCTGGAACCTGGCGAGATTCCCTACTCAATAATTTACGGGTCAAATCCCCGCCCCGAAATGAATGCGTCACCTTCTCTATTCCCAGGAAAGAGAAAGACCTTGTGTTTCCCCCATGGATTTCAGAAAAATGTTTGGAACATTGCCATAATTCTAATCAATTCTCATCCTTTCAATGGGAAAGTTTAAAATTATAAATGGGTTTTTTAACTGCAATAGTAAATTCGTTGTGTATATTGTAAAACTGTGTTTATGTGTAAAGTACAATACGTGGGTTGTACCACCTGTCCCCGGAAGGTTCGAATAAGGCGTCACCTATCTGATTCCCATAAATGTAGTAACACCAGTGGCATCTCTATGGTAATAATATAACAAGTTATCAAATAAAAGAGAGTACACCCCTCCCTTTTTTTAAATATTGCATTATATCTATTCATGGGACAATACTGAAGATATGATACTTTAATACAATGTAAAGTAGTCAGTGTGCAGCTTATAATTACAGTGTAAATTTAGTGTGCCCTCAAAATAACTCAACACAGCAAGCAATGTCTAAACTGTTGGCAACAAAAGTGATAATGTGGGCCTAAAGTGTTAATATTTTGTGTGACCTCCATTATTTTCCAGCTCTACCTTATCTCCTTGGGCATGAAGTTCACTAGAGCTTCACAGGTTGCAGCCACTGAAATCCTCTTCCACTCCTCCATGACGACACCATGCAGCTGGTGGATGTTAGAGACCTTGTGCTCTTCCACCTTTCATTTTGAGAATGCCCCACTGATGCTTAATAGGGTCTAGATCTAGTGACATGCGTGGCCAGTTCAGCACCTTTACCCTAAATTTCTTTAACAAGGAAGTAATATTTTTGGAGGTGTGTTTGTGATCGTTATCATGTTGGAAGGGAGGGGTTCTTGCTGTGCTTCAGTATGTCACAGTACATGTTAGCATTCATGATTCCCTCACTGAACTGTAGCTCCCCACAGCCGGCAGCACTCATGCAGCTCCAAACTATGACACTCCCACCATCATGCTTGACTTAGGTAAGACACACTTGTCTTTGTACTCTTCACCTGGCTGCCACCACCACACGCTTGATACCATATGAACCAAATAAGATTCTCTTGGTCTCATTAGACCAGAGGACATGGTTCCAGTTATTCATGTTTTTAGTCTGCTTGTCTTCAGCAAACTGTTTGCTGACTTTCTTGTGCATCCTCTTTAGAGGATGCTTTCTTCGGGACGACCATGCAGGCCTTTTTGGGATGCAGTGTGGGCATATGGTCGACATGACAGGTTTTTGCCCTGCAGAATTCGGTAAAGCACTCATACATTATTTTGAAAAGAAAATCTTGTATACGACAACTTTTTGGGTGACCAGTTGGGCCCTGTTCTGAGTGAAAATGTTTTTTTAAAAACCACTGTATGGTCTTGGCCCATGCTGCAGTTTCAACTTGGGGTGTTGGAAATTTTTTTCTTATAGCCTATAACATCTTGTTGGGCAAAAAATTTTTTTTTTTTTTCAGACCCTCGAAATTTTTTGTCATAAGGACCATGTTAACTCCCATGACCAGTAGAGAGCAGTGATAACACCAAATGTAACCATTGCTCCCCATTCCCCCTGAACCCTGTAACACTAACAATCACATGAACAGTGGGGGGAAAATGGCAGATTGGACACAATTTGTCCATTTTTACTTAGGGGCCACTCACTTTTGTTGCCAATGATTTGGACATTGATGGCTAGGTATTGAGTTAGTTTGAGAGCACACCAAATTTACACTGTTATACAAGCTGTAAACTGACTACTTTACATTGGATCAAATTGTCATATCTTCAGTGTTGTCCCATGTAAAGATATAATACAATATTTACAAAAATTTGACAGGCGTGCCAGCAAAAAAAGTTCTGATCCGACAAGGTATGAACTCTATGAAGACTTTAACGGAACCAAGATGTTAGTCAAGAAAAATGGGTTTAATTTTTTGCGCAGCACATCCTAAATATAATCAACCAGATTAAAATTTGAGAAAATTTTGTTTCTTGTTTTTTTTTGAATATGCAGATACATTTTCCTGTGAAAGGGCCCCTTAAGGTGTATTTGGTCTTAAATGATGACAAAAACAGTGGTACATGTAAAAAATACATTACTTTAAAGCCAGGATCCAAGATTTCCTAGAAAAACACTTTCCAGAGCATCACACTGTCTCATCCAGCCTGCTTTTCTCCCATAAAACATCCAGGTGTCATCTGTTCCTTATATAAGTGACGCATACACACCTAGGCTTTCACATGATGTAAATGAAAAGGGGATTCATGAGACTAGGCCCCCTTGAACTGATTACTCCTTGGTTACTTTTTAAATTGCTTAATTCCCTTTTATGTGGTTTCACATGGATGTTTTTGCATAGTAAGTGTTATGCATGATACCCCTTTTGTGGTATCCCACGGGGTTAACAGATATAAAAAAGTCTTTTAATCATTCATTTTTTGTACCCCTTAAAAAAAAAAAAACAAGTTGTTAATAAACAGCACCAATGGCTCCTGGTTCTGAATACAACAGACCGCCATAATGGGTCAGTCCTCACGCATCACAACAGTCCACAAGAAAGAAGAGTCGGGCATCAGCATCTCCAACAAAGGGCTCTTCTTTTTTTCTTCATCCTCCAGAGAGATACAATAAGGTGCAATGTTTCAGTTTAACAAAACCTTGATTTTTCCCACAAAGAGACCTGACCATACATAAACTTGACTACTTATAATATACTGCAATAGTTCAGTATTACAGTGCATTATGCTTTTAAGGCTAATGCCGACAAGTGTCCTATCTGGTTCTATAGGGCTTAATAGGTATACCAATATGGCAAGTCAAGAGGTCTTCATTTAGAGGCTGTCACGTCAGAGGAGGTGCAGTGGGCCCTGACTGCCACCCAGCCCACGGTCCCTGTCTACTTGGCGTGCTGCCATAGATGTCAAACCCCAACTGGACGACAAGCCCTACGCTACTATGTGCAGGGCTGTCAGGGGAACGTGAAGTCAACAGTCCGGGCCGATAACGGTACGGGTACGCCAAAGCCACAAATAAGAAACCAAGAGAATAACGGAAGCCAAGCCAAGGGTCAAAACACTGGAGGGAATGCGGTACAAAAACGTAGGACAGAAATGAAGTCTAGGAGTAAGCCGGGGTCAGGAAAACCAGAGTAACAACAAACAGGTAACCAGGAGAAGGACTAGGGAGAACCTTTCACAGGCAAAGGTTGAACATACTGAGCAGGTTTATATGAGATGCCCGGACACCGCCCCAGCAGCTGATTGATTCGTCCTCCAGGCATCTCTATTGGCCTGTGCGACACACCCCCTGAGCTGATTCGAAGTCGGGCTGTCAATCTTATGCTCATTAGCCAGGCTTCTCGCTGGGTGTGTCGCCCGGCTAGAGGGATTAACCCCTGTAGCGCCTTGCTCCTCCACGGCAACAAGTTAACCCATCACCACCCCAAAACTGCGTCGCAATGGGGACCAAAGGAGAGATAAAACCTCCAGTCAGTATCGGACACAAGTGTGAAAAGGCTGGGATCAGAATTATCTCTGATTCTGGTAGGTGCAGCAGAGTGTTAGGTGTGATATAAACCAGTCGCTGATGATGAGGACTCAGATCTTGAGCCTGCACCTTACATTTATGGCAGATTATGCTATCCTTTGGTGTCAGTAATATACATACACAATAGGACGGGTAATGTTGAGGGGTTAAAATGTATATTTTGAACATCAATATTTGTATAAGCGATTTTTAAGAATAG
Source organism: Phyllomedusa bahiana (assembly GCA_025379985.1). Taxonomy (NCBI): domain Eukaryota; kingdom Metazoa; phylum Chordata; class Amphibia; order Anura; family Hylidae; genus Phyllomedusa; species Phyllomedusa bahiana. Next base: position 173,141 of record JAODAL010002772.1, on the reverse strand, counting down.
TATATTCAAAGTGTATTTATAATTAAACTTCTGAAGGAATATGTACTCAGAAGTTTAATTACAAATAAATTTTTTTTAGAACCTATGTATTTTATTACAACAGGTTTTATTAGCAAAAGAAGCATTCCGCCTTTATATCAAGTACGTGTGTTTTTATAACCAGTGTATTTTTTTTATAATGGGTTTTATTAGCATATAGGCAATCAGCATTTATATCAAGCATGTGTGTGTTTATAACCAATCTATTTTATTACCATATGTTTTTTAAGCATGAAGGCAATCCGCATTTACAAGAAATAATACCTTAGGGGATTATATGCATTATCTGTTTATCTTTTAGTGGTGGCAAAGCCTAAATAAAAATAGCAGAACAAACAGTAATTATATTTCCATGTCATTCGAATAATCATTATATACTGCCACTAGTCCCATTCACACATTTGGATACTGCTGGTTTCCACATACTTAGGGCCTTATGTATGAAAACTGTCTTGGTCTAAGACTGTCTTTATTTCCCAATAGCAACCAATCAGAGCTCTGCTTTTATTTTTCCAGAGCACTATATGAAATCAAAGTTGAGCTCTGATTGGTTGCTATGGACAACAAAAATAGTCTTACTGCTAGACTGTTTTCATACATAAGGTCCTTAAAGGAGTTGTCTCCCTACAGAGTTTCATAGGCTGCATGAATGAAATACTCTGTCACTTCCTGGTTCAGACTGACTAATTTGCATACAGCTCTGTGCTTGTATCCAGCTCTGTGCTTTCAGTTGCTAATTAGATCAGATTAGCTCAGAAGCTTCTCACACTGCTTGCAGAAGTCTTTATCTTATCCCTCAAACAAAAGCCCTAATTACAGTTCTGTTTATTTTACATAAATCAAGCTTTTTACTGCCCAGCACCACAGACACTGCTGTGACCTGTGTGATGACATCACTCACTGCTATCTCATAGAACAAACAGCAGGGGGAGAATTGTTTACAGGTGGGTTACTGAGGGAACTGAAATAGCCAGGGAGGTCATAAATTCACTTTTATCTCCTTAGGGAAAACAGATGAACAAAGCAATATATTAGGAAAATGACTTTATTTTGTGTTCCCTACAATTTGAAAGCTATTCTTTGTAGCGAGACAACCCCTTTAATGTCTTACAGACTTGTGTCCTGCACTGGAAAGTGTTCTAGTAACCTCTTGACCCCTTCACAGGGCATCACATCTATCAGCCTATCACGCATGCACATACTTGTGCCCTGCCCTGGAAATGTGCCCAGTAACCTCTGGACACCTCTGCAAATCATCACATCTGTCAGATTATTATACACAGAGACTTGTGTTCTACACTGGAAAGTGTTTCTAGTAGCCTCTGGTCACCTCCTCAGAGCATCACTTCTGTCAGCCTATCAAACACGCACAGATTGTGTGTTCTGAGCAACTTCTGGATGCCACCGCCTAGTGCCACAGCTGCTGGCTCTACTCATTCTTTTATCGTTATATAAATTTCCTAGTATTCTTCCCATCTAGTAGGATTATATTTGTTGCTTTTTATTACTGAATGTTATTGTATGTCATGATACTGTAACCATAAGCACTGTCCCCTTTTTTGTGCTGCTCTTTTGATACTATGACACCTATGTCTACGTCTTTTATCGCTGTATTGTCTAAAGAAGAAGGTTAAACCCTGTAATGCATAACAACTATAGATTTAAATAGACAATTTTAGCTATTGATATTCTTATCAGAAGCATGATCCCAAAAAATGCATACTGTATATTTTTTTGTGTGTGTTGTTTTGTATCCTGCTTTAAATTGATAACCCCTGTTTCTAAGTAGGGATGTTGCATTTGTCCATAACCAGCAATTATTAGAGGTAGGGGCCAGCTGTTACTAGGGCAAGCCTGACAAAATACGTTTGAGATCCTTGATATCATGTTATACAACTTAGTTCTACAGTACTCTACTGTGCCTCTTGCGACTATCCTGTGATTTCATTTTAAGTTCACACCACTGTTTTCTAACCTATGTTTAAAGTGGCAAGAAAGGGGCGTGGTTGCTCTGAAAAAAAACATTCCCTTTTGGTTACTTGACTCCATGGGCTCAACACACAGCCGTTTCCTATGTGTTGAAATACAAAGAGCTACTAAGATTTATAAAACAGCTGATGTAAAACTGCCGTAAACCCTCAGTAAATTTTATGAAGCTACATTACAAAAGTGCCTACTAATATTTAAAAAATATTTTTTAATTATTTTAAATGTAAGGAGGTGGAAATGTTTGATTTATTTTTTGTAAATATTTTAATTTTAAACAGCAACTAAATGAAGTACACAGCTCACCTGTAATGCTGATCCATTTGTGCCGTCCGAACGAGCTAACGGCTCCGGGTGCCAACCCCCACCAAAGTCCAAAGCAAAATGCTATACAGCATGAACCGGCTCCACAGTTCTTCAGTACACGGACGCTATAGCAGGTGCAGACCGGGCTTGATAAAAAGCATAATAGCTTGAACATTATTAATCCATTTAAAAAGCAAAAAACTTTAGTATACATACAAATACGGCATGAGAGACCTCCAGACAAAGGCTAGTGCTGTCAGTGAAGCTAATCTGCCGATGCGTTTCAGGTCACATGACACTGTGGAGGGAAAATGGTAGATTGGGCACAAATTGTCCATTTTCACTTAAGGGTGTACTCACTTTTGTTGCCAGCGGTTTAGATATTGATGGCTGTGTCCACATAAAGGAAAATTAGATCGGCACCAAGCAGTCCCCTTCAAATGGATTCAAAGTTAGATCAGCACCAAGCAGTCCCATTCAAATGGATTCAAAGTTATGATGTCTGGGGAAACTGCCAGCAATTTCAACAATGGTGTTCTGCAAATAGTAAAGAAGTATCCATATAATTCAAATATAAGAAAAGGGTTTGCGGTACTCACCAGTTCTTCATTTAATTTTATTCCTTGAAAAGAGAGCAAACAAACGGGATAGACATTACAACCATCGGTGGGCCAGATTGTACTGTCTATCCCATTTGTCTGCTCTCTTTTCATGGAATAAAATTAAAGGGAATGTGTCATCAAAAAATGACTCATTGTTTCATTCACGTTTTTATATTAAAAACATATTTTAAGAATTTTTGGTTATTTTGTTTTTAATTTTACATATCACTTTCAATTTTTTTTATAATTCTTAAGTTCTGCAGTTTTCATTTTTGCCACTAGGCCTTGCTTGCCATGCTTTAACTGCAGTCAGAGAGATACTTTACAGCAGCTTCATGAACATAAGAGCCTTAAGACTGACTCACTCATTACTTCTATAGGAGATTTTCTTCATGCTTGTACCGGGGAAGAAGTCACTGTGCGGGGAGGGGGAAAGAAGACTGTGACATCCCTATTGTGAGGTGTTTTCTGTTATCTATACACAGGGTGCCCTCCTTTCTTTTTTACCCTGCTTGTACAATATTGAGCAGACTCAAAAATCTCTCTCTACAGAACAGGAATATCGACTATTTTTACCCCTTAGTGGCCAAAGGAAAACTGCAGATTTAAGAACTATAAAAATATAAAGTGATATGGAAAATTAAGAAATAACATAACCAAAAACCCCAAAAAATCGTTTAACATAAAAACTGAGTTAAGCAATAATTTTTTTTTGATACACATTCCCTTTAAGTAAAGAAGACGGGTGATGCTGAAAACCCTTTTACTTCATTTGGATTGAGGGCGGTGTTTTGTTATTTGTGGCTAAAACACACACATACACACCTCCAAGTTTACCACCCCTTTTGCTAAAAAAAGTTAAGAAAAGGTGCGGATTGGGCCAACTGTCTCCAGTTTCCAGACCAAAACCCAAAATTGAGCACTTGGACATCCCACGGGAAAGGGGAGGAGCAAAAGGTCCTAACATCCACAACTTTTGTTTGTAGCGAGAAAACACGCCTTTGTAACACGTACAAAGCTCGATTTTGGTTCTCCCCCAATTTTCCGGGTTTTGGGGGGGGGAAAAAAAAAAGAAAAAAATTTTTTAATTCCAAAAGGGTTTTTTTTTTTTAAAAAAATTTAAACCCCCTTTTTTTTGGGTTCCTTTTTCCCTTTAAAAGGGGTTTTGGGGGGGACTAAAAGAAAACGTTTATTTCACCGCCAAAAAAGACATTTTTTCCTGTAGCATAATTCACAACAAGTTAATTACAAGTTTTACTCCGGGGGAAAATTAAGCTTGTTCGCAGTTGTACCTTAAAAGAAACTTTTTTTTTCACCGCCACAAAAAATTCGTACATAGTTCAATCCAAAGGTTAATTTAAGTTTGTTGTCTTTTAAAAATTCAGTAAAATACACAGAGTTTTTAAACGGCCATAAAGCCCAATTTTTTCCCCCCCTTTGGGGGAGCGCAATTTATATCCAAGGTTCCCCAAAAGCTTTTTAGTGGTTCATTTGGATCAATACGGGGTGAATTTATCATAACAGATATCTTCAACAAACAGTGTCTTAATTTTAAGAAAAAACAGTATGTCAACAGAGGGGTTGGGGGGCTCTTCACCTGCAGTGGCAGAGGCAAAAACATTCCGGGCCCAGCACAGCAAGCAAGGGACTCGCGCAGGGGTCACTCTGGGGCCACAACTCCCCCCTTCCTAGCGGCCGTGTGCTGACTAGCAACCCAAGGTTTCTTGTTTGGGTTTATTGGGTCTCCATTTCCCCTCCGGGGTACATCGACAACCCCACCAAGAGTCGGGGGGAACCGACCCCCCCTTAGTTGGCAGGCTCGAGCGGGTCAGGGGCCCCACCTGTCCTCAACCCAACCTGTCCCACCCGTTCCCCTCACCAGAGATATACTAGTTTTCCGGGCTCACGCCACTATAAGCGGGGATAACAATTTGAGGAGGGCATCAGCAGCTACTTGGCACGAAGAAATGGGGCCAAAAACCCCCTGCTTCTTGCAGTAGGGCAAAGAAATTGGAGATGGCAGGGAGACAGTTGTGAGGGGTCAGCCCTGCATCCCAAAACCCGGGTGATGAGGACAGCATGACGATTAAACACAAATAGATGAATGTACCAAACCCACTTGGACCGGGTGAGGCAAGGGTTTCACATCGCAGGAGAAGGGGAAAGCAGTTTGCAGTCGGCACGACGCAGCCAGAAAGGGGTGTGGGGCCCGTGATTCGGGGGTAGCAGCAGTGTGAGGCGGGACCCAAGTGGCCACGGGTAAAAAACCCGCCGCGGGTCAAAAAGTAGGGGACAGGGGTCACGAGGCAGCGGGGAGTAACACTCATCGGAGCGGGGGGAAAAATCCGATACCGCGGGGGGGCAGTTCTTTGCGAAGACACCGGGGAGGCCGAAATGGGTAATGAGAATTTTGGGGGCAAAAGGGAAGCGGGGCCAGGGGAACTTTGGGCCCCCAGGGCCCCGCGTCAACACATGCAGCTCACCATCCGGTGGCCTGGAGAAACGGGGCTCAGATTGGGGGGGCCACCTGCCGCCGCAGCAACAGTGGCAGCAGGGGCCCAGTGGCACGCATGCCATTGCACCAGTCAAGGCTCCACCACCTCTGCAAAGGGGAGGTTTTTCTTTGACATAAACCCCCCCGTCCAGATGCCCTCCCCTCGCTACTCATGGTGCCGCAGCTTTCAGCGGGGCATTGCAAAGAGACAACAGATCGTTAAAAACCATCCAAAGGGTGCAGAGCGACCGTTTTTTCCTTTTTTACTGAAATCCCTCCCTTTCCAATGGGTCTGCACCGTTAAAACTAATGGTTTCCACCGAGATGGAGATTTTCCCAACCCTAATTTTTTTTCCAAAAAGGGAAACAATTTATTAAAAAAAAAGAAGGGGAATCCTTTTTTAAGGGCCGGGCCGAGCCGGGCCCTTCCCTTTAATCTAGGGGCCCGAAAGTCCTTACGCCCCCCGGGGAAAAAACTTCCCCCCCAAACCCCCCAAATTCGGGCGCGCTTTTTTTCCCCCCCCCACCCCCACCCCCTCCTCCTCCACCACCCCCCCAGTCCACGGCTGCCCAACAACCACAGGAGGACAGCGGGCAGCAGAAAAAATTGGCTTCCCCCGGCAACAAACCCCAAAAGAAAAGTCCCCCAAAGGAAGAAATCGTTTGGTCCCCTTTTCCCCCCGGGAAAAGAATCGAAAGGGGGAAAAGGGGGCAGGGTTTTCGGCCCCCAAAAAGGGGTTGGGCCCCTCCCCCTATGGGGGTGCTCTGGTTTGAAAAGGCCAACCCACCGAATTTTTTGGGGAAAAAGCCAGGAAATGTGGGCCCCTTTATACCAAAAACCAAAAATTCGAGTTTTAGGGCAGAAGGCTCCCCCCAAAAATTTTTGTTTCCCCCCATTGAACCAGCTGCACTGGTTTTAGCCCAAAAAAGGGTTAAAATTTTTGATGATACCACAGGGCTCCCCTGAAAATTTGAAATTTCCCCTGGCGTCTGGGACAAAGCCGGTTTTTAGGGGGGTTGGAAAGGGAAAACCCAAAAAACTCGGGAAATAAAATTCCCCCCCAGCCGGAAAGACGAAAAAGCTGAGGGGAAAGGAGAGTGGAGACACATTTTCCCCCACGGTTCCCTGGGGATGAAAAAGGGGGGAAAACATTTTGGGAGAAGCGTTTTAAAAAGGTGGGTTTTTAAACAAAAAAAAAAGAAAAATAAAAAAAATAAACAAAAAAAACAAAGAAAAAAAAAAAACACCAAAAACCCCTAAACCCAAAAACCCCAAAACCCCCCCAAAAAAAAAAAACCCCCCCAAAAAAACCAAAAAAAACCCCCAAAAAAAACAAAAAAAAAAAAAGGGGGCCCCAATAGGGGGCCCCCCCCCCCATCCCCCCCTCCCCGCCCCCCCCCCCCCCCCCCACACCCCCCCCCCCCCCCCTTTTCCCCCCCCACCCCCCCAACCCCACGAACGCCCCCCCCCCCCCAAACCCCCCGCCCCCCAACCCCCCCCCCCCCCCCTTCACCCCCCCCCCCCCCCCCCCCCCCCCCCCCCCCCACCCCCCCCCCCGGGCCCCCCCCCCCCCAACCCCCCCCCCCAAAACCCCCCCCGGGGGGCCCCCCCCCCCCCCCCCCCCCCCCCCCCCCCCAACCCCCCCCCCACCCCCCCCCCCCCTCCCCCCCACCCCCCGCCCCCTTTTTTTTCCCCCCCCCCCCCCCCTTTTTGCCCCCCCTCCAAACCCCCCCCCCCCCCCCCCTCCCCCCCCCCCCCCTTTTCTACCCCCCCCCCCCCCCCCCCCCCCCCCCCCACCCCGCCCCTTCTCCCCCCCCCCCCACCCCCCTCCCCTCCCCTCCCCCCACACGTTTTTTCCCCCCCCCCCCCCCCCCCCCCCCGCTCCCCCGCCCCCCCACCCCCCCCCCCCCCCCCCCCCCCCCCCCCCCCCCCGGCCACCCCCCCCCCGCCCCCCCCCCCCCCCCTTTCCCCCCCCCCCGGGCCCCCCCCCCCCCACCCCCCCTTTTAGGCCCCCCCCCCCCCCCTCCCCCCCCCTCCCCCCCCCCCCCCCCCCCCCACCCCCCCCCCCCCCCCCCCCCTTTCCCCGCCTCCCCCACCCCCCCCCCCAGGGCCAAACCCCCCCCCCCCCCCCCCCCCGGCCCCCCCCCCCCCCCCCCGCCCCCCCCCCCCTCCCCCCCCCCCCCCCCACCCCCCCCCCCCCCCCCCCCCACCCCCTTCCCCCCGGAAAATTGTGCCACTTTATGACCTCATGCGGCGCTGTTGTTTGGGCCGGACAACCCACTGGGGTCATTGTGCCACTCTCTGACCTCATGCGCTGCTCCGCCGCCGTCCCCCCTCCACCCTTTCATGTGAAAACTCGGGGGGCCTACTACTTTTTTTTGGCCACCTCCAAAAATTTTCATGGGGCCACTCTCTGCCTCAGGGCTGCGCGGGCCGCCCACCTCCACTCTCGTCTTTGTGCCACTCTGGGGGCCAAACAAACTGTTTTTCCCCCTTTCCAAAAATTTCTTTTGGCCCACTGTCTGCCCCTCATGCGGGCCGTTTGCCGTCCCCCCACTCTCTGCTTTTGGGCCACTCTTTCCCCTACAATTTTTTTTTGCCACCTCTAGAATGTAAATTGGCCACTCCTGACCTCATGCTGCAGCCGCCATCCACCTCCACTCCCCTACTTTGGGTTGCCACTCTGTGGCCTACAACTTTTTTTGAAACCCCAGAATGTAAAATTGTGCCACGTCTGACCTCATCCCTGCTGTTTCCTTTGACCTCCACAAAAGTGTCATTGTGCCACCCCTTGGGGCCTGCTCCTTTTTTTTTGCCACCTCCAGAATGTCATTGTGCCACCCCCCTGACCTCATGCTGCTGCCGGCCGTCCCCTCCCCCCCACATTTGTCTTGGGGGCCCACTCTGTTTTTCCACCCCAAAAAATTTTCATTTTTCCACTTTTCCTGACCTAAAGTTTCTGCTGCGTTGATGCCGTAAAACTCCAAACGTGCCCTTTGTCCCAAACTCTTTGGCCTACTCCTTTTTTGCCCCCCCCAGAATGTCATTGTGCCACTCTGACCTCAGGCCGTGCTGTGGCTCCCGGGCCGTCCAACCTCCACACTCTGTCCCTGATTTTTTCCACCTGAGCCCCCGGGGCTTTTTTTTTTTTCCACTGTCCCCCCCAAATGATTTTTAACACCCAATATTCCCCCTTCATTTTTTTGGTAAATTTTTGCCCTCTTAAGTGCCCGGGGTTTTATAGGAAGCGTTCTAAAAGCGGGGCAGTCTTGGGCGTGCCCTACTAAAACACAAAAAATTGTATGAAGACCAAACCAAGCCCCCCCCTTCCCATTTTTAAAGGGCAGGGGCACAACTTTCTAAAAACACCCCGGGCGGGGCCTCTGTGCGGGCCTGAAATAGCTTTTTTAAAATGTATTCTCCAAAAGAAATTTGGGACCGAATAATTTTTGTCGGGAAATTGGGGCGAGTGACCCCCTCCCTGCGGCTTTTGCGGGTCCGGGGAACATCCACACTGTTTCTTTGTGCCATTTCTCTGACCTCCATTCTGCTGTTTCCTGCCGCCGTCACCTCCACCATTTGTCTTTGGGTGCAACTCTGGGGCCTACTACTTTTTTTTGGCCACCTCCAAATGTCTTTGTGCCACTCCCTGACCTCATGCTGCTGCTGCCTCACCTCCACTCTCTGTCATTTGCCACTCTTTTGGCCTACATCTTTTTTTGGCCACCTCCAAATTTGTCATTGTCCCACTGTCTGACCTCATCTGCTGCCCCCGTCCCCTCCACATTTTTTCCCATTTGTGCCACTCTGTGGCCTCTCCTTTTTTTTCCCACCCCCAAAAAAGTCATTGTGCCCCCTCATGACCTCATGCTGCGCCCGCCACCCCCACCTCCAGGCCCTCTTTTTAAAAATTTTTTTGTGCCATTTCTGTGGCCCACCCCCCCAACTTTTTTGGGCCCCCTTTTCCCGGGAATTAAAATTTGGCCATTTCCCCTGACCTAAACCCTGCTGCCCCCCCCCGGAACCCCCTTTTCCAAACTTTTTTGTTAAAATTTGCCATTTCTGTTGGCCTGGCCCACCTTTTTTTTTTTTTTTTTTCCCAAACCCCAGAATGTCTTGTGCCACTCTCTGACCCTCATGCTGCTCCCGGGCCGTCACCCCATTTCCTCTGTCTTTGGCCACCCTTTTTTGGGCCACCCCAAAAGGTCATTGTGCCACTGTCTGACCTCATGCGCTGCTCTGTTGATGCCGCAACCTCCACACGTGTCTTTGGGGCCACTCTTTTGCCTCTCCTTTTTTTTTTCCCCACCCCCAAAATTAAATTTTTTTCCACCTCTGACCTCGCTGCGTGGCTGCCCCCCTCACCTTTCCACACTCTTTCACGATGTTGCCACCTGAGCCCCCAGCTTGTTTTTTTCCAGTTTGTCCTCCCCTGACTTTACCCGGCTATTCCCCCTTTCCCAATTTTTTTGGTCAGTTTTGCCCTTTTAAAAAGTGCCCGGGGAATTTTTATATTGAAGCAAATTCTAAGAGCGGTGGCAGCCCCTTGTGCTTGTAAAACTAAAACAAAAACATTGTAGGGAAGCCCCAAACCCAAGGGCCCCTTGCATTTTTAAAAGCAGGGCACAACTTTCTAAAAAAGCCCCCCTGCGGGCCCTTCTGTGCAGCCGGGAAAAATGGGGTTTTTTTTTTAATTTGTGATCGCCCCGAAGTAATTCGGACCGAATATAGGGGGGGGGGTTGGGAAAAATTCGGCGAAGTGCCCTTTCATGCGGGCTGCTTTTTGCTGGTGCCGTGACATCCACAACTGTGCCCATTGGGGACACTCTCTGTCCTCTTTCCCTTTTGGGCCCTTTGCCCCTCCCCCCACCTCTGTCATTGTGCAACTCTGGGGCCAACAAACTTTTTTTGGCCACCTCCAATGCTTTTGTGCCCCTCTCTACCTCATGCTGTTTGGCCCCCCGGCCCCCCCTTCCAAACTCTTTTGCCATTGTGCCTTCTCTGACCATTTCCAGTTTTTGCCACCCCAGAATTCATTGTGCCACTGTCGCCCCTCATGCTGTTTGTGACCCCACTCCTTTTATTGTGCCATCGGGGCCAAACTACGGTTTTCCCAAACCTCCAGAATGTCATTGTGCCACTGCTGACCTCAGGGTTTGCCGCTCCCCCGGTCACTCCACTCTCTGTCATTGTGCACACTGGGCCCCCAATTTTTTTTTTTTTTTTTGCCCCCCAAATGTCATTTTTCATCTCTGACCTCATGTTTGCTGTCCCCGCCCACCTCCCCCTTTTCTGTCATTGTCCCAAACCCCTGGGGTCCTACTACTTTTTTTTGCCACCCCAGAATGTCATTGTGCCACGTCTGACCTCATGCTGCTGCTGCCTTCAACTCCACTCTCGTCTTTGTGCCACTCTTTGGCCTAATACTGTTTTGCCACCTCCAGAATGTCAATGTGCCACTGTCTGACCTCATGCGGGCCCTGCCGTCCCCTCCATTTCTTGTCATTGTGCCACTCTGTGGCCTATACTGTTTTTGCCACCTCCAGAATGTCATTGTGCCACTCTCTGACCTCATGCTGCTGGCCGCCGTCACCTCCACTCTCTGTCTTTGTGCCACTCTGTGGCTATATACTGTTTTGCCACCTCCAGAATGTCATTGGCCACTGCCTGACCTCTTGCTGATGCTGCCGTGCCCTCCACACTTTGTCACTGTGCCACTGCTGACCTCATGCTGCTGCTGCTGTGACCTCCACACTCTGTCATTGTGCCACTCTGTGGCCTACTTCAGTTTTTTCCACCTCCAGAATGTCATTGTGCCACTGTCTGATCTCTGCGCTCCCGCCGTCACTCCACTCTCTGTCATTGTCCACTCTGTGGCCTAAAACTGTTTTTCCACCTCCAGAATGTCATTGTGTCACTGTCTGACCTCATGCTGCTGCCACCGTCACCTCCACTCTCTATCATTGTGCCACTCTGTGGCCTACTACTGTTTTGCCACCTCCAAAATGTCATTGTGCCACTGTCTGACCTCATGCTGCTGCTGCTGTTGATGCCGTCAACTCCACACTGTGTCATTGTGCCCCTTTGGCCTTACTCCTGTTTTTTGCCACCTCCAGAATGACATTGTGCCACTCTCTGACCTCATGCTGCTGTGGCTGCCACCGTCACCTCCACACTCTGTCACTGATGTTGCCACCTGAGCCCTCAGCTTGTTTTTTTCCAGGTGTCGCTGCCATGACTTTATCAGGCTACATTCCCGCTTCAGTTTTTTGGTCAGTTTTGCCCTCTTTAGTGCCCAGGGAATTTTAGAGTGAAGCGATTCTAAGAGCGGCGGCAGTCTTGTGCGTGTCATACTAAAACACAACATTGTATGAAGACCAAACCAAGCTCCTGGTTTTTAAGTGGCAAACGTTTACAGCACCCTCAGGCTTTTTTGCAGTGGAATGGGGTTTTTTTTAAACGTGATTTGCCCAAAAAGTAATTGGCCCAAAAATTTTTTTTTTTGACGGGAAATTCGGCAAAGTGACCAAACCGAAATTTTGAGAAATTCGCCCATTTCTAGGAGTAGTATTGATTAGTAAAATAGTGAAACATTAAGGTGGTAATATTCAGACACTATGTGGTCATGGTACTATATGGATTTATGCTGTGTTGACATTATTTGTCACTTTTATTGCGGTACACTGGATTTTGTTCAGCAACAGTATAGTGATATTCATTATTTACATAAATTTACTTTATAACATGTGTTAGTTGGGTAGGGGAGCCATATTCTTGGGGGCCCGCAATGCCTTTGTATTTTGACTCTGGTCTGTTGGATGCGGACAGAAATGTCAATCTAACAGAATCTAAGAAATGTAGTACCGCCTCTCTTCCAAGATGTCGTAGGGAAGATGGCTGCAGAGCTATACCTGTGAATATAGTGCTTATAGGTCTCTAGCAGTACACTCCCATGTGCTCTTGTGACAATGAGATCACTCTGATAACAATGCTCTCAATCTATACAGCAAGGCTGCAAAGTGTACTGCTGAAAACAGGAACTGAAGCTATTGCGTGTGCTCCAATGGAAAACTGAAATACTTTAGGATGTTTTTGTATAAATATATGAGTAATACTATGAAAATTAAAGGAAACTATTTACAATATAACCTGTTTAAAAAAGGATGCAATTTAACAATAATGTAAATTATCCAGTATGAGCACGCTGAGGTTTTAGTTGTGTGGAAAGTAAATATACATTACTTTTATGGCATTCACTTGCACTGTTTTAATGGCTATAGGCACCTTTGCATCCTTTTAATGAACTTGTGTAGAAAATAAAATTTGTTATCATTATACATGGTGAGACGTGGCTCAATTCTCTCTTTGTCAATGTAAGGCATATGTACATTAACCATATACTGTATTCCTTTTGATTTGTCTTAGTTGTGTATCTTATTGTTAGATGTATATGTCAGTCTTTGTGAATAGACAAATTACCCTTGATGAATCCACTTTTGTATTATCTTAGAGGTCATTTCACTTAGTTGTACATAGCTGGTTATCATTGAACGTGTACACTTTTCTGGCTTTTATGGGGCAAGACATATTCTTTCTTGGTATACTCCTCTGTTTATTATTTGATTTATTTCATATTGTTCCCTGCTTTAGGACCACAAGTTATTGTGAATAGTGTCCCAGCGCAGGCAACATGATAATGTCATGCCACGCTCGCTGGAAACAAGCCAGAAAAGCAATTTGCTTGGTGGTGAAACAGGCAGAGATGTATTTTTTTATTTATTTTTAATGATCAAAAAGAAATAGAATAGTGGAATTATACACCTACCTAAAGGAGGTGCTTAAATACCTAACTAGCTAATGAAGGGGCCTAGATACCTACCTACCTAATAGATAATCCTAGATATCTATCTGATACTTATATACCCACCATCCTAAAGGAGGGGCCTATATAGCTCCCTGTAGCGGGCCCCTTTTAATACCTACCCATGGGGTTAACCATCTTTTTACTTAAGAGGGGCCTATATCCCCTACATAACATGGCCCTTTCCCTACCCCCTGATGGGGGACCTAGATACATACCTACCTAATGCTGGGCCTATATACCTGCCAAATGAAAGAAGCATCCCAACTACTGGAAATTTTGGGGGGTCTTCTACCAAAAAATGGATTCCTTAAAAATTTTTTAAAGGTGTATCTACCTACTATATTGAACAACAGTGTGTATACCAAAAACAATCAATGTTTCGGTGTTATACCAAAAAAATAGGCACTTGACTGAATTTTGATTGTAATTTGTCTGGTCAAGTACCTATTTTCTTTGGTATAATATTGAAACATTTATTGTTTCTGGTATACACACTGTTGCCCTGTTTATCCCTTCAACATTGTTTGAAGTGTGAAGATCTAAAGCAAAACCCCTGCCCACAGGGGGGAATTCTGGGCTGTAGTCTCGCCATTTCCATTGCACAACACAACAAGTTGAGTGAAGTACACCTCTTGAAACTTCTAATATTAACATATTAGTTCAGACAAATTTTTTGTGTTTAGTCAACAAGGAGTGCCTTTGTTCTTTTCTTCTGTTCTCTTTTTTATGTACCTACTATACTGTGGGTTTACCTACCTACTACATGGCTACACAAAAGAAGAGTAAAACTTGGGGGCAACATGTATGAACGTTGGCACTGACAGGCCAGTTCAAAATGTTTAAAGGGTAGTGTAAAATGGCCAAATTTATGAACCCTGTTCTTCTGCAGGCATACTACAGGGCAGTTAGGACAATAAATCTGGCTCAGGCACTCCCTTTTCCCCCTGGTTGGCTGTTCTTCTGCAGGTCATACTTACGGGTGCGTGTGGGCCCAATAAAAAAGTTGGCTCGGCACTCCTTTTTCCCTGGTGGGGCTGTTCTTCTGCAGGTCTTTTCATACAGGGCAGGTAGAGCAATACCAAAAGTCTGGTCAGGAAACCCCCTTTTCCCCGGGTCGGCTTTTCTGAGGTCATCATCAGGGAGTTTGAAAAAAACCCACAAGTTGGTCAGCCCCACCTTTCCCTGTTGGCTTTTCTTTGCAGGTCATCATACAGGGCAGTGTAGACCAATCCCCAAATTTGGTCAGGCACACCTTTCCCTGGTCTGCTGTTCTAACAAATATTGGCCTAGGTTTGGGGTTTTAAAGAATCCTAAATATGTCTAAGTCTATGAATGTTGCGACCGTCCCAGAAAGCCCCCAATCTTTTGCGAAATTAAAAAAGTTTGTGCAGGCTTATCGCGCCCAAAGTTGGAATGCTCTGGGGCTAATCTATAAACTGGTTACTAAGCTTTTTGGCGGCAGATAACTGACACAGCCCCATTCTTATATGTCGCCCTTGGTGCATAAATGGAGCCCCAAAGGCATCTGTGGGAACTTTTACTGTATGCGGCACAAGAGGATCATTATTACCAATTGGAGCACTATGGTGGGGAGATTGTACAGAGTTGAAAATAAGTAAGTAGGTGCTGGAAAGTGAGGAATCTCAGATGTTTGTGTGGTACATTCTGCAGGGACAATTCATGGCTGGAAGAAGCCAGCATAGCAGTTTGGGCAATATATAGAAAATAAGGTAAAAGGAAAATACCCAATCAAAAAAAGACTGTCGGAGCATTTGGTTGTAACGGCACTATAATTACTTATATTTTTGAGAGCGCCTGTTTTACCTGTATCTTCCCTTACGACCCTTTTATGGTAATTTGGGGTCGCCCCCTGGTAGTACAGAAAAACACAGTCCGTGGCTCTGATTAATCCTTTTGGTATATATTGAGACACTAAAACAAGACAAGAAAAAAAAACAACGTAGCTTGACTTCAGCAAGCGAAACTAAACAATAACACAGACTGTGTTGTATAACTCACATTCTTGCCGGGTTTTTTTTCCACCAAAATCAGGGAATGCGGTGATCGCTGGAACAGCTCTCATCAGCTCACAAAGTCAGACACCCTTCTGACCAGAAACCACACCTCCTGCTCACCTGACCTGCCAGGCTTACATAGTCCTCAAACAAATACAGGCCTGGACCTGGAACATGGGAACATCCCACCCATGTCTTTGGCTACTCCAGTAAAAAAACCCTGTTAACTGCTAAAAGTTATACCCCAAAAAATACAAAGCGGGTTTCAGTGGCCCAAATGCCGCTGAAAACCCTACTTCATGTTTTTTACCACACAAGACCCGGCTCTCTTTAGAATTCGGCCCCAAAATGTCCCCCTTTTTGGGTTTTTACAGGTATAAATTGGTGTGCATAATGGGTTTTATTCGGGTAACGAAGGGGAGTTTATTCGTACTTGTGGTGGTGATACGTGGTCATGGTGTGACTATGTGTTGCTCCATCACATAAAATATCAATAAAATACATTTAAGTTTGTAGTTGTAACGGTTAAAAATTAGGAAATGTTCAAGGGTTCAAGGTGTATGAATACCTTTGCAACCCACTGTAGTAACTGCAACAGATAAATCAGTGCAAAAAACTTGAATCAAACCCAGTTGTAAATACGTTCTATTAAACAAACTACATAAAATGCTATTTTGTCTGCTAGGGCGTTTATAGCCTTGTCCTTTCAGTTATACAGCACCACAAAATCAGTACAAAAAAATCGAATTGACACATATGTTCTATTCCTAGCGTTTGGAAGAATATTTCCACCTGCTGCTATAATGCATTCTTTATTATTTTTGCCAATGTCTAGCAAAGTAAATCCTTAGCCCGCCGCTATCAAATATGCACTAATAATAATAGAAATTATAATCAAATAATAATCTGTTGTCTATATTGCTTCATTTTAGAGGCTACATATATGAAGAAAAGTAGACATTACAGAGCAAAAAAACTAAATACAATGGGCTGCTGATAAGTCTTTGGCTTTACCCAAAAAGAAACTAAATAGGAAGATGAAACTTTACATTTATTCCACATACTCTCCACTGATGTCAACATACTTCTTACATCATTATTCCAAGTTCTGTAAGCCTTGCAAAAACAAGGGTTTCGGTTGTGTCTCAAACCAGTCATCCGTAGCAGCCATGGCATCAGAAATGGTGTGAAATTTGGTACCCTTGAGATGTTTCTTCAGGTTTGGAAACAGATGATAGTGGGAGGGAGCTAGAACTGGTGAATAAGGTTTTGTCCTGGTCGCTTGTGCAGTGTGAGCGGAGGCGTCTTGCAAGAACAAGATTCTTTTGGACAGCTTGCCATGCCTTTTGACCTTCAGATCTGCCTTCAATTGGTCCAAAAGTTCAATGTAATCCCTTGCTGTGAGTAAAATGGACACAAAAAATGATAAAAGATGACAAGTCAGCCCCCCCAACTTCAAATTCACTTAGATTGCAAAGTCACCCAAGCTCCCCTGCCATGCCAACACATGACACAAAGCAATCAATTAGGCAAAGACAGCAAGACCTGCTGCCAACAAGCCAAAGGAGTCCGTCTCAGCAGGAGATCGACACAGTCAAAGTTTCTCATTAATTCGCTAGTTCACTGCTCCGGCAAAATATACAGGGCTCTCAGATCCAGTGAGCCAGTCCTGAAGAGCACCAATATATCATAAAGATTATTATGGGAGAACTTTCATCAACCGGTCCAAACCCATTTCATTTTTTTTAAATATAAGACTTCCCACACGTCTAGCTGTCACTCCCGCGTTTATAGGGTGCATGGGAAGGGAGTAACCCACAGGTTACTCCCAGGTACCAGCCATGTGGGTACCACTATGTCATACGCCTTAGACCCCATCAGTTCTGATGGTATAGCGGCTCAGTGCAGACGTCCCAATGCCCCTGCCTGCGTTAGACCCGTTTTTAGGTCCAAAACCAAAAAACGCATGGCCATTGAGGGAGGTGAGTTTTGTAGACCATCCAGGGGGTGAATGGGAGTGTAGGGGGTGCAATGGGGGCTGGCCAGTACTTCTTTTAAGTCAGAGCCCATGGAGGTTTGCCTCATTGTCCGTCTCTCTCTATAGAGAGGGGTTTACTCCGATCTACAGGAGTTTCCAGCAACCAGCACAGGGCCACATTCACCATGGTGTAGGCCAGCACACAGCCAATCTAAGGTAAATAGACACATCTGCTGTCTTTTTGTAACCACATCCATACTTGCACCTCCGACCAATATCTGTATAGTATTGTCCCTATGTATATATTGTTTGTTTAGTGCGCACTCCAAGGCAAATTAAATCTATGAACTTTAATCTGGGCTAGTCTGTTGTCATGATCATCGATCCCATGGGTCCGTTTTGCTTGGTCTAAAATATCACTACCCAAGGCTGGTTTCTGGCTTTGCTGTAAGTCTGTAACGGACCGGTCATAGCTAATGAGGAACTGGTGGCAGTCAATCTGGATGACAGAGATCTGTTTTATCCAGTGTGGGTTAAACAGAGCTCTCCCAGCCATTCAGGGTTGTGGGCGAGTGGGGTATCCTCTTGCACTCCCTGGGTCTTCCTGTTCCCGTGTGGATGGGGTTGTCTGTAAAACCGTATGTGGCTGACCTTGTGCACCCCTAGGAGGAGCGAAAAGTCACGATACACCCAAGTCAGGCCATTGACCCTTGAGTGGGCGCGGCTGGTTTCCTGACACTTGCATTGATGGTGGAACCATTTTGAAGGTAGTCCACTAGCAAAAAACCTCTTTATCCCAGAACACAGACACCATCACCTTAGTGGCTGATTTCTGCACCCTGAACTTTTTTGGACGAGGAGAACCACTGTGCCTCCACTATTTTGATTGTCTCAGGATCATACAAATAAATCCAGGTCTCATCCATAGTGATCAGTCAATCCAGGAATCTATCAGTCCAAACTGCAACTAATGGACCGGGAAGGTTTCACTACGCATCTTTTCTGATCTGTTGTCCAACATTTGATTGACCCCACTTTGCAAGATAAGCTTCTCATGTACAAATGTTCATGGATAATGACACAACAATACGTTCAGCTATTTCCTTTAGCTGAAATCCGCCCGATCCCAGTATGAGGTTGTGGCACAGCATTGAACGATCATCCAGAACAACAACCGACTCTCGGTCGACCAGGACGTCCTCTTCATTGGTGCTGAAGTGGCACCGTTTTTAAAATTCTGGACAACCCAGTTCTTAACATTTAGCAATATGAAGGGCACTGACCCCCATTGTCTGCGACATAACCACCGTTGATATTTCTTCACCGACTTTCCGTGCAGAAACAAGAATTTTACACCTCCTTTACCCTCATTTGCTGTGAATATCTCCTTTAGGACTCACCATTTTGTTTTTCCCACCCGCTGCCTAGATCACTGTGCATACAAGCTACAAACACAAAGTTTGAAAACATATATTTACACACATAAGGCTTTCCATGTGATGTAAGATTCGTTACCATAGAAACAAAAAAAGAATACAAAGCCAAAGACTTATCAGAAGCCCCTCGTAGCAATTCAGTGCAGTAGAAAGAGGGCCCTGCTCACAAGAGCTTACAATCTATATGAAAATAGTGGTGATTCAAGAGATAAAAGTGGATGATTTGTACAGTGGTCCAGCCACACATAAAGCTGCATGAGCCTGTCACCCAGCCAGTGTCTGTGTCTGTATTTCCATATGGACAATGCAAAAAGGAGGCAATGAAAATAAAAACAAGTTGATACATAGAAGAGGTTCAAATCAATAAAGTCTAGAATACTATTAAATGCAGCAACATTTGTCCAATTGCCATGAGCGCCAGAAAACCTTTCTAGTGATAGTTCGTTTTAAACAAGCATGACTTGTAAGAAAAGCTATTATATTCAAAGTGTTTTATTCTGTAACAGCAGCCCTTCCAGCAGCTCAGAGGCCAAGATAGTTCTTATAAGAATCCCTGGAAGGGCTGCATACAATTTACAGGTTTCAGGTAATGGAAAACTTGCTATTTTTTATATGAATAAAAGAAAAGGAGCAAGAGAAGAAAAGAACCATGACAATTTCAAAGTCAACTTAGCCCCTCCACATCCGCATATGTATCTGATGATTCCATTGGTGAATATTTTGAATTTTTCTATGCTTTCAAATATCTAAAAGTTTCTTGGTCTCACACATAAAACATAAATAAAACATGACCAAATCCTTTTTTTATCTTTTTTATCCTTTGTGTCTTTCAAAGGAAAATAAAAAAATGTGCCCATGCTCACATACAATCGAGCCAATCAGGCCTCCCGCTGGGTCAACGACCGCCAATATCTCAGAAGAGAAAAAATAAAAAAAAAACCCCCAACCCTGCAAAACTGCCCTTTCTAATGACAGCCTGTGAAGTGGGGGCGGAGACAGAAACACAAAATGGAAGCACCCCTTCCCTTTCCATCTAGGTTAAAATCAATGTACACCAAGTATAACGTATGTTTCATGCACTACAAAAACACTATTCTGAAAAACGTAGCAAACTGGGTGCCACTGGCAGGCTGCTGCACCCATGTAATAATACATGTACGCACACAGACCGCCGCCAGCGCACATTTCGCAAAAAGAGCAATACTACTACGTGGAAATCCTAAAGAAGCATTTATGCTATCTATCATACATGAAAAAAACTTTGGACTCTCGGTTCATATCATAATTGGATCAAAAGATGCTTAGCTGCCCACGACTTTCAACCGTGGTCCAAATCGGCCCAGTCCCTATCCTATCCTTTAACCTCTCCCATCAGAGCCAATCATGCCTCCCGCTGTCAAACGACCTCCATTATTCAGAGAGAAAAAATAAAAAAACCCCCAACCTGCACAGCTGCCCTCCTTAGGACAGCCGTGAGAGTGGCGGGGACAGAAACCCACAAAATGGAAGCACCCTTCCTTTCCCTCCAGGTTTAAAATCAATGTACACCACATAAACTTATGTTTACCTGCACACAAAAACATTTCCTGAACAAAACTATTGCAAACCAGGGTGCCACTGGCAGGGCCTGACGGCAACATGTAATTATACATGTACGCACCACAGACCGCCCGCCAGCGGCACATTCTGGCCAAAAAGAGCAATACAACTACGTGGAAAATCCAGCGGGGAGGCCTAGATTGGCCGATTGAAGCAGGTAAAGATAGGATAGGACTGCCGATTTGAGACCACGTTGAAAGTCGTGGCAGCTTGAACACTCTTTTGATCAAATTATGTGAACCCGAGAGTCTACAAAGTATTTTTCATGATGATAGATAGCATTAAGCTTCTTAGCGATTTTCCACGTAGTGATTGCTCTTTTTGCAGAAATGTGCCTAGCTGGCGGTCGGTCCTGGTAGCGTACATGTATAATTACATAGTGTGCCGCAGCCCTGCAGTGCACCCAGGTTTGCATACGTTTTTTCAGAAATGTATTTGTGTGCAGACAACAACGTTATACTTGGTGTACATTGATTTTAACTCAGATGGAAAGGTAGGGGTGCTTTCCATTTTGTGTTTCTGTCCCCGCCCACTCTCACAGTCATGTCATAAGAAGGGCAGCTTTGCAGGTTGGGGGTTTTTTTATTGTTTTCTCTCTGAATAATGAGGACGGTTGACCCAGCGGAGGCCTGATTGGCTCGATTGAGAAGTAAAGATAGGATAAGGACTGCCCGATTTGAGACACGTTGAAATGTCTTGGGCAGCTTAACATCTTTTGATCAAATTATTGAACGAGATCTCACAGTTTTTTCATGTATGATAGATAGCATAAATGCTTCTTTAGGGATTTTCACGTAGTGTATTGCTCTTTATTGCAGAAAATGTGCCGCTCGGCGGCGGTCTTGTGTGCGTACATGTATAATTACATGTGGTCGCAGCCTCTGCCAGTGGCACCCAGGATTGCATACTTATTTCAGAAATGTTTTTTGTTGCAGAAACATAACTTAACTTGGTGTACATTGATTTAAACCTACGATGGAAAGAAGGGGTGCTTCCCATTTTGTTTTCGTCCCCGCCCACTCTCACGAGGCTTTCAATAAGAAGGGCAGCTTTGCAGGTACTGGGGGGTTTTTTTATTTTTCTCTCTGAATAATGGAGGACGGATTGACCCACGCGGTAGGACCTGATTGGCTCGATTGAGAGGTAAAGACATAGGATATGACTGCCCGATTTGAGACCAACGGTTGAAAGTCCGTGAGGGGCAACTTTAAGCATCTTTTTGATCAATTATGTGAACCGAGAGTCTCAAAGTTTTTTTCAATGTATGATGATAGTACATAAATGCTTCTTTCTAGGGAATTTCCACGTAGTGGTATTGCTCTTTTGCAGAAATGTGCCGCGGGCGGCCGGTCTGTGTTGCGTACATTGATAATTACATTGAGCCGCAGCCCTGCCAATGGCACCCATGTTTTGCCATACGTTTTTTTATCAGAAATGTTTTTGTGTGCAGAGAAATCATACGTTATACCTTGGTTGTAACATTGATTTTACCTAGATTGAAAGGAAGGGGTGTCTTCCATTTGTGTTTCTGTCCCCCGGCCCACCTCACACAGGCTGTCATAAGAAGTGGAAGCTTTGCAGGTTGGGTTTTTTTTTATTTTCTCTCTGAATAATGGAGGTCGGCGCTCCTTGACCCAGCGGGAGGCCTGATATCGGGGGGGGCTCGATGAGAGGTAAAGATAGATAGACTGTCCCATTTGAGAGCCACAAACCACTTTGAACAGTCGTGGGCAGCTTAAGCACCTTTTGATCAAATTATTGTGAACCGAGATCTCAAGTTTCTTTCATGTATGAAAGATTAGCATAATTGCTTTCTTTAGGGATTTCCACGTAGTTTATTGCTCTACTTTTGCCGAAATGTGCCGCTGGCGGCGTCTGTGTGCGTACAGTATAATTACAAGTGTGCCGCAGCCCTGCCAATGGGCACCCAGGTTTTGCAACGTTTTTCAGAAATGTTTTTGTGTGCAGAAAACATAAACGTTAATACTTGTTGTACATTGATTTAACCTAGAATTGGAGGATAGGAAGGGGTGCGTCCATTTTGTGTTTCTGTCCTCCGCCCACGTCTCACAGGCTGTCATAAGAAGGGCAGCCTTTGCAGTTGGGTTTTTTTTTATTTTTTCTCTCTGAATAATGTAAGGTCGGTTGACCAGCGGGACGCCAGATTGTGCTCGATTGAGAGGTAAAGATAGGATAGGACCTGCCCGATTTATTAGACCACGTGAAAGTCGAGGGCAGCATTAAGCTATCATTTTGAGATCAAATTTACATGTAGAATGCCAGAGTCCTCAAGTTTTTTCATGTATGAAAGATAGCATAAATGCTTCTTAGGATTTTCCACGTAGTGTAATTGCTCATTTTGTCAGAAATGTGGCCGCTGGCGGCGGTCTGTGGTGGCAGTACATGTATAAATACATTGTGCCGCAGCCTGCCATGGGCAAACCCATGGTTTGCATACGTTTATTCTTTCAGAAATTTTTTGTGGTGCAGAAACATACGTTATACTTGGTGTACCATTGATTTTTAACCTAGAAGGAAAGTAAGGGGGTTGAGTGCTTCCATTATTGTGTTTCTGTCCCCGCCCACTCTCACAGCTGGTCATAATAAGGGCACTTTGCAGGTTGGGGGATTTTTTTTTTATTTTTCTCTCTGAATAATGAGGTCGGCTTGACCCAGCGGAGCCCTGATTGCTCGATTGAGAGTAAAGATAGGATAGGACTGCCCGATGTGAGACCACGGTTTTTTTTTTTTTTGAAAGTCGTGGCAGCTTAAGCATCTTTTGATCAAATTATGTGAACCGAGAGTCTCAAAGTTTTTCATGTTATGATAGATAGCCATAAATCTATCTTAGGATTTCCACGTAGTGTATTGCTCTTCTTTGCAGAAATGTGTAGGCCGTGGGCGGCGGTCCCTGTGTGCGTACACTGAGTATAATTACATGTGTGCCGCAGCCCTGCCAGTGGGCACCAGGTTTGCATACTTTTTTTTCAGAAATGTCTCTTTTCTTTTGTGTGCAGAAACATAGTATACTTGGGGTACATTAATTTAAACCTAGATGGAAAGGAAGGAGGTGCTTCCATTTTATGTTTCTGTCACCGCCCACACTCACAGCTGATCATAAGAATGGGCAGCTTGACAGTTGGGTTTTTTTTATTTTTTCTCTTTCTGAAAATGAGGTCGGCTTTGACCAGCGTGAGGCATGATTGGCTCGACATTGAGAGGTAAAGCTAGGATAGGACCTGCCCGATTGAGACCACTTTGAAAGTCGTGGGCAGCTTAAGCATCTTTTGAATCAAATTTATGTGAAGCGAGAGTCTCAAGTTTTTTCATGTATGATAGATACATAAATGCTGTCTTTAGGCGGAATTTTCCACGTAGTCTGTATTGCTCTTTTTGCAGAAATGTGCCGCTGCGGCGGTCTGTGTGCGTACAGTATAAATTACATGTGTGCCGCAAGCCCCTGCCAGTGGCACCGCAGGTTTGCATATACGTTTTTTCAGAAAAGTTTTTGTGTGCAAAACATACGTTATACTTGGTGTACATTTGATTTTAAACCCTAGCATGGAAAGAAGGGGGTGCTTTCCATTTTGTGTTTCTGTCCCGCCCACTCTCACAGGCTGTCATAAGAAGGGCAAGCTTTGCAGGTTGGGGTTTTTTTTATTTTTTCTCTCGATAATGGAGTCGGTTGACCCAGCGGGAGCCTGATTGGTCTACAATTGAGAGGTAAAGATAGTATAGGACTGTCCCCGATTTGAGACAACGTTGAAAGTCGTGGCAGCTTAAGCATCTTTTGATCAAATTAAGTGGAACCGAGAGTTTCAAATTTTTTCATGTATGATAGATAGCATAATGCTTCTTCTTTAGGATTTCCACGTAGTCTATTGCTCTATTTTGCAGAAATGGTGCCCTGGCGGGGCGGGTCCATGTTGTGCGTACATGTATACATTACATGTGTGCCGCAGCCCTGCCATTGCACCTCAGTTTGCGCATACGTTTTTCAGAAATGTTTTTTTGTGTGCAGAAACATACGTTATACTTGGTGACATTGATTTTTAACCTAGATGGAAAGGAAGGGTGCTTTCCATTTTGTGTTATTCTGTCCCCGCCCACTCTCACAGGCTGTCATACAGAAGGCAGCTGTTGCAAGGTTGGGCGGTTTTTTTTATTTTTTCTCTCTGAATAATGGAGGTCTTGACCGAGCGGGGAAGGCCTGATTTGGCACGATGAGAGTAAAGAAAGGAAAGGACTGCCCGATTTGAGACCCACGTTGAAAGTCCGTGGGTCAGTCTTAAGCATCTTTTTGATCATAATTATGTGAACCGAGAGTCTCAAATTTTTTCGATGTATGAACAGATAAGCATAAATGCCTTCTTAGTGGATTTCACGGTAGTGCGTATTTCTCTTATTTTGGCAGAAATGTGCCGCTGGCCGCGTCCTGTGTGCGTACATGTATACTTACATGTGTGCCGCAGCCGGGGGGGGGGGGGGGGGGGGGGGGGGGAGGGGATGTGGTGGGGGGCGGGGTGGGGGTGGGGGGGTGGGGGCTATACTATCAGGGCATAACGAAACTGCCATGGACACCCAGGTTTGCATACGTTTTTTCAGAAATGTTTTTTTGTGTGCAGATACATACGTTATTACTTGGGTACATTCATTTTAACCATAATGGACAAGGAAGGGGTGCTTCCATTTTGAGTGTTATCTGTCCCCGCCCAACTCTCACAAGGCTGTCAGTAAGAAGGGCAGCTTGCAGGTTTGGGGGTTTTTTTTATTTTTCTCCTCTGAATAATTGAGGTGTCGTTGACCCAGCTTGGAGGCCGATGGCTCATTGAGAGGTAAGAAGATAGGATAGGACTGCCCGATTTTAGAAACACGTCTGAAAAAGTCGTGGAGCAGCTTAACGCCTATCTTTTTGATCAACCATTATGTGAACCGAGGAGTCTCAAAGTTTTTTCATGTAGATAGATAGCATAAATGATCTTTTAGGGAATTTCCACGTATGTATTGCTCTTTTTGCAGAATAGTGCCAGCTGCGGCGGTCCTGTGTGCGTACATGTAGTAAATACATGTGAGCCCGCAGCCTGCCAGTGGGCACCCAGGTTTTTGCATTGAATACGTTTTTTCAGAAATGTTTTTTTGGGTGCAGAAACATACGTTATACTTGTTGCTACATTGATTTTAACCTAATGTGAAAGGAAGGGGTGCTTCCCAATTTGTCGTTTCTGTCCCCGCCCACTCTCACAGCTGTCTCATAAGAAGCGGGCAGCTTTGCAGGTTGGGGTTTTTTTTATTTTTTCTCTCTGAATAATGGAGGTCGGTTTGACCCAGCGGGAGGCCGATGATTGGCTCGATTGAGATGGTAAAGTATAGCGATAGGAACTGCCCGATTTGAGACACACGTTGAATAGTCGTGGCAGACTTAAGCATCTTATGATCAAATTAAGTGATCCGAGAGTCTCAAAGTTTTTTCATGAAGATAGATAGCATCAAATGCTTCTTAGGGATTTCCACGTAGTGTATTGCTTTTTTTGCAGAAATGTGCCGCTGGCGGGGGTCTGTGTGCGTACAGTAAAATTACATGTGTGCCGCAGCCCTGCCAGTGGCACCCAGGTTTCCCATACGTTTTTTCAGAAATGTTTTTGTGTGCAGAAACATACGTTATATTTGGGTTTAATTGATTTTAACCTAGATGGAAAGAAGGGGTGCTTCCATTTTGTGTTTCTGTCCCCGCCCACTCTCACAGGCTGTCATAAGAAGGGCAGCTTTGGGCAGTTGGGGTTTTTTTTTATTTTTTCTCTCTGAATAATGGAGGTCGGTTGACCCACGGGAGGCCTGATTGCTCGATTGAGAGGTAAAGATAGGACAGGACTGCCCGATTTGAGACCACGTTGAAAGTCGTGGGCAGCGTAAGCATCTTTTGATCAAATTATGTGAACCGAGAGTCTCAAAGTTTTTTCATGTATGATAGATAGCATAAATGCTTCTTTAGGGATTTCCACGTAGTGTATTGCTCTTCATGCTCACATACATTCACAGTATAAAGCTCCAATGAAGACAAGTAATGCAGCTTTGGTTTGGTGGATGTCCATATTCCAGAACAAAATGTCAAATATTTCACCGCCTTTTTTGTGGGGGGTTTTTGGACAAAAACACAGCAGCCAGATACTGCTTTCATCTCTTCCTGATACAGCAATTTTTGGGGATGGTGTTTCTGCTTTTTTCATCCCCTCTGTCCAAAATCCATAGTTTTTAATTTTTCCATTGAAACAGCCAAATGACAACTTTTTTTTTTTTGCGGGACAAGTTGTATTTCTTAATAGTGGCATTTGATGTAACATATAATTTACTGGAAAATAAAACAAACACTTAGGCCTTGTCCCCACAGCAACGGTTTGCGGCCGGTTGTTCAGACGGTTTGTGGTTTTGCAAACCGTCTGAAGAACCAGCCGCAAACTTTTACATGGGGTTCTATGGAAAACCCGTGCAACGGTCCCTACTGCTCTGGTTTTCTGCCTGGCAGGTTTTCAGACTGCCGTCCACCCGAAAATGATTCTACTTGTTCATTCTTCCGTCCGGTTTTCGGACGGAATATGAACAAGTGAATGTGAAGGGGGAGGGCTTTTCTCTGCTAATCGGAGAGAAAAGCCGTCCTCCCGCGGATAAACCGACCAGTATTTGTCCTGTGCCGTGTAAACGGGCTCTTATTTGTGTGGTGGAATGAATTAAACATTCCAATAAATCAAAGAGAAAGTAGGTAGACGCTCACCGGGAATCTTTAATTAGATTATTGTCTAAGTCTTATTGTCACAGCAGTCATGTTGAATACATGATTTGGTGTGACGAATGTAAGTTACAATATATAGGCTGCACCACCAGGAGTCTTCACATTAGAATTAGGGAACACATCTATGATATCAAACATTCCAGTTTGCGCAATTTGTCAGGAGCTTCGAAACATTTCAAAGATGTTCATTCAGGTAGTGTAGATCACCTTAGAGTTAGAGCTATTGAGGGGATTAATAAACCCATATATGGAGGAGATTGGAGAAAGTCTCTCACAAATAGAGAAGCCCATTGGATCCTCACATTAGATACACGCTACCCGCAGGGTTTAAATTATAAATCGGATCTTGTGTATCTATATTAATATCATTAGTTTGCATTTGTTATTTGCTATATTTTTTAATGTTTTGTGGTAATAATAATTTATTTAAGTGTTTCTTATACCCTGTGGTCAGGATTAGATTAACTTTCAGGTGCATGGGCTGATTGGTCTCAGGAAGTAGCTATATTGGTAGTTTGTTTTGCTGTGTGTTACGATTAAGAGCCATGCAATAGGCTCGAAATGCGTAAACTTAGCAGCGTTTTTTGTGAGTTTACATCATGTTTTTAACCAGTTATCAATAAAAGTGCATTTTTTTTTATAAGTTTCTATATATCCTGAGCACGAGTGCTGGAAATTTTTCAAGATTTGCTGCCAATGGATTAAACATGCAGATGCTCCATTCTATGTTCGAGTGTTATCAAACTTACATCGTTTTTCATATGTTTTACTACTAAAAATAAAAATCCTTTATTGCCATATCTTGTGACCAACACATTATTTATTCACTAAAGGAGCTGTTGAAGATGCTCCCTTGACTTCTTTCATTAGCAATTCACTAATGCTTCACATTTCAGATGCACTTGGCAGCCGAGTACTTCCAAAATGTGTAGGATTAGTGAGCATTTTGAGCCTCCAAAGCTCCATCAGTGACGTCACTAGGAATTTGTTTAGTTTGCACACGTGGAACATGGACGCCACCGACTGAGACTTTCTTGGATTTACCCGTTCTCTAAATGTAGTAACCTAGTTTTCACTGGTATCACATTATGATACATACAACTTTTTCATCACTTTTTTATTCCAATTTTTTGGGACACAAAATGACAAAAAAATTATTTGACTGGTACTTTGTTTTCTACAGATTTCACCATACGGGATAAATAATATTTTATTTTAAATGATTGCACTTTTACAAACACAGAAAGACCAAATGACCAATTTTTTTTTTGTAAAGTGGTGTTTTCAACTTTTAATATTTTTAAACTTTTTTTTTTGTTTCTTGTAGTTGTAATCCCCCTAAAGTCGCTGCCAGTATTAATTTTTCACAGTGCTGCTGCTGTTTGAAGTGTGGGACGGGAGGAGAAGGAGCAGGGCTCTAAGCTCCTCCAACCCAGAGCAGGACACGTGGGGTCAGGAGAACAAGATTCCAGCAGACAGTGAGTAGCTGTAGCCGGCACTTAAGCTTACATACGTGCTTAGGTCTCTCCCTGTATGTCGGACTGTCCAGCTTTCTGCATGGTTGAGGGTGGTGCCGGAGCTGGACAGCTGCACATACAGGGAGCGTTCACCCTGAACTAATGACTGCCGTCTCCTCCACAGACACTGATAAGGAATGAAACATTAGAGGACAGTCATCAGTTCAGTGTGCCCCAATCTACTCAACACCTCCCATGTTGTGTATATCACATATAATTTACAGTTTCTGTGTACACACACACATATATATATATATATATATATATATATATCCACAGAAAAAAGCATATACATATATTGGTATATATTTATGTGTGTATATGTATGTTTGTATGTATATCTATGTGTGTGTATCTATTTATTTGTGTGTATATATATATATATGTGTGTGTTGTGTATATCACATGTAATTTACTGTGTGTATACACCCATATAATAATAATATATAATAATATATATAAAATATATAATATATATATATATATATATCACACACACACACACACATAATATGCAGTGGGAGAAAAAGTATCTAGTCAGCTACCAATTGTACAAGTTCTCCCACTTAAAAAGATGAGAGGCCTGTAATTGACATCATAGTTAGACCTCAACTATGAGAGAAAAAATTAGAAAACAAATCCAGAAAATCACATTGTCTGATTTAGAGAGGATTTATTTGCAAATTATGGTGGAAAATAAGTATTTGGTAGCCTACAAAGAAGCAAGATTTCTCGCTCTCAAAGACCTGTAACTTCTTCTTTAAGAGGCTCTTCTGTCCTCCACTCATTACCTGTAGTAATGGCACCTGTTTGAACTTGTTATCAGTATAAAATACACCTGTCCACAACCTCAAACAGTCACACTCCGGACTCCACTATGGTGAAGACCAAAGAACTGTTGAAGGACACTAGAAACAAAATTGTAGCCCTGCACCAGGCTGGAAAGACTGAATCTGCAATAGGCAAGAAGTTTGGTGTGAAGAAATCAACTGTGGGAGCAATAATTAGAAAATGGAAGACATACAAGACCATTGATAATCTCCCTCGATCTGGGGCTCCATGCAAGATCTCACCCCGTCGGGTCAAAATGATCACAAGAGCGGTGAGCAAAAATCCCAGAACCACACGGGGGGACCTAGTGAATGACCTGCAGAGAGCTGGGATCAACGTAGCAATGGCTACCATCAGTAAAACATTACGCCACCAGGGACCCAGATCCTGCAGTGCCAGACGTGTCCCCCTGCTTAAGCCAGTACATGTTCGGGCCCATCTGAAGTTTGCTAGAGAGCATCTGGATGATCCAGAAGAGTATTGGGAAAATGTCATATGGTAAGATGAAAATAAAGTAGAAATGTTTGTTAGAAACACAACTCGTCATGTTTGGAGAAGAGAGAATGCTGAGTTGCAATCAAAGAACATAATATCTACTCTGAAGCATGGGGGTGGCAACATCATGCTTTGGGACTGTGTCTCTGCAAAGGGACCAGGATAACTGATCCATGTACATGAAAGAATGAATGGGACCATGTACTGTGAGATTTCGAGTGCAAACCCCCTTCCAACAGCAAGGGCATTGAAGTGGGTTTTGGGTTGCAGTTTGTGCAAAAACCACATGGCATCCCAAGATCTCATCTGAGAGTGGGTGGGTGCGAGGGCAAATTGGGAAGCAGAACGGTGGGTGGACAACAGAATCAGAAAGGTCAATATACTAGTGGCAAGTCCTGGCTGGAACTAACAGTCGTTACCTGTCACGTACGGAGCGAGCTCAGCTAGTGAGCTTGCGCCATACCTCCTTATCGACCTCATGAAGTAAAATATCACTATGTCATTGTGTCATATGTTGCTAAGAGGAGAATTTATCAGACTTTTACAAACACAGGGATACGAATTACATTTATTTTTTTAGCTAAATGGAAGGCAGTTTTCAATTTTTTTTTAAACATTGAGTGACCGTTATTTTTTCCTCTATTTAATTCAAGAAAATATATAGGGCTCATTTATAAAAAACGTCTAAGCGTAAGAATGTCCTTGTTTCCCATAGCAACCAATCAGAGTTCATCTTGATATGAAACCGGAGCTCTGATTGGTTGCTATGGGCAACAAAGACAGTTTTTATTTTTTAAAATGGGGGCCCATGCTTTTAAATTTTAAAAATTAAATTTGATTTTCATTTTGTTTGGGAGGGGTTTTTCCCACAGTCAAAAAAATTCACGCTTATCCCTTGCCGGGAAACCCCAATGTGCGGTTTTTTCAAAATCGGGAAGGGAGTATGGAGCGGGCCCACTCACTTAGCTGAGCCATCCTTTAAAATTTTGACCTTTAAATTTTCCCCCAAAGACCGGAAAACAGCCCCAACCCCAGTTTTTTTTTAGCCACTTAGATGTTTTGGGCAATCACATTTCCCGGTTTTGCAGGTTGCCAAAAATGAATACTGGCAGCGGGGGGCCCCCCAGTGAAGGCCTCCATCGCCATCTGACTATTTCTTTTAACACTCTCCCAAACACGGGAAAGTGTTTGGGAACGCCCTTTGACCCATTTTTTTCAAAAACTAAAATTTTGCAGAACAGTGTAGGCATCATGCCCCAAATTTGGACAAGAACCTTGGGGGGAAAATACGGGAACTTTGTAAAAAAATTACAAATAAAAAAAAACTAAAATTCAGAAACACACCCCCTTTTTAAACCCTTTTAAAAATTTAAAAAAAAAAAAGTTACACAAAATTTTGGTAATCGCCCCCCAACTATAAAAACAAATAAATTTTTAAAATAAAAAGTTCATTTATCCTAAACGCTGAGAACTTAGAAAAAAAGAAACATTTTCAATGCAAAAATTCAGTTTTTCATCATCATGCTTTTTTCAAAAAAAAAAAAAATTGGAAAAAAAAAGTGATCAAAAAAGGGTGCCCAAAAAAACTAAAACTTCGGGGGCGGGGCCTGCTAGGGCCGCTGGGGAAACGGCTTGAAACTCCTCCAGGGCAACTCGCAAATTTGAGTAAAAATCTCCCAAAAAGGGGTCCAAAGGGAATAAAAGAAGAAGCAAGTTTGTACCAAAAACCGCAAAAGAAGAAAAGGTCCCCGATCTCCAACTTCTTTCCCCCCCGGGGCCGGCCGTGGGGTTTCCTGCCTGGAGTTTTGCCCGCGGGAAGCGGGCGCCATCTTCGGAGCGTGGGGAAAGGGGCAAGACTTCCCCCCCAGCACCCTCAGAGAGGCGCGAAGCAAAAAAGAGCGGGGCAGATGGAACCCAAAGGACCCACACCAACCTGAGGTTCCTCGCGCACTGAGAAGAATGTGGAGAGGGACGGAGAGTGCTGACATCCGCCCGAACCGGTGACAGGAGCGAGTGAAGAGAGCCCCCCCAGGGCGCCGCTTTTCCCGGGCTCATTCCGGGTTTCCGTGGCCCCCCCCCATGCCCCCCCGGACAGAAAACGCAAAATGGGCACCCCGCCCGGGAAAACCCGGGCTCCATGCAGCATTTTGCAGGCCTTTCAAACAGGGGACGGGGTCTCAAATCCACAGGGGCCCTTCCAGCCACGAGAGGGGCCGGTGGTTTTTTAAAGGCCCCCCTGAGTGAGAGAAGACGCGCCACGGAGGGGCCCAAAAGGGGGGGCGCGAAGTGGAGAGGGGGGCCTATAGTACCTTCTGCAGTAAAAAGGGTCAGGCACAGTAAAGAAGGGGAATGAGCCCATCCTTTTCTACCCCCAAAACCCCGCGGGTTCCCCCCAGTCAATCCCAAAGGGCCCTCTTCTGCCAACCCCATCCCAGCCCTCCCGGGTCCCCTCAGCCCAAACCCCCGGGGATTTCCTTTTTGCTGGACACCTCCTGGCAGAATTTCCATGCCCTTTCCTGGTTCCCCACCTCCATCACCCCAAAACCCCGAGACCAAAGCACTGATAACACTACAGGGGCCCCCCAAGCTGCGGGGGTTGTTGGGCAACTTCTTTCCGCCCAAAAGGGGACCTATTTTGGGAAATGGCTCATGAATTGAAAACTTCAAAGGTGCGTGATCTTTAAACCTTCAAGCAGATGTAACCCTGGGGAAGCCAAAAAATTAAAATGCTTGGGGGAGCAGTAAAAAGGGTGGCAGCAACATTTGAAAACCGCAATCCTCAGGGAATTTCTCCCGAAAAACCCCCCACCAAAATCTATTTTAACACAAGGAAAGATCTTGAAAAAAACGAAATCGGAGGGGAAAAACAAACCGCAAACCGGGGGCCTCCCGGAGTCCGTGAGAGCGCAAATCGGGCCCGCAACCCTTTCCGAATGTTCAATTGGGGCTACGGGGGGAAAGAGACAACTGCCACGATTGAAATTGATCGTGCTCATCGTGCTCTCCGTCCGCCGAGCATCGACGAGGCAAAGCCGAGAGATGTCATCTGCCGCATACATCATTTTCCGCTTAAAGAATCCATAATGCAAAAGGTAAGACGTGCCCCAACCATCTTCTTTGAAGGGTCTCGACTCGCCTTATTCCCGGACTTATCCAGACGCACACTCCGTCTACGCTCCACACTGAAACCGCTACTTGCCGTCCTGCAATCTCACGGCATTCCATACAGACGGGGCTTCCCATTTGCCCTTCAGGTCCGAAGAGGAGAGGAGATGTTCACGATCAAATCCCCAGGGGATGTGCCTGCGTTCCTGACTGCACTGGACCTTCCCACTGTGCCATTGGCAGACTCGGTGTCTATGTTTACTCTTTCCTCAACAGGTTACAGCTCACAGGGCTCGCATAAGCGGCAGAACTCGCAGAGCTTGCCACTACCACAGCGCGATCGCAGGCCCCCGAGACAAATTACAAGCCGAGAAGATCTAAGGGACTCTGAGAGACTCAACAGGCCCGTGGATTGATTGTGAGCATATTTAAGCATAATTTTCCCTTATAAGCTTTCACATGTTACCCGTTCTGCGGTCTAAATATTGGTAACCCCACAGATATAAGTATCTTGCCTTCTTTGTCCCTGTCTCCCCCACCCCTTCTTCCCCCGTTTTTTTTTTTTTCCTTTCTCTTCTTCTCCTCTACCACCTTTCCTCCCCGCTCTCTCTTCACCCGTCCTCCTTCTTCTTTTTACTTTTTCCCTTGTCTCTCTTTCCCCCTCTATGTGGAAAGGCAAGCTTACCCTCAACTACCATTGATGTGTAATCCCCATCAGTTCCTACCGCCATGTAACCCATGGCTCATGCTGATATGTGTGCCCACTTGAACTGGTATGTGTTTTGTGTCACTGACCACTATGGGGGTCTTGCTCACCTGGTTTTAAACCCATCCTTCCCCGGGAAAAACAAATCACCCCGCGTGCATGTACAGCTAGGGCCTCCACGTGGGTGGGGTTTTTCAGTGTGACTCGCGGGTTTCCTTTAAACACTTTGTTGCTCCCTTACTTTATTTTTTTGGGGCCAAGGGATTTTGGTTAATGGAGTTACTTTCAACTCCCCCCGATTTTTCCCCTTTTTTTCCCTATTTTTTCTTGCTGACGGGGAAAGCACTGGAAAGTACTGAGGCCCCCATTAGGTCACAAAAGTTCCCCTCTTTTCAAGTGATGACGACGATCAAAATCACCTTCTTAAAATGTAAAGGGGGTTTTAAAATACCCCAGAAAAAGCTTTTCCCCGGATCTTGTAGGAGATCCCACAAGGCTAGACCCATATATTTTGCCTGAAAGAGACACACTTAAAGCAAAAGAAACCTCCCGACCCTTTTCAAAACAGAATTCCCCCTGTCGGGGTCCCAACCCCCATAACGCAAA
The DNA here is from genome assembly GCA_025379985.1 of Phyllomedusa bahiana. Classification (NCBI taxonomy): domain Eukaryota; kingdom Metazoa; phylum Chordata; class Amphibia; order Anura; family Hylidae; genus Phyllomedusa; species Phyllomedusa bahiana. The sequence continues at coordinate 138,777 of JAODAL010002772.1, read as the reverse complement.
TTCAAAAACTAAAGGCATAGCGTTTTTTAAAAACCATAAATCCCCTCCCACCCCCAAATTTCCTTGAAAGGGGAAGAAAGATCCCGAGGGCGAGCTATATTTTTTTTAAACGAAAAATCCAGGGAACCCTTAAAACAATTCCCAAACGTTTATGCCCCAAAAACGGGGCCAATTGCCCTTTCCCCTTACAGAGTTCGGGATGACCTAAAACCCCTGTTTTGCGCTTTAAAAAAATAATCTTCGGGGGGTTTTGAATATGGCCTCCATCCGGAGATGGTTTTCCCCTTCAGGCCAATCGTTATTCCTCGGAAAAAGGTTTAAAAAAATTTAAAAAAAAATCCGCATTATATCAACAAAAGTGATATCGGGCCCGCATTATGCACCCCAAAGATAGAGATTCCACATACTACTCCTCCCCTCCCCAAAAGCCCAAATACCCCGTTTGGATTAAAACTTCCTCCAGCTTTCCCCTCTGTTTCCCCCATTTAAACAAACGTCAATTGGGGGATATTCTACTTTTGGGGACCATGCCCCCAAAACTTGGGGCCAAATTTTAAAGGGCCCGAACACGTCGGGGAAAACCCTTCCCCTTGGCAAACTGAATAAAGCCCTTACTTCATGACTCTCTGTGCCTTGCCGAGCTACAGCAAGCTGCTTGACACTTTGTGGACGATCATGCAACTGATGCCACCCTCCCTCATTTTAAATGGGAATCCTTAAAATGTGTGCGCCGAGGTGTGCTAATTAAGCATGGCTCGCACCTAAAAAAAGAGGCAGCGTCCCACTTAAATACTTTACTGGTCCGAATGCACTCTCTGGAAATGGAGCACAAAAGAGGGGGAGATGAAGCAATCTTCAGGGTGCTGGCGCAAGTTAGGCATGAAGTCCGCAGGGTGATAGAGAAAAAAAACAAGCGATATAAACAGCTTTGCGCACACGCCTTCTATGAATGGAGCAATAAGCCAAGCAGGCTGTTGGCTAGGGCACTGAGGGACAAGAGGGCATCTCTGTTTGTTTCCTCCATCAGGAACAGAGAGGGGGAAGTTGTACACCTCACCCCTGAGATCCTAGAGGAGTTCCGCACATACTATCATGACTTATATAATCTTCCCAAGCCTCCCTTAGCAACAGCCCATAACTTAGAAGAGTATGTTAAAAACTCAGCACTCCCCACATTGGATCCAGACAGGCTGGCAATGTTGGAGGCCCCCTTTTCGACAGAGGAATTGAAATCTGCGATTGCCTCTCTGCCGTCAGGCAAAAGCCCGGGACCAGACGGATATACCGCAAAATTTTATAAAACACAGTGACGATTTAATGGGTCCCATTTTGGACTCCTTTAACTCCTCCTTCTATAAGAACCCACCGCCACAATTTCTATTGGCGCACATTACCTTTATCCCAAAGGAAGGAAAGGATCCCCTTTCCTGTACTAGTTACAGGCCGATTTCATTGCTAAATACGGACGCGAAGCTGTTTGCCAAACTTCTGGCCCTCCGACTTAACACTATCTTGGAAGAGCTCATTGGTCTCGATCAAGTGGGTTTTGTCCCCACACGCGAAGCACGTGATAACACAGTAAAAACCCTATCAATCATTCAGCATATGAGAGATCGCGGAATGTCTGAGATGTTGCTTTCTCTAGACACGGAGAAAGCATTTGATAGGGTCGACTGGTCTTTCTTACTAGCGGTGTTAAAAAATATAGGACTGGGACCTCTTATGATGCAAAGAATTATGGCCTTGTACCAGAATCCATGCGTCCAAGTTAGAATCAATGGAATTCTGTCTGCCCCAGTCTCCATACGCAATGGCACCAGGCAGGGTTGCCCTCTTTCGCCAATCCTTTTCACCCCTGGGATAAAACCCCTTTTTTACAACCATTAGGGGCTAACCCAGATATTCAGGGTGTTTGCGTGGGGGGGTGCAAACAAAGGGCCCCCGCTTATCAGAAAAACTCCTGATTTTCATCCCAAAAACCTAAAAACCCCCCCCCCCCAATCTGATTCCCCCCTGAAATTTTTGGGGGGCACTTTTCCAAATTTTTTTAAATAAACTTCACAAAAATGAAACTCCCGGGGAGGCATAAAATCAAAAGAGACTTGGGCGACCTTGTTAAAACCCGGGGGTTTTCCGTTTGCCGGACCGCCCGAAAGTTTTTTGGGCCCCCATTTTACATTCCGGCGAACCCACAGGGGGCGGTGGAGCTTAATTTCCCCCTCTTGGGTAAGGGGGGGTTACATTGCGGACCTGACACAGGGAAAAAAAAAGGAGTTCCCCTGGCAAGGCAGAATAAATAAAATTTCAAAATAAAATGTATTGCCACGCACCCTATTTTTGCTACAGACCATACCTTGCCTCTGCCCCAAAACTTTCCCTTTAAATCTGTAGAAAAACCCTTATCGGGCCCATTTTTTTTTGGCCCAGGCAAAAAAGCTAGAATCGCGAAGTGGGCCCCCCTCATAAAAGAGATGGGGGGGGGGTTTTTGGGCCTGCCAGTTTGTAAAGGGCGTTTTAAACCTAGCAAGGGTTTTCCCCAGCCGTTTTTGTTGTTTACAATCAGCATTTCCCCCTCCAAACGAAACTGTGGGAAACATTTGGAGGAGAGAATGTAAAACCCCCCTGTCAAATTTTCCCTTGGCTTCCGTCATCCTCTCTTCCTTCGAGACTCCTGCGGAAAATTTTTCCCCTTTTTTTTGGCGCACAATTTCCCTTTTTGCTTTGGCGTAAATATGGGGACGGCCACTGACCACTCACCCCAGGGGGCCCGTTGACACCAAAAACTGGGAACCCCTTTTTCCGGGGAAAAACGCCACCCTACCTGCGTGGCTTTTTGGTGGGGGTTTTCCCCCAAAACCACTGCTATTTTTCCAATGTTCTAGCCACCCAGGACTGAAAACTAGGGGAGAAAATTAATAGGCCCCCAAAATTTCCCCCCAACTTTAAACCCTTTTTTAACCTTACAGGTCTCCCCATTAAATAGGGCCCCAAAAAAAAGGGCTCTAAAAAATTTTACAGACCCCTTTTCCCCCCAAGAATTTAATGTACAAATAGCCTGACTAGCGGGCCCTCTCCCTTTCCCAGAATTTATGATCTGCCCTTATAAACCCAAATCAAACCCGGGAAATCAATCACCCCAAACTAAAAGGGGAAACGGAACCTTTGGGAGATCCATTTCCCGAAGAGGAGTGGCAAAAAAACGAACATACTTTCCTAAAAAGCCCATAGTGCTTGTAAAAAACAGGGAAAACCCAATTTTCAAAAAATTTTCTCCCGGGTGGGAAGATACCGACACTAATTTCACGCCATAACCCCCACCTTTTCCCCGTGCTTGCCCCGGGGGGAGGGGGACGCGGAGGGGGCCATGACCCATAATGGTGGGCTTGCCCCGCAATTCAACCTTTCTGGGCGAAAAATTAACCCCAAAATTAAATTGGAAAAAATAATAAAAAAAGAATTCAAAAATTTAAAAAACGACCCAAACGAAGTGCTCTTTCAGATAATTTCCCATACCTATACGTATCGCAAAGGGGCCAAAAACAACAATTTTTTTCTCAGTGGGAGCTAAAGCCCTTATACCCCGATTATGGAGGGCAACAAAGATACCCCCATTTCCACGGGTTTTAAAGAACTTTTGTCTTCGACGGGAAAGGAAGAGATCCGTGGGGGATCATAATCAAACGTTAAAAACAAATATAAAAACCACCTGGTTTGAGTTTGGAAAAAACCCTTTTGTAGCTCCCCTCATTATGAAAGCTCCAGGTCAGGACACTTCTTGGTGGTTGGGAAGGGCTGGCACGGATTTTGGAAAACAATGTTTTTATCCGAGTTCGCTTCCATATTTTGTTTTATCAAGAGGCCTCAGTGCGCACTCTTTTGATGGAGCGTCCTTACTTCGCTCCATTTCTTTCCCTCCAATGTTCTGCAGCAGTTTGTTGTTTCACTGCTTTGCCTTCTTTTGGTTTAATTTCTTGGGGCACCCTTTTTGGGTGCCAGAAAAGTAAAGGGACCTTTCCAAAAGGCTTCTCCCGTATAAAGCATTTTTAATAAGTAAAAAAAATAACTTCAGCCGCAGTAAAAATTCCCCCACTCAGGGCCAAAATTTAAAAAGAAAAAGTTAAAATTTTGGCCAGAAAATTTGGCCCCTGTACACAAATTGTAAACATAAAAACACGTTTTTTTTTTTTTTTAATTTCAAAAAATTATGAAAACTCTTTCAACTCTGGTAGCACGGAGTTTTTTAAACCCAAACCCCAAATTCAGAAGATGTCATTTAAATTTTCAAAAGGAACCTAATAAAAATGAAAACCTTTTCAAAAAAAATTCCATTTTTTGGGGTTTTCCCCCCCGGGAAAGTTATAAAGGTAATCCCATTAGCACCAACAAAAAGTAAATCTTGTCCTGTAAAAAACAAGCCCTTAAATATGAAAACAGAAATATAAAAAAGTTACACCCTAGGGAAGCAGGAAAGAAAAAAAAAAATAAAGGGAAAAAAAAATAGCTAGATGAAAAAGGGGTTTAAAAAAGCTTTTTTTTTGGTGCAATTTTCGGATATGAGCTATAAAACTGGGTGGCCATCCTCTAAGTGTGGGGATTGTGTTACTTTTTGACGGGGTTTTAAAACCCACTTTAAAAATTTATATAGCAGATATGTGTAGCGGGCTTGTGAGGGGCCCACTTAAAAAGGCCCAGTTTTTAAAATAAAAATGATACACCCCAACCCAAGATGTCAAAAAGGCTGTCCTTGGTTCTAATACAACTTTTTTTTTCTGCTTTAAACCCTGTTTACACGGGTAGTTAAGGGAACAGAAACCCCGGAAGGGGTTTCCTTTTTTGGGTGTAAAATTTAAGGGATTCCAAAACATAATTGGGAATTTTTTAAAAACCCACATACCAGTTTTACTTAAGTGTGCTTGTCCACACTTAGCCCCCATTTTTTACAGACCCCTTAAAAAGGCAGTTGCCCATTGTTTTAAAAGAATAAACGGGAAAAATTCCGGGTTTGGACCTAAAAAAAAAAAATAAAAAAACAAAAACAAATATACTTCCCTTTTCCTCTGCTCCCCACTGGGTCCCCCCCAAATCCCCATTTTTACTGTGTTTTTTTTTCCCAAAACAGGGACGTGCAGGCCTATTGGTAAAAGCGTCCCTTTTGCCTTGATTACATCACGTTTAGAGGGGTTGATTTTCCAATCATGATGAAAACAAAGGATTTTGGCCCGGGCTGCACCCAAAAGAGCACTGGACAACCCTGTTCCAAAAAAAAAAACACAGTAAACAAAAAGCCCAGGTGGGCCCCCCACACATCAGAGAGGAAGGTAGGTATAAGTTGGTTTTTTATTGTTTTTTTTAAAGGGGGGAAACTGGAAGTTTTCTCCCTTATCAGTTTAACCCTTAAAAAACAAACCTTCCAAAACAGGGGCTTAGCTATAAGGGGTGTAGAGGAATCAGTCACCTGAAAGCTCTTTTGCCACTTTAGAGTACATGCGAAGAAAGTGACAGGCAATTATGTTTTTTTTACATAATGTAGATTTTGATCTGCATCAGTAAAAATGTGGGCCACACTTTACAATTGGACACTTTAAAAATAAACGTCAGGAATCAAATCTATTTGGTCTACATTGGAAAGATGCGATTACACATAATATTTGGTGTTGTGGCCTACAGCTACAATACTAATTAATACACCACTGATTCTTCAATGTAGAGAACTCCTCGATGTCTTGAATTTACCCCCTTGTTCCCTAATGTGTCCTGTCTTTTTGTCTTGTGTTTTTTAAATGAAAATTAAATATACCATTACAAAATTATCAAGATTTGTCTGTTTTTGAAAAATTATAACACGATAAAATTGTACCTATCTTTTGTGCATTTTTAAGGAAAGTGTTTTTTCAGACATTTTAAATTTTACTGGGGTTTTCATTTTTTTTATGATCATTTTTCTTTAAAGGGTTTGAAAAAAAATACAAAAAAAAGGAAAGTTATACAAAAAAAAAAACTTTAGGGTAATTTTATAAATGTAAACTAGGTGAAAACAAGGCACATTAAATGTACTGTGAACCATTTCAGGGAAATTTTTTGGGGAAAAGGGTTTATTTTTTCCCCTAGAATACTCTCCTATGTGGCTTTAGGGAGTACGTGGACAGACGTGTCACCGAATAGGCCTGGTTTTGGGTTAAAGGGAAAAAAGCCGGAAGTGTTTTGTAGTAGCACGAAAACTTCTTAGTTAAGTATGGCTATTTCCAAGTAGCCCCAAAGTTTGGGGGGGTTTTTTTCCTGGATGGTCTAAGTGATGGGTGGGAGGCCATTTCCCACGTTCCCAGGTGGCGGGTATGGGTTCATAAAGGTTGGGCTGCGGCCCCAAAATTTTTTGGGGGTTCAGGGGAAAACTTGCATCTTAGAGGAAAGACCTAATGTGAGTACTGAGCAGTGCTTTTTCAGGTCGGGTGGTCAGGGATACCCTTTTAGTGATTTTCCAGTTTAGCAGGTGTTTATTTTCTACTAGCTTTTCTGTTAAGACTTGTTCTTTGTTGTTTTGTATTTACTAAATAAATCCGGGGCCATTTGCCTCATCCCCCTGTCTCTTTTTTTGAACCCATGTTCCCTATCTGAAAAATTGGTCTAACCCCACGGAAAAAAACCAAAAAAAAATAAGAAAAAACAGTGAGAACATAGCCTTACAGTATTGATCAGGGGTGTCAAAGGGCCCAAAAAACCCCAAGGGGGTAACGGGGAACCCCAAAGAGGGGGGTTTGGGATTTTCTGCTGAAAAAATTAATCGGGCAAAGTTGGGTAAAAACAATTTTCCTTTAAACATTTTTCGGGTTTAAAGCCTCCTCCCAAAAAAATTTCCCCCAGCAGAACTACTTAAAATTTCCCTTTTAAAGGGTAAAAAATATTCCCAAATTTAACTATTTTTTTTAAACTCCCAATTAACTGAAACTAAACGGGTGGAATAAAAAAAACCCCTTAAATTTCTTAGTTTTATAAATTAATTAAAATTGAAGTTTTAAAGCTTTCAAATTAAATAAAAAAACATTTTCCTATTATATTAAAAAAAAAATTCTGTACCATTTTTTTTTTTAGCTCCCCCCCTTTTAGTAAATCCATAGTGTACGCTCTTCCAAGCTTTAAAACCCAAAGTGACCAGATTTCCCTGGGTTTTTTCCCACTTTTGGGCTAAGAAAATTCACCTCCCCTCCCCAAGGCAGCTTCTGTCAGTCTCTTCCCTGCGGGAATCCCCTTTATACGCACTCACTGCTGAGTGAGTGTTCAAAAACCCCCGGTTTTTTTTTCATTCTACTCCTGTCCTCTTTACTTTTAAAATAATTGTCCCAAAAAATGCAAAAAATAAAAGAAAGAAAAACCCCCTAGGGGTTTTTGATTGGGGGAAAAAAAAAATTCCATACGTTTGGCTCCCCATGTTTTAACATACTGAAAGGAAAAAAAAAGTATTTGTCCCTTTCTGATTGGTAAGGGCCCACTACAAAAACATGGACCAGGGAAAAATTTTAAAAGGGAGGTTAATTTTTGGGATTGAGAGAAAATATCCCAAAAATTTAAAACCAACCATTTAAAAGTTTTCCCCCGGTCCTTTCAGCCCGTTAGATGTTCCCAAACAACCCCGTTTCCTGCATTAAAAGAAAATGTCTTTAAAAATCACCTTTAAAAAAAAGAATCCTGTCCCCAGGCCCCAATCAGTCAGACTCTAACCTCTCAAAATGGGCAAGACCCAAAAAGCTTTCTAAGGATGGCAGGGACAAGGAAACAAAAAACCTTTCACAAAAACTGGAATGGGTTTTCCAAAAAACCGGGAAGTAAGATGCTGGGTTTAGAAATGTTTGGGGCAATAGGGAGAAAAAGGAAGTAAACAAAAATGACTGTCAGTCGCCCTCGATCTGGGGGAACCCCTTTTTAAAATTTTCCCTGTGGGTTTTCCCTTTAACATGGAAGGGAGAATCAGCCCAAAAACTACATGGGGGGGGCACTTTTTAAAAGATTCAAGGCGCTGGGGGAAAACCCGTCCCAAGAAAACCATTGGTAACCCTTACGCCATTTAAAGATTTAAAATTTCCCGCCGTGCCCGCAAAAGGTTTCCCCCCGCTCAAGAACGGGTCATGTAAAGGGCCCTTCTGAATTTGCCAATGAACAGTTTTGATTTGTTAGTGATTGGGAGAAGGGATGGTTAGATGAGGAAAAAATGTAGTATTTTGGGATTAAAAGCCCAACCCCGGGTTTTTGGAGAAGAGAAAAGCTGCCAAAGGGCCCCAAAGAAACCCCTGTCCCCCCGTTAACATGGGGGTGGGGAAAAATTTTGTTTTGGTGGTGTTTTCCCCTGCTAAAAAGGGACCCGGGTTTCTTCATGCATCAAAGGGAAATGGAAAGGGGCCCATGTACGAAAAATTTCCCGAGTAATAAACCCACCCAACCCCCAAAGGAAAAAAAAAATGGGGTGTGGCTTTGGGGGCTTGCAAGACAATGACCAAAAACCCTACAGCCAAAGGGAACAAAGGAATTGGGTCAAAAAAAACCTTTAAAATCTTAATGATTTTTGAGATGAAATTTCAAAGGGGGATGGATCAAAATTCCTCCCGACATTGCGCAAATTTTCTCAACTACAAAAAAAGGGCCCCGACTTTCTGTGCCTGCCCTACAAAGGGTTTTTCCACCAAATAATTTAAATCCCTTTTTTGCCCGGGAAACAAAAAATTTATTTCTAAGTGCAAAATGCAAATACATTTATATAATTTATACAATGTGATTTTCTGGATTTTATTTTGTATATTCTATCTCTCAATGTAAAATTAACTTACCCTTAAAATTATAGACTGGTCATGTCTTTGTCAGTGGGCAAACTTACACAGTCAGCAAGGGATCAGATAATTATTTCCTTTACTGTAGGACCCTTGTGCTGAAAGGCGGAAGTGCTAGCCACTCATCTACATTGTAGCTCTCTACATAAACAGACCCTTGTTTGACTAGAGTGAGCACACTGTGGGGAAAGGCAGGGTGATGTCAAGCCTGCTGGATCACAGGCTATGCAGTACAAACAAATTATTCAGCCCTCCCTTTTGAACACACAAAGTTGCAGCAGGACAAACCAGACATGAAATGCTTTTGTGGTAAATCCCTCTAAGCCCTACAGAGCTGTATCCTTTAACTGAAGTTGCTAATTTCTTTCAGCTATGACACATTTTTGTAAATTTTGCCCCACAGGCTCATTAGGCTGGGTTCACACACTGCATTTTTTAAACATATGCATTTTTTAAATTCTAATTTGATAAGGACTTTACCAAGGTGTTTCAAAAGCAAAATCTTTATTATTAAAATGACATGATTAATAATTCACAATTAAAAAAATCCAGATACCCGTAAAACTAATGTGCAAAAAAAGGGTCCTAAATACATATATAAGTATAAATTAGCAAATATAAGTAACGTTTACATTTTGGGACAGTGTGTCACCCCCTATTTTTTCCTGTATTCCAGTGTGACTTCAGGTGATGTCTTTGCCCATTTTGTGGGATAATTCAAAGGCATTTTATATATACAATATCTCTTGTATCAAATACACAAATATGCTCTCGTATCAAATACATATTTCATGCAATAAAATGCAAATTATTTTGTTAAAAATCATATCAACGTAATTTTCGGGACTTTTTTTTTTTAGATCATTTCTCTCACAGTTGAAGTGTATCTACGATAAAAAAATTACAGACCTCTCCATTCTTTTTCTAAAAAAAAGTCCAGAAAATTACGTTGTATGATTTTTAACAAAATAATTTGCATTTTATTGCATGAAATATGTATTTGATACAAGAGCAAAACTTAATATTTGGTACAGAAACCATCCATCCGTCCTTTAATACAGTGCAGTCGTCCTGTCCTCTTTGCAGAAAATCTCCCAATAATCTTCTGGATCATCCAAGTGCTCTCTAGCAAACTTCAGACGGGCCCAGACATGTATTGGCTTGAGCAGGCGAACATGTCTGGCACTGCAGGATCTGAGTCCCTGGCAGCATAGTGTGTTACCAATGGTAGCCTTTGTTACGTTGGTCCCAGCTCTCTGCAGGTCATTCACTTGGTTAGTTTTTGTATGGAGCCCCAGATTGAGGGAGATCATCAGTGGTCTTGTATGTCTTCCATTTTCTATTTATTGCTCTCACAGTTGATTTCTTCACACCAAGCTGCTTGCCTATTACAGATTCAGTCTTCCCAGCCTGGTGCAGGGCTACAATTTTGTTTCTGGTGTCCCTCGACAGCTCTTTGATCTTCACCATAGTGGAGTTTGGAGTGTGACTGTTTGAAGTTGTGGACAGGTGTCTTTTATACTGATAACAAGTTCAAACAGGTGCCATTACTACAGGTAATGAGTGGAGGACAAAAGCCCCTCTGCAACATAAGATGACACCAGTACTGTGAATGGGACATGGTGGTGGAGGGCCTCTATTTCACTTTTTGCACCACGGCCCAGGAGCTTCAAGTTACGACTCTAGACCTAGACATGTGGCCCATATAGTTTACCGTATAAAGGATCCATTTCTATAATGCAGTTATACACTTAAAGTTTTTATGAACATTTTTAAATAAATAATCAAAAGAGACATTTTTAAGGTCTACATTTCACCTTAAAAATAATATTTAACTTTCTGTCTAATATATATATTCTATGTTTATTAATGCAAATCTATTTCCCATGTGAAAAAGAGGGACATAAAAAGAGGGACATGCAAAGAGGGACATGGATTAAAAATAGAGGGACACTTAGGAGGTATGTATGTATATAGTTGATTTCTAATTATGAATTTTTACTAACTAAGGACCCAACACTTCAATCATTTTACTATATTTCCTGTGTTCAACACATTAACACCTGACTGTATACCTGCAAAACCAGGAGACCAATAAGGAATATCATTATTATTAGATGATTCTCAAGGGATACACCCTGAACAACTGGGCAGCTCTTAAAGGACCACTCCAGTTTTTTTCCCCTTAGTTCACTAGACAGTGCTTTCAGGTAGTGCCAGTAATTTTGCTTACCTGCAGCTTAATGTAGGATTACTGACTGATGCAACAGTGTTTGTTGGGTCATGTGACTTGCACTCTAACTGGCTGAAAGACACTGGGGCGGATTTATCAATAGTGTCTTACTCTTAGGCTATGTTCACACGGCTTATTTCAGAACGTATTTACAACGGATTGCCGATCGTAAATACGTTCTGAAATCAGTTGAAAATCAGTTACAAATAAGTGTCACTAAGTGTGGCACGTATTTGTAACTGATTTCCTGACGGATTCACCATCTCCATTCATTGTAGGTGGTGAATCCGTCCGTAAATAATTGACATGCACATTGTTTTTCCGTCCGGATTGCCGTCGTCAATCCGCGGCGGCAATCCGGCACGGAACTACGCGTCGTGTGAACGACGAGCCGTATTTTCTATTGAAATCAATAGAAAATAGGCTGTGACTTGTTTCTGACTGATTTGCCGACGGATTGACGATCGTCAATCCGTCGGCAAATACGCGGCGAAATAAGCCGTGTGAACGAGGCCTTAGACAACCTAAAGTTAGACTAAACAGTCTTACAATGCACCACATTTGTCATACTGTTGATAAATCTGGTGCAGGTTAGAACTGTCTAGTCTAACTTTGTAGCACCTATAATTTGGCCTACTTTTACGCCAGAAACTGCGACAAAATTCTGGAGCATTTTTGGTGCATTTTAGCCACGCGCCCATTCCTGCAAAACCACACCCCTTTCATGAGGTCACACTCCTTTGTCGGACGAGCGTCTGAAACTGTCTAAAAACACATAGTAAATGTGGCAAAAAGCTTGGAAGACATTATTTTCGGCACAAACTAAGCCAGAATTCTAGCGCAACTGCCTTGATAAATCTGCCAAACTGTGACTTTGATGCTGACAAGAAGTAGGACTCTCTACACATTCCTAGGAGACTGACTTTGAGCCTCCCATAGGAATGCATAGAAAGATTTACTTCCAGGTCAAACAGCCATGCTGTGTTTCAGCAACTCAGAGAGCAGTGAGGAATCCTATATTCAGCTGTAGGTAAGTAACCGCACTGGCTCTACTGTGTACCTAGAAGTAATTTCTAATGAACTAAAGGGGGGAAAAAAACAGAGTAATCCTCTAACAATTCAGAAGCGCACACCCACATGGTTCTTGGCTACAGATGCAAAGGGGCCATCCAGCATATACCCTTTAAGCTTATATCCTTAATAAGTGGTGGCTGATTGAGGTTCTCTCCTATGTATAGTGACTATTCATACATGCAGTGAGATTATTAAGTCTTAACCCCTACACTGGATATTCAGGGTCTGTATCACTGCTTGGTTTTAGCTGAGCTCATAATGTTGCCTGAATAAAGAAGACTACTTGGATATTGACCTTAAAGAGAACCTGTCACATAGATTATGCCCCCCTTACTGAGGGCAGAACAAGGTAGTGTCAGACCTGCTGTTTCCAGCGCTGTGTCCCTTATCTGTGAGATGCTGGAGTTTTCGTGTATTTAATGCTCACTTCTGCAGTTTTCAGCCAGAAGAGTCATTCGAAGAGTCATTCAGAGTTAGTTTTCTTCAAACCCCGCCCATCTCAGGCTAGTCCCACCCACCTCAACTGATAAACCTATTACTTTGAATAGGTAGAAACATATGAATAACTGTCAGTGGGCGGGGCTAGCCTTTGGTGGGCAGGGCTAGCATTTGGTGGGCGGGGCCAACACCTGCTCATGAATAAGATTTGAGGGGTAAATGCTCTAAAACTACAGCATCTTACAGAATAAGGGACGCAGCGCTGGAAACAGCATGTCTAACACTAGCTTGTGCTGTCCTCAGCAAGAGGGCATAACCTATGTGACAGGTTCCCTTTAAGTACTTTTTCTTGGATTACTGGATAATGGGAGGAAATGGACTTGTTGGCAAAGACTGTTAAATCTGTACATTTGAAGGAATTACCATTACCCCTAGCCCCCGTATTTGTTAAGTCATTGGAAACACTGTCATTTCATTTGTGACAGATATAGGTGACTGCAATCTCTGCCCTACCAGGAGTGTGAATTCTGTAGACATATTTTATCCATTATAAATGTCAGTCATGGTCCAATAAGAGAAAAAATTAAAGTCTGCAAAAGTAATATATCTGTCATCCGTAAAGACCCCCATTAATTCTGTTCTGTATCTTCCTGTAAAGGACCTCCATAAAAGAGCTGCCTGATATACTGTACACCATTACACTATTATAATTACATGACTATTATAGAAAATGACTTATGTTAAAAATCAATTCATTGAGGCCAGGTACAATGGTCTGGGTGGCAGCAAATAACCCTGATAAAGCACTTAAAGATATATTTTTTCTTAGTGTCTGTCGAGCTTGTGATTAAAATGTATTTCCTCTCTGAATTTAGATTTGTGTTGAATGCTATGTTTTCTGGCTGTACGACTTTGTAGACATTGCTAGATAATTGGATTTTCATCATTGCATTTAAGATACACTGGCTCCACCTGCTGGAGGGCTATAGAAGGGCTTTCAAATCAGTCTGACGGAGGCCTGAACTGAGCCATAACATTTTTTTTTCTGGGGGGCAGCAATTCTATATATTGTGCCTAGAATGGATTATTTTTCATGCTTCTGTTTTTTCAACTTTTATCACTGATGTTTTTATCATTGAAGTCAATATTGTGGAAATCCACAACACAATGAATAGAGTAGGTAGTTTTGCATTGATTGAAGTAAAACACAAAAAAACTGCAGAGCAGTGTGTCAGCATTACATTTTACAGTTCTATTCAATGGTATGTCATTACCTGCTGGACTGTGCCAGGTCATACCCAAAAAGCACCAAAAACAAAAAAGTGGCAGGAAATCTTGAATTAATCAAACAGCTGAGCAGCAGCACTTCCTGTTTAACTCCTTAACGACCGCCCACTGTCTTTTGATGTCGGCTGGTGCAGGTCATTCATCTGCAGTGACGTCATTTGGCGTTGCTGCAGACATCGGAGTTTGCGGCGCCCCGCACCGCAGCATCTCTGAGATCATGGCTGTACTGCACAGCCCTGATCCCAGCGCAGCTCCTGCAAGCACCGGGGGAATCCTCCGCTCCATAGTGCTTTAACCCTTGGATTGCCGGAGTTTGTCACCGCAGCGCAATCAAAGTGTTTCCCTGCTCTGTCGGGTGATCGGAATGCCTGGTGACCCGACAGAGCCCGGGGAACGTCTCCACAGTCAGCCCTGGGGACCTAGAGTAGCCCCAGGGCTGTCTGTGTAAAAAGCCAGCGACCAGGGCAGACTGTGAGCTGCCCTGATCACTGTCTGTGTCAGACTGACACAGATTACAATGTATTAGCATTTATGAATATGCTAATATATTACTAAGTGTACAAAAAAAAGTAACAGTTCTCCCTTCATGGGATTCAAAGAAAAAAGTAAAAACCCATAAAAAGTGTAAAAAAAAGAATAAAAAAATAAATAATAAAATAAAAATAAATATTTAATAAAAAAATAATTGTGCATACATTGCACACACAAAAAACCCTACACATATTGGATATCCACACGACTGTAATAACCTGTAGAATTAATCTAACAAGTTATTAAGTGTGAAATGTGAATGGTGTAAAAAAAATGTAAAAAAAAAAATTGAAAAAAAATTCTGCAATTAGTGAACTTAAACTATTCCCCCATAAAATACAACTCGTCTCAAATAAAACGAGGCTTCAAACAACTGCGTCATTGAAAAAATAAAAAAGTTACAACTGTTGAAACACAAGGAGGCAAAAACTAAAAAAATATTCTGGTCATTAACTACTTTTCAGGCGTTCTCCCTTTTTGACCTCAGTCTCAGAGAACACCAGCTGTTTCCTTCTCCTTCATGCTTAAAGGCTTGGGATATATCACATATCACAGAGCTCAGCTTCGCTCCTCTATCATATAACCCTATATATCACAGAGCTCAGCTCCTCTCCCTCTATTATATAACCCTATATATCACAGAGCTCAGCTTCTCTCCCTCTATCATATAAACCAATAAATCACACAGCTCAGCTTCTCTCCCCTATCAAATAATCCTATATATCACAGAGCTCAGCTTCTCTCCTCTATCATATAACCCTATATATCACAGAGCTCAGCTTCTCTCCTCTATCATATAACCCTATATATCACAGAGCTCACTTCTCTCCTCTATCATATAACCCTATATATCACAGAGATCAGCTTCTCTCCTCTATCATATAACCCTATATAACACAGAGCTCAGCTCCTCTCCTCTATCATATAACTATATATCACAGAGCTCATCTCCCCTCCTCTATCACATAGCCCTGTATATCACAGAGCTCAGCTCATCTCCTCTACCATATAACCCTATATACCACAGAACTAAGCTTTCTCCTCTATCATATAACCCTATATATCACAGAGCTCAGCTTCTCTCCTCTATCATATAACCCTATATATCACAGATCTCAGCTTCTCTCCTCTATCAATTTAAACCCTATATATCACCCGAGCTCAGCTTCTCTCCTCTATCATATAACCCTATATATCACAGAGCTCAGCTCCTCTCCTCTATCATATAACTATATATCACAGAGCTCAGCTTCTCTCCTCTATCATATAACCCTATATATCACAGAGCTCATCTCCCCTCCTCTATCACATAGCCCTATATATCACAGAGCTCAGCTCTTCTCCTCTACCATATAACCCTATATATCACAGAGCTCAGTTTCTCTCCCTCTATCACATCCTCCACCTAACAAGTTCCCTTTAAGTTTGAGAAGTTAAGTTAACAGGATTCCAGCAATACCAAAGTAGGGTTTTCACTATGTTATAATACCATACAAAAAAATCCAAACATTTCCTATTTTTGAAATTTGTGCTGTAGCGCCATAATCTGCGACCTATAACTTTTTTGTTCTTCCTCCTATAGACACGACTGACGGTGCATTTTTGGCGGACTGAAGAGCAGTTTTTATTGGTACAATTTTTTTTGATAGATGGAACTTTTTTGATCACTGCTATTACAATCCAAGGGGATGTGAAATGATCCATTTGACATTTTTTTTTCTTCTACTTTGTTCAGAATAAATTATATTTTAATAAATCAGACTTTTACAGAAGTGATACCAATTATGTGTAACTTTTTTATTATTTTATTTATTTTACTTTTGTAAAATGGCAAAAAGGGGTGATTTGAACTTTTAATTATTTGCATTTTTTATTTACACCTCTAAACATTTTATTTGGTTTATTATGGTTCTTTGAGTCCACCTGGAGTATTTAACCACTACGGGGCGTGAACGTGTGTACGTCTTTTGCATTGCATTTCTGTATAAACAATGCAGAAAGGTTTAACAAAGATGGCAATTTTAGCACTTCCTACCTGGAGCAGGAAGTGGTAAAACGAAAAATATGGCAGTGATAGAAACCTTCACAAGATGTTAACTGCGATCTCGCCATGGGGCTCCTAATGGCAGTGGGAAACGGCACGTGGCACCGTTTCTCATTCATTTAGACGTTGCGGTTTCTATCGATGCAGCGTCTAAAGAGTTATACAGCGTGGAACAGGGCCGGTTCCATTCCCTGCTGTCCCCCTATGTAACGGGACTGAACTTTAACCACATTATGACATAAATCATTAAGGGGTTAAATCGTTAAGGGGTTAAGCAATGAGAAGGATGATGTCAGGAGTCAGTGGAGCGTTTCTATACTCTTTAAGTGGAGATATGAGTGAATACAATGAGGTAGAAGTATAGTGACAAATGCATGCTGTTACTGGAGATAAATATAGTCATTCACATGTGAAGCATTCATATGACTATTTAACAGCATTCATTATCTGATGGAGCAGAAATTCATCATATGGTGTAGATTAAGGTTTATCCATGCAGAAAGCAACATCACGTGGGCAACATCCTTAACTCACTGACATGTGATGAAGCGTCTTATAAACTAACCTTAGTATCACAATCCAGATCACGTCAGTGCGGGAAGAGACAGACCTACAAATGTAATGGAAGTCATAAAATACACTCTGGTGTTTAACCTCTTCCTGACATTGGACATATCCATATACAGTGCCTTGCGAAAGTATTTGGCCCCCTTGAACTTTTCAACCTTTTGCCACATTTCAGGCTTCAAACATAAAGATATGAAATTTAAATTTTTTTGTGAAGAATCAAAAACCAGTGGGACACAATTGTGAAGTGGAACGAAATTTATTGGATATTTTAAACTTTTGTAAAAAAAATAAAACTGAAAAGTGGGGCATGCAATATTATTCGGCCCCCCTTAAGTTAATACTTTGTAGCGCCAGCTTTTGCTGCGATTACAGCTGCAAGTCGCTTGGGCTATGTCTCTATCAGTTTTGCACATCGAGAGACTGAAATTAATGCCCAGTGTTACTTGGCGCACAAGAGATAGGAGATCAGTGAGGTTGGATGGAGAGCGTTTGTGAACAGCTGGAGCTCAGTGAGGTTGGATGGGGAGCGTTTGTGAACAACAGTTTTCAGCTCTTTCCACAGATTCTCAATTGGATTCAGGTCTGGACTGTGACTTGGCCATTCTAACACCTGGATACATTTTTTTGTGAACCTTCCATTGTAGATTTTGCTTTATGTTTGGGATCATTGTCTTGTTGGAAGATAAATCTCCGTTCCAGTCTCTTTTGCAGACTCCAACAGGTTTTCTTCCAGAATGGTCCTGTATTTGGCCCCATCCATCTTCCCATCAAATTTAACCATCTTCTCTGTCCCTGCTGAAGAAAAGCAGGCCCAAAGCATGATGCTGCCACCACCATGTGTGACAGTGGGGATGGTGTGTTCAGGGGGATGAGCTGTGTTGCTTTTACTCTAAACATATCGTTTTGCATTGTGGCCAAAAAGTTGGATTTTGGTATCATCTGAGCAGAGCACCTTGTGCTGCTTATAGGCATGTCATTAATGTCTATATTGTCTCTCTATGGTTTACATGCATTAGTTAAATAATTAATGCCTTTGGTGCCACCTTGTGGCCTTTGTTTGTAAGGTTTCACAAATGTTTGTTGTTTCCTGCCTAAGAGGAAGTTCTTTTGCATTATGGGTAGATGACTCATTTCACCTCATATCTACACAGAGAGGACATCATCAGCCATCTCATCTCTACTCTTGTTGAAGCATAGTTGGTAAGCTGTTGGGGCTGTGGAAATGTCAAAAGCTTCATAAGCACTGCTAGTACAGTTTAGAACTTGTTATTTTAAGTTATGACAGATTATACTGTGCTGTTATTCAGTTTGACCTAAGCATATTGTCCCCCATGTAAAGTTTACTGTATTTCTACCTTGCACATGTTTTTATGTTTTGTTACAAACAGCCTATGTGTTTTTTAATGTACATTTTGTTTGTCCATCATTTTTACCCAAATTTCCTACATCCTGTTAATAAAACTACAGACTTCAAACAAGGTCGTAATTATTGACAAGTAGGAAGGCGTTTAGCTGCCTGTCGAGCTCCACATAGACCCAGGGGGTACGTGAAGTGGGGGCAGGACAGTAAAACAACTGCTAAAAACAAGAGAAGAAGATTCAGACTATACAGAGGTCAGCCACGTGCACGCAGTCACCTGCAAGAAAAGCAACACAGCAATCTCTAAACATTTCCCACCATGTCGCAAAGCCATACATCTTCTCTAAAGACAAGATCAAAGCCAGCTCCGCCAAAGCACATCTTGTGCAGTGCAGCCGCCATCGCCCGCGCAAAGGGTGAAGCAGCAAAGGCTCGAGCTGCTTTCGCTGAACAAGAGATGCAACTGAAGTTACAGCAAGCGCCCTGGAACAGAGAGGGTACGACAGGCAAGCCCAAAGCCCTGGAAGCAGAGAGGGTACGACAACAACAGCCCTGGAAGCAAAAGAGGAAGAAAAACACAACAAAGAGGCCCATTAGAGCTGGAAAGGACACGCCTACAAGTAACACTGGAGAAGCTCACTATTGAGAAAAGACAGCAGCCGCCATAGCTGAAGCAAAAATCTTAGAACAGCTGCATCTCCGGGTAGTGATCACAGTGGACACAGCTTTTGGGCTTGCCTAGAGCAAAGCCCTCAAGATCCACTACAGCACACTTCAGAGTATGTCCATCAACACTCCATTACACTCTCAGCCTACTCAAGAAACCAAAGATATCATCGCTGAGCCAACCCAAGACATCCTATCCTGCAGCAGGGAACTAATTTCAGACCCCCAGTTCTACAAGCAAGAGGATGCAGAGCAGTGTGACACAGCTCAAGAGGACTTCACCACTAAAACAAAAATCCAGTCTTCATTCCAGCACAGAGGAAGTCTCTTCACCCTAAAGGGTTTTATACTGACAGGACTGATGAAAAAGATTCCTAACGGTATTATCATACACCTCACTCACACCAGAACAATTCTCCAGGACCCATTTCAGGGGCCAATCAAGCCACAACGGACTTTGCTAAGTTCTTTGCTCAACGTGAGCTGGTCAACAAAGGACTTGTAAAGTTCAGGATCTCCAAAAAAACTATAAAGCTTGGCGATCCTTTTTCCAGAATACAATCAGGGGACTTGGAGATGTCATGTAGGGAAGAGTTAGATCTCCTAATAAAGTGGCTCGGAAATGAATCTGCTGAGCATGCTAAGAGAAAAAGAGACATTAACATAAATTACCCAGAAAACAGGTCTTAAAATGATCTGGGAGAAACTAGATGAGTTTTTTAGGGTTTTCAGCAGAGGCTATAGAAAGCTCATTGTTCAAAAGAATTGATGACTTCCTAGAATAGCTAGAAAAGGAATCCAGAAACTTAGAGAACTAAGTGACTTGCTAATGGAAACTACAGGTTGCCAAAGCAGATGGAGATATACCGGGACTTGCATTTTTTGACACAGCCAGAGATGTCAACCCTATAGTACAAAAGCTTCCTTACAACCTACAAGATAAGGGGCTCACAATGGATCCAGGTATAAAAAAGCTAAACAATGTCCCATTTCCCTCCATTTAGTGTGTTTGTGGATTTTGTTACAAGAAGTTAGAAATGATCCTAGTTTGATTTTACAATGTCATGTTTTACTCCTCCGGGTTTTAAGCATCATGAACACCAGTGACAGTTCACAAAACCAATATCTCTCCTACAGATTACTCTCACAGGTCTTTCAAACTCCTTTTCACCAGGACGCCACAATCAAGGATCCCAGAAAACAGTGTCCCCTACTGAAATGCGGGAGCCTTCAGGGAAAAGTCGTTGGAAGAACGCAAAACCTTCCTCAAGGAGAACAACATATGCTACAAATGTTGCTTGTCGACATCACACTTTGCCAAGGACTGTAAGGTCAGTGTAAAATGTACAGAATGTGACAGAACAGACCACAACACAGCTTTACACCTTGGCCCCACCCCATGGACTTTACCACATGCAAAAACCCACTGAGGAACATGATGAAGGAGAGAGTAATGCTAGTACCGATACACCAGCAGTTACTTCACAATGTACAGAGGTCTGCAAAGGACTCACAGGTGGCCGTTCCTGCTCCAAAATATGCCTAGTCAGAGTCTAACATCAGGCCACAAAGACAAAGCAATCAAGATCTATGCAATTCTAGATGACCAAAGTAACAATTCTCTAGCCAGATCTGCTTTCTTAAAATGTTTAACATCAAAGGCCCCAAGCTCTCCCTACTCACTAAAGACATGGGGCAGGTACTGTTGAGACGGGGGGGGAGGAGAGCTACTGGTTACCAGGTAAGTCTATTGATGGTCCACCTGCTTGCCCTTACCTACCATAATCAAAGTGCAACCAGATCCCGAACAATAGGGCTGAAATCCCTAAAACCAGATGTTGCAGAATATCACTCCCATTTGAGGCTTTATAGCTCTGTTTACCAAACTTGATGCTCAAGCACAGATAATCCTACTCCTTGGAAGAGATATCTTGAGAGTTCACAAAGCTAGAACCCAAAATTAATGGTCCTCACAATGCTCCATATCCCAGAAACTTGATCTAGGAGGGGCCCATTATAGGAGATGTTTGTCTAGGGAATGTGCACAAACCGACCTTTGTTAACAACATGCTTACCAACACACTAGAGAATGGACGTTCTTCTCTTTTCCAACCGTGTGAAAATCATTCCCACATAAAAGAGCTACCACACAGCTTTCAAATACCATGTCCCTTCATGGGCTCTTCAGGTGACAATCATGCCTATGATAGTGACCAAGACCATAATCCTGCAGACCAAACAACTAGATCTACAGCTGCTGACCGCCTAAATGAGACAATCTGGTTTACAGGTCCTGCACTTCTGTACAACTCAGAGCACAACACCACAAATCTTGACAAATTTGAACTAGTGGATGTAGACACAGATACTGAAATCCGTCCACAGGTGCCCACGTTACATACGAAGTTACAAGCAGCAGCCTCAAGTCTCACAGATTTAGTAGATTCTCTACCTGGAAATCACTTACTCGAGCCATCACCTACTTAACCCACATAGCACGTTCTTTCAAAAATGCTTTGACTACACATACCAATGACTGTAAAGGATGGCACCACTGTAAAAATGTCTACACAGTGAGTGAACTTGATCGGTCCAAGAGTATGATCATTCGGACTGTGCAACAAGAAGTCTATGCCAAAGAAATCGAGAGCAAACCTAACCAGATACCTATCCCAAAAACAGCGTTTTGAAGAAACTGGATCCGTTCATTGATGGAGATGGACTATTGAGAGTTGGAGGTCGACTCAAGAAAGCCAAAATAGACTTTGCTGAAAAACATCCCTTAGTAATTCCAGGTCATCATCATATTGCTTCTTTGCTTGTACAACATTACCACAATGAAGTAAAACATCAGGGCCGGCTGTTTACAGAAGGGGCTTTACGAGCTGCTGGACTGTGGATAGTTGGAGCAAAGCGATGCGTGAGGAAGTTTATTTTCAAATGTGTTACCTGCCCAAAATGCGAGGTAATTTTCCAAACACAGAAGATGGCCAACCTTCATCTGACAGGATTAGTACAGATCCTCCTTTTACCAACGGGGGTCTTGATGTATTTGGTCCCCGGGGCCATAATTTCTCGATACACCCCAAGGAGGTCAATCCAATAGCAAACGTGGCAGTTCTTTACTTGTATGTCCACCGAGCTGTTCACATTTAGGTAATTTAATCTATGGATAGTTCAAGCTTCATAAAGCTCTTAGGCGCTTCATTGCCATCAGAGGACCAGTGAAACACATTTGTTCTGACAGAGGCACTAACTTTGTTGGAGCAGCTAAAGAACTACAAATCCTAAAACCTGGATACACCCAGTGTCGAAAGATATCTAATGAGCAAGGTTGTACCCTTTGGGCTTTCAATCTACTGCACTCTTCTCATGATGGTTGGAGCTTGGGAGAGAATGATAGGATAGCACGAAAAATCCTGGATCTATCCTATTGCAAGTTGGTACAGCAAGACTCACTCATGATGCTTAACTACCTTTCTAGCAGAGGTTTCAGCCATCATTATTGCCAGACCTTTAATCCCAATTTCAAGTGATCCAGAAGATCCAGCAATTCTTACTCCTGCTATGCTGCTTACTCAGAAGAACTGGCATTGGGTTATCCTCCTGCAGGATAATTCACATCTAAAGATCTTTTACAAACGTCAATGGAGACAGGTTCAAAAACCTCGCTAATACCTTTTGGGACAAGTGGAGGAAACAGTACATCTCCACTCACAACCAAGGAATAAATGGCAAACCACAAACCTAACCTCAAAATTGGTGATGGGGTTCTTATGAAAGACTTTCAATCACATAGAAACGAATGGCCTCTAGGACTTTTCACCAAAACACTCCCCAAACGAAGACGGAAGCATACGCAAATAGAGGTCAAGGTGCATAGGCAGAATGAGACTAAACTGTTCCCCGACCATTCTGAACTCAAACTACTGTTTTCTTCTGAGGACTCTGTTAATGGCATCAATTGACGCCAGTCGGGGAGTGTGCTGCTTATAGGCATGTCATTAATGTCTATATTGTCTCTCTATGGTTTACATGTATTAGTTAAATAATTAATGCCTTTGGTGCCAACCTGTGGCCTTTGTTTGTAAGGTTTCACAGATGTTTGTTGTTTCCTGCCTAAGAGGAAGTTCTTTTGGGATTATGGGGAGATGACTCATTTCACCTCATTCTACACAGAGAGGGCATCATCACCATCTCATCTCTAAATCTTGTTGAAGCATAGTTGGTAAGCTGTTAGGCTTGGGGGAAATGTCTAGCTATATCTAGCTTCATAAGCCTGCTATACAGTTTAGAACTTGTATGAGTTTTGACAGATTATACTGTGCTGTTATTCAAATTGACCTAACATATTGTCCACCATGTAAAGTTTACTGTATTTCTACCCTTGTACACTGTTTTTATGTTTGTTACAAACAGCCTATGTGTATTTTTAAAGTACATTTTTGTTTGTCCAATCAGTTTTACCCCAAACCTACATCCTTTAATAAAAACTACAGACTTCAAACACGGTCGTAATCATTGGGCAAGTAGGAAGGGGTTAGCTGCCTGTCGAGCTCCACATAGACCCCGGGGGACGTGAAGTGGGGCAGGACAACACCTTCTTTTTCCCCATGTTTGTGTCTCCCAGGTGGCTTGTGGCAAACTTAAACAAGACTTTTCATGGATATCTTTTCTAATTTTTCCCTCTTCCATTAAAAAGGGCCAGATTTGTGCAGGTAAAGACTGATTGTTATCCTATGGAAAGACTCTTCCACCTCAGTTTTAGATCTCTGCAATTCATCCAGAGTGATCATGGCCTCTTGGTGCATCTCTGATCAGTCTTCTCCTTGTTTGAGATGAAAGTTTAGAGGGACGGCCGGTCTTGGGTAGTGATCTGAAACTCCTTCCATTTCAATATGATCGCTTGCCACAGTGCTCCTTGGGATGTTTAAAAGTTTTGGGAAATCTTTTTGTATCCAAATCCAGCTTTAAAAATTCTCCACATATCATGGACCTGCCCGGTGTGTTCCTCGGTCTTCATGATGCTCTCTGCCTTTAAACAGAACCCTGAGACTATCACAAGCAGGGGCATTTATACAGAGACTTGATTACACACAGGTGGATTATATTTATCATCATCAGTCATTTAGGACAACATTGGATCATTCAGAGATCCTCACTGAACTTCTGGAGTGAGTTTGCTGCACTGAAAGTAAAGGGGCCAAATAATTTAGCAAAAAAAAAAAATTAAAATTTTTATATCTTTATGTTTGAAGCCCTTTAAATGGGCAAAGGTTGAAAAGTTCAAGGGGCCGAATACTTTCGCAAGGCACTGTACTTACTGTGGGAAATTGTTCCAGTAAATAGACATATGGGTACGTCAGGGAGATCGTGTGAGCTTGCAAACAGAGCCCGCACAATCAGGACTTAGACCCAGCTGTATATCACAACCGTCTTTGTGCGCTATTGGCTGGTCTCTTAGCTTATCGGGGTCTAACATACAAGCTCCTCAAAGCCTCAACAGAACTGGTCCCTAAAAAAATCTGTTTTGTGAATTCTCTTAAAAATGTGAAAAATTGCTACTAAATTTGTAAGCCTCCTAGTGTTGTAAAATAAAAAAGACCTTTAAAAAACAATGCCAATGTATAGTAGACATATGGTGCATGCTAGTTATAAGCTATTTTGTGTGGTATAACTATCTGTCTTAGGGTGTGTTCACATGGCATATTTGCAAGGTGTACTTCGATGCATAATTGCGCTGCAATGCACCTGAATTATGCCCCACCAATACGGTAAAATCATAGCACTCATTGATTGCTATGATTTCCCAGTGTATTCTCCAGCGCACAGTATGCACCCGTATAAAGAAGTGACATGTACGTACTTATAACAGCAGCTGTATAGTGGCGCGCACAGGTATGCGCCACTATACATTGTATGAACTCAGCTTTACACAAAGACTTGTTTTACTTTGCAAATGGCAAATTTTTCTACATTTTCACTACAACACCTGTAATGTGCCTACTAGATAAGGAAGTGTCTGCATATTATAAGGTGATAATCCATTTCATTCAGAGAGTTGTAGACAAGATTAGACTGGCCCAAAGAGTGCCAGAGATTCACTGGGCACAGAAACATTCATGACCTAGTACATCAAGGTTCCAATGATTTAGCAGGAGACAACAACACTTTGGGCTGATTTTGGAGTCAATTATTTGGAGCATCTCAGAATTAACCCAATAGACTAATATGACTGATGTGTACAATGGTAATAAACTTGACAAAGAAATTGAAGTGGCCATGCTTGTGTTCTGTACAAATAGAGGGTGAACCCAAAGAATCATTTCCTCTTTTGGCTTAAAGAACATTGAATGCCAAGGGCTGTGTGTACTGAACCAGCAATTGCTGCTCCAGAGTATGCCTTAACTTCCTCTAGATTTCCCAAACAGTGGGATGAAATGTTATTGAATATCAGTGATCATTACCTATTGTAGCTGACCATACCCATACAACTATTGCAGAGTTACAGCACACGATTTTACACTGAACTTATGAAAAGCCAACAAGTGACTTAACCACCCTACCCATAGAACAAACCTGAAAATCCACCAGCCCTATGAACAAAAAGTCATCCAGATAATGAGGCAACGAGGTCCAACCAGCCTCATGCTTCACTACCCACTCCAAAAACGAGCTTAACGCCTCGAAGTACACACATGAAATAGAACAGCCCATCGGTAAGTAATAATCAACAATCGCATTTCGTCCACCTTCACCGGAGTGCTCTCTCTTTGGCACAGACTGCATGCTTGCCTTTTCTTTTCCCAAAACATCTGGACAAGCTATACATCCCTCCGCAACCTGAGCAATCATCTTGAAACGATAGTCTCCTGTGAACTTGCAATGCCCCTCATTGAACTGCAAGCAGCAGCCTTTACGAGTTCCGACCAAAGACCCACCCGCCACAGAGCCTCCAGCAGCACCTGGAAAGGATGACCCCCCCCATTTTGGGGCCAGCAGCAACTGCCTCCACAAGCTTATATCCTTGTGGTCCGACTGTAAAGAAGGCCTAACCACCTTTCACTGGCGAAACTGCCACGCCGTACTCCCATACACCCGATACTGTCCATATACCCAAAATGTGCAGAACAATTCTTCAGCACTTTTGCCCCTATGATGCTCATCAAAATGGCAAACGCCTGCAACCAATTGGTGAATGTCCTCAAAATCGAACAAGACCTATGCTTTTCCTCATCCTCCTTCTTAGAATCCTCTGACTTAACCCTATCTAACTTTAATTTTTCCAGCAGCAACAGAGAGAAAATCTCCACATTCTCATCTCTCCATATCTTCACCCTCACCTTTGATTTTAGATGCATGCCCAATGGAGTCCCGAAACCATCATGCACTTTCCCCTGCGCCTCATCCGCCAACTTCACTTCATCCTTACTCCTTATTTTTATCCACCTCCGCACCAGACCCTGCCAGCTCGCTCACAAACTAGCACTGTCCCTTGATGCCCCACTTCCACCACTGACTGCAACACCCACACTGGCATATTAACCCCCAGCAGCCACCAGGATGCTCCCTGGTGTTAAATCCTCTGCAAAGATATCCATGCCGGCCACAGCCCTGCTGTCCTCCCCCTCTTCCAGGGACCTCCTCCTCTGTAAAGACAGGATCCAATTCTGCCCTCACCAAAGACAACCTGCTTCCAGTGGTAGATCCCTCTGTGCATAGCGGTTGGACCCACGGGATCTTGCCATGTCCATCGGTACACACACCTCCTCTACAATGACGCTAGGCTGCTCTCCCAACAGGAGACTTTCCTTTGATCCTGAAGACAGACGGCAGGAACAGTCAGAGACATACCCCTGCACGCTCCAAAGATCCGCGGTGCCTATGGATTCCTACCATCTCGCCGGGGACCTGCAGACAGCATCCACACGGCCCCGACAAGACACAACAGCAACACTCTGAACTAAGTCTTGGCCAACTGCTCCTAAGATGGCCTTCAACCCCTTATCCACCCTATAAATACATTAGCCTCCCTTTTCCCTGCCATACCCCTTTTACTCTACCCTTCCCAGATCCAGTTACAGGCCCCTATCCCATTCCAAACTACACGCCTCCCTGCTTCCTCCCCAAGTCAATTATTCGCTCCTCTATGCCTGCAGCTCACTCCACTGCTCGCAGTACGTATACAAAGGCCAAAACATACCACCCCATTATCACCACATATCACCACTAAAAGTGACTAATGCTACCAAAATGTAACTGACCAAACCACTGCCACATATGAATACCCTATGGTGACTATTACACTAAGACCACTACTGCCACCTTATAGTAACCATATAGTAGAATATACTAGTTGTACACAGGCGTGCTGCAGACATATAAGGGATTGCAGTGCAGTTACATCCAGTGACTCACAGGTGACTTCTTCTATGACTGGAGTCATTCACTTTCGCTTTTCTTCTCCATTTGGTCCAGACTGCCATGACGACTTCTCCTGGCCACCCAGGGCCGCCGTTAAAGTGGTACTTTTGGTACTGCTGTACAGGGCCCGGCCACACTATGAATCAAGGTAACCAGCACCTACCACCCCTTTGTTTCACAGGAATGATAGACAGAATAGGCCGCAGGCTCCTGCCATATGTTGCTGCGCAGGTGACGCAATAAAGTGACATCATTGCTCTGACAGAGCTGCTTCCTATCCTAGACCATAAGCCTAAGGCACCAGACTTGGAGCCAAGAGTAGTCAGACTTACCCAGGGAGTGTGGAGAGGTGAGTTCCTACCTACTGGGAGCCCTTATCTACCTACTGGGAGTCTCTATCTACCTACCTACTGGGGGCCCCTATCTAATTACCTACCTACTGAGGTATCCTATCTACCTGCCGGGGGCCTCTACCTACCTGGGAAATTCTACCCACCTACGGGGGGAATCTATATATCTGACTTACTTCTGGGGGCCCAATATACTTATCTACAAGAGATGGTCCTATATACCTGTTTATCTACTGGGAGCCCTATATAACTAACTACTTACGGGGGGGGCTATATACCTACCTTTCATGGGGGCCTATATAACTACCTACCAGGGGCCCTACCTACCTAATTACCAGGGCATCATGGGGGTAATTATTACCATTCTGGGCACTATGGATGGGGAGTTTGTACATGGGGGGGGGGGGGGGGCACAGTTAGGAAGATGATAAAAAAAAGGAGGAGTCTCAGTTGTTTGTGTTGTAAATTCTGCAGGGACGAGTGGTGGCTGGGAGAAGTCGTCATGACAGTCTGAACTGGATGGAGAAGAAATGGGAAACTGAACAACTTATCAGACGTTCCAGCTGAATGGGGCCCTGAAATGTCTGATGGCAGCCCTGCAGCCATCACTCGTCCCTGCAGAATTTACCACACAAACATTTGAGACTCCTTTCGTTTCTAGCAGTTCCCTACCGATTCTCACCTCTGTACAAACTCCCTATTCAAATCGCCCCTACTGTAACAACGCCTTCTTTTGTGCTCCAGTACCAGAGTAATTGTAAACCAAACAGTGAAAGTGCCCCCAGCCGATTATAGGGCCCCATTTGTGCTACCAGTAGGTAAGTACACATGCATATAGTAGGCAGCCCCCCAAAATTAAACATTTAGGTAGAGGCTCCTTTTAGGTAGGTTAGACCAGTGTCGGACTGGGGGGGCTGGGGCCCACAGGGGAGTTGATCTTGGGGGGCCCACCCTACTGTACATGAAAATATTACCGGGCTCTCGGACATAAATGCGCCCATTTTACCACATAATACGGTGTGCAAAACAGAACTGTGTTGTGTAGTACAATAGCAAGAGAGTCACACATTTGTCAATCTAGCATATCAAAGACACAGGGCTAAATAGCTCCAACCATAACCCCCTCCACCCACAAACAATATCCCCACCACGTATCCCATGGACACGCACCTCACCACCAGCTAAAATACACACCAGCAAGAAAGTAAAAGCCTAACTCCTATCACAGGGTCAGGTGTTCCCTCACTCTTACAATCAGGAACACATGTACGCTGCCACTATACCCGCGCCGATATAACCTACAACACTGCTATATGGAGACCAAATAGAGGTCCGACACCAGCTCCGGTCACCATCATATTACAATATAAAAAATAACCCCTGAAATCAGGGACTCACCGGAGACTTCTTATCTGATGAGTTGTTCTCTACTCTCATGAGTCGTTCTTATTCCCTTTTCTTCTGCATCCGTTCCACACCGCCATGATGACTTGTCCCGGCCACCACTCATCCCTGCAGAAATTACACACAAATATCTTAGAATCCTCACTTTTCCAGCATCTCTTTACCTATTCCCACATCTGTACAAACTACCCAGGGGTGGGAGAGCGGGTACAAGCCATAACTTAGAGGCCTAGTATCCTAAGAGGCTGGAAGGTGGGGAGAGGACTAACCCCCTGGATAATACTACAACTATGGGCTGCTGCCCTCTCAATTATATTACCAGGTAGGTAGGCAAGACCTTAGGTAGGTAGGCAAATGGGCAAGGTCCCAGGTAACTTGATAGGCCCTATTTAGGTAGGTAGACTCTCGCTGGATAAGTTGGTAGGCCAGCCCCAGGCCGGCTGGTGGGTAACTAGCCACAGGTGGTTAGGTAAACAGCGCCCAGGTAGATAAGCAGGCCCCAGTTAGAAAATTAGATAGGCTACAGTTAGGTTGGTGGGCCCCAGTTAGGTAGGCTGTAGGTAGGTGTTGGTGAGTCCCAATTAGTTAGGTTATAGGTAGGTGGTTTCCCCCAGTTAGGTAAGCTGTAGGTAGTTAGGGTCCCCTTTATATAGGCTGCAAGCAGTTAGGGACCTCCTTTAGGTACTATACAGGCAGTTAGGGGGCTCCTTTAGGTAGTATACAGACAGTTAGGGCTTCCCTTGAAGTAGTATACAGACAGTTAGGGGTCTCCTTTAGGTAGTATACAGGCAGTTAGGGGCCTCCTTTAGGTAGTATACAGGCAGTTAGGGGGCTTCTTTAGGTAGTATACAGGCAGTTAAGGCCTCCTTTAGGTACTATACAGGCAATTAGGGCCTCCTTTAGATACTATACAGACAGTTAGGGGTCTCCTTTAAGTAGTATACAGGCAGTTAGGGGCCTCCTTTAGGTACTATACAGGCAGTAAAGGCCTCCTTCAGGTACTATACAGGCAGTTAGGGGGCTCCTTTAGGTAGTATACAGGCAGTTAGGGCTTCCCTTGAAGTAGTATACAGGCAGTTAGGGCTTCCCTTGAAGTAGTATACAGACAGTTAGGGGTCTCCTTTAGGTAGTATACAGGCAGTTAGGGGCCTCCTTTAGGTAGTATACAGGCAGTTGGGGGCTCCTTTAGGTAGTATACAGGCAGTTAAGGCCTCCTTTAGGTACTATACAGGCAATTAGGGCCTCCTTTAGATACTATACAGACAGTTAGGGGTCTCCTTTAGATAGTATACAGGCAGCTAGGGGCCTCCTTTAGGTACAATAAAGGCAGTTAAGGCCTCCTTCAGGTACTATACAGACAGTTAGGGGTCTCTTTTAGATAGTATACAGGCAGTTAGGGGTCTCTTTTTGATAGTATAAAGGCAGTTAGGGCCCCTTTAGGTAGTATACAGGTAGTTAGGGGCCTCCTTTAGCTAGTGTGCAAGATGTCAGGGCCCCCCCTTTAGCTACTGTGGAGGTAGTCAGGGCCCACTTAAATATTTAGGTAGTCAGGGCCCCCTTTAGGCAGCCAGGGCCCCCTTTAGATAGCCAGGGCCCCCCTATAGGTAGTCAGGGCCCCCTTTGTAGCCAGGGCCCCCTTTGTATTAGCCAAGGCCCCCCTTGTAGCCCGGGTTCCCCTTTAGGTAGCCAGGGCCCCCTTATAGGTAGTCAGGGCCCCATTTGTAGCCAAGGCCCCCCTTGTAGTCAGGGCCCCCCTTTCATTAGCCAGGGCCCCCCCTTCATTAGCCAGGGCCCCCCTTTTATTAGCCAGGGCCCCCCTTTTATTAGCCAGGGCCCCCTTTAGATAGTCAGGGCCCCCTTTGTAGCCAGGGCCCCCCTTTAGATAGTCAGGGCCCCCTTTCGGTAGTCAAAAAATGCTTAAGCCACCCACAAACTTACAACGTGATCTCAGGTCGGGTGGTCCTACGTTATCTTTACCTCTCAATAGAGCCAAATTCAGGCCTCTCAGTGGGTCAACCGACCTCCATTATCCAGAGAGAAAGAAATAAAAAAACACCAACCTTGCAAGCTGCACTCATATAACAGCCTATTGAGAGGTAAAGATAATGTAGGCCCACCCGACCTGAGATCACGTTGTAAGTTCGTGGGTGTCTTAAGCATTTTTTGATCAGAAACATGTGAACTAAGAATCTCCAAAGTTTTTTCATGTTATGATAGTTAGCATAAATGCTTCTTTAGGGATTTCCATCTAATGTATTGCCCTTTTTGCAGTGGTGTGCCACTGGTAATGGTGTGCGTGTGTATATATATATATGCCGCAACCCTGCCAGTGGCACCTAGGTGGTTCACATTGTGTTTTTTCAGAAATTTTGTGCAGAACTATACGTTGTATCTGGCATATATTGTTTTTAATCTATATAGGGATGAAAGGATGCCTTCATTTTGGTTTTCTGCACCCCACCCACTTTTCACAGGCTGTTATGTGAGTGCAGCTTACAAGGTTGGTGTTTTTTTTATTTCTTTCTCTCTGGATAATGGAGGTCGGTTGACCCAATGAGAGGCCTGAATTTGGCTCTATTGAGAGGTAAAGATAGCGTAGGACCACCCGACATGAGATCACGTTGTAAGTTCGTGGGTGTCTTAAGCATTTTTTGATCAGAAACATGTGAACTAAGAATCTCAAAGTTTTTTCATGTATGATAGTTAGCATAAATGCTTCTTTAGGGATTTCCATCTAATGTATTGCCCTTTTTGCAGTGGTGTGCCACTGGTAATGGTGTGCGTGTGTATATATATATGCCGCAACCCTGCCAGTGGCACCCTAGTGGTTCACATTGTGTTTTTTCAGAAATTTTGTGCAGAACTATACGTTGTATCTGGCATATATTGTTTTTAATCTATATAGGGATGAAAGGATGCCTTCATTTTGGTTTTCTGCACCCCACCCACTTTTCACAGGCTGTTATGTGAGTGCAGCTTACAAGGTTGGTGTTTTTTTTTTTTTTCTTTCTCTCTGGATAATGGAGGTCGGTTGACCCAATGAGAGGCCTGAATTTGGCTCTATTGAGAGGTAAAGATAGCGTAGGACCACCCGACATGAGATCACGTTGTAAGTTAGTGGGTGGCTTAAGCATTTTTTGATCAAAAACATGTGAACTAAGACATTAGTCCCCAGCTACCGAGCCCGGTCTCTGAGAGCTCGGGACGCAGGGCCCGAGTTTTCGGTGACCGGATGCGCAGCCGGGCCCTGGGGAGCAACGGCACTGCCTCCGGGGCCCACAGCGCCTCGGGGGGGCCCACCGGGGGATTCACCGATCCCTCGGCAGCCCAGTCCGAGCCAGGGTTAGACCCTCAAAATTAGTAAGTCAGATAAGTAGCACACTTCCCATTAAGTTGGGAAAATACCCCCTCCGGTACAGAAGTAAGGTAGGTAAGCCCCTCAATTTAAATAACTTATATGGTTAGAAAGAACAGGCAGTAAGACACTTCTTTTTACTGATCCTGTAAAACAAGGGGGAGTAGCTGCCAGCAGGCACCCCTTGTTTCACATTTTGGCCAGAACCTGTACAGTAGTGCTAGTAGTACTGCCCTAACAGCAACCCTGCCCCGGCACAAAAAAGCAGAATACACTGTCAAACTGATGTTGCCTGTTCTTTACCCTGCTTAACCCCTTCACACAAAAGGAGGTACCAGTACGCATGATTGCATGTCATTTACTGAGATCGTGCAGGCTCACGAATGGAGCTTACACGATCAACGAAAGAAGTCAGCTGTATATTGTCAAATAGTGCACTAGGGCCACGTATGGGATAGCTCTAAAAACAGCAGAATCAGGTAATTAATGTCCAGTTGCATTTCCCTGGTAACATCTACTGTGTACCAGTGAATAGTGGATAAAAATTTAAAATCTTCAGAAAAAGTGAAATTTTACCTTCACTTTGCTTTCATTTTGATGAAACCCCTGAAGGGTTAACAAACTTTGTAAATGCTGTTTTGAATAGTCTTAGGGGTGTAGTTTCTTAGATGGAGTCATTTATGTGGGTGTCTAACATACAGGCCCCTCAAAGCCATGTCAGAATAGGACTGGTCCCTAAAAAAAACTGTGTTACAATTTTCTTGAAAATGTGAAAAATTCTTATGAAATTTATAAGCCCACTGTTCTACTGTTGTAAAATTTTTTAACTTTAAAAATTGCATTTTTTATTTTTTTTAAAACATTTTGATATTTTTCACAACTAAACAAGTATTGAATGGACAAAAATGTATTACTAACCTAAAGCACAATGTGTAACAAGAAAACAATCTCTGAATCAGATGGATAGGTAAAAGTATTAAAAATGTATTCCTACATAAATTGACATTTAACAGATTTGAAAAATGAGGCTGCATCTTTTAGTCCAAAACTAGCTGTGGGCCCTAAGGGGTTAAATAACCTCACCACCTTTGCCAGGCCTTTTTTCTCCACCATTAACCCCTGGTTTCTAAACCCCCAGGTCTGTGGGCTATACAAGCCCTATAGAATCTCCCTACTTCTTTCCCCAATCAATGCACGTTTCACTTAAGCTACGCAAAGTTCGGCTGCTTACTTTTTGGGGGCTTTGGTTTTTATGGAATGTGTGGATTATGAAACAGCTCCTGCTCACTCAGTATATCCTTACCAACATTATAGTTACATTAAACGTTGGGACGGAATTAAATTCTACTATAACAACAGAAGAGGAGTCTACACTGAGTTAATAGTACAATGCTGGGCTGACATGGTTAGTCTATAACCTCCAAGTGACCTCAGTACATCTCTTCCACTGATGTCACATAATATGAGTAATCAGTAGCAATAAGTAGAGATGAGCAAACCCTAAAAAGTTCGAACTCGAGGAGAACCTCGAATTTTGAGAAGTTCAGTTCGAAGTTCAAGTCGAACTCGAACCGAACTTCGAAAAGCATTAAAGTCAAAGGGAGAAGATGTTCTGGTTAATTTTTATACCCATACAGGTGAGGAGAAGCTGCAATTACCATCCAGAACAGTAAAATGGATCCGTGGAACAACTTAGTGAAGAAAATTTGGCTCTAAGAGTCACAGAAAAAAATTCACAGGCTAAAATAATTATTCCTTTCAATGGCTAACTGAAAAGATGAGATGAGGACAGAGTAGCTATAGGAGGTGGTAGCAGCTGCTATGGGGCCCCTTTGACACATAAAAAGACACTAGTATTGAAAATAGCACATGGTAACTGGCAGGAACCCCCCATCACTTTTTGCACTAGGGTCCAAGAATATGTGATCTATGTGGTGGCAGCAAGAACATCCCCACAGGGAACACGGAGGTTCAGCTGTCAGGGCCATAGTTATAGGGGGTGCAGTGGTAGCCAGGGCTGCCACCAGTCATCTATTAACCGTTTCAGTGCCCCATGCAGCTAAATCAAATGGAGTGCCCATCCATTACTACTTCCTATTTTTAACATATCACTGGGCCCCATTTTGATTAGGGCCCCTGACAGGAGTAGTGCCCTATTGGCACCCCTGGCACACCTTTTACAGTAGCCTGAACCCAAAACCAGCAAAAATGGCCTTTTGGACACTCAGAACAAAATTAGAACAAAGGAATGTGTATTTGAAACAACATTTTTTTTAATAGGACATTGACTATCGCTGTCTTTTACAGCATCATGACCCCAAAACCACTAATAATAACCTTTTGAACACTCACAATAAAATTAGCAAGAAGAAATGATTATTTGAAACAAGATTTTTGGGAACAGGACATTGACTATCGCTGCCTTTTACAGCAGCATGACCCAAAAACCAGCAAAAATGACCTTTCGGACGCTCAATAAAATTAACAAGAAGAAATTACTATTTAAAACAAGATTTTTTTGAATAGGACAAATAGGATGAATCTTAAAAAGGTCAAGATTTGTTCACAGTCTCTTATTGAAGAACTGAACAGCAAATCACAAGTGTTCTTAAATGCCTACACACCGCACAAATAGGATTATAAACAGAATTTTTTTCATGTAATATCTATACAAAACTCCCTAACCTAGCTTTTCCTGTGTTAAATTGCTATTATATGGTGTTTCTGCCTGCTGGCAAACCAGCAGACAGAGGCAGCAGTGTGTTCACTACAGAGAGTAAGGTGGAGATGGCGTTCAACAGCAAATACAGTGACATACACATAAGACGGTCGTGTGATTTTAGCAGCCAATGAGATCCCTAAACCCTCACTGGTGACGTTTTTTAACCCAAACTCACCCTCCCCGTGCTCTGCACTTATTTCCTGGCTGCCAAAACTAAAAGAAGTAGCTGAAAAAGGCGCAGAACGCCTTTCCCGAACCCATGGCAAAAATTCAGCTCGGCCTTGGTTCGGGAAAATACTTAAAGTTCGTGCAGAACTAACCTTTTTCCAAATGGTTCGGCTCAACACTAGCAATAAGCAGTAGGTTTTTAGGCAAGACCGGCCTTAGATTAGAAGTTGCCCTATGCCAGAGGTCTTTTTGGTGCCCCCTCGACTCCACAATTTAAAAATTTAAATTTCTTTAGATTTAAAATTGTAATTATTTAATAGGATACAGTAAATGATAACAGGGAAACGTAACTAAATATGAATTCCCCTGATTTTACCGTTTTTAAAGATATCCCATATGTGGCCTAGTGCGTTATTTGGCTCAACCACAAGCCTCAGAATAGGAGGAGCACCTACTGGACTTTTCAGTCTGTTTTGTTAGAATTTTCTTTAGGTGCCATTTCAGGATTGCAAAAAGTGTAAAAAGATCTTATTTGGGGAAATTCACCTTCCGAAATATATCCAGGGGTGTAATGAGTATATTGACCCCACAGGTGTTTCACAGATTTCTTTTAGCATTGGGCCATGAAAAAGAAAAAAATTTACTTTTTTTCAACAATCTGCAATTTTAGCTGAAAAGGTTTCATTTACTAAAGGGATCCTAGAAAAAAAAGCACTTAAAAGTTTGTTATGCAATTTCTTTCAAGTATGGCAGTATCGTATATATGTGGGTGTAAACTGCTGTGTGGGCGCATGGCAGGGCGGACAACAGGGGGAGCAATTTGTGGCATTTCTAATGCAGATTTTGGTGGGTGCCATGTCGCATTTGCAAAGCCCCCAAAGAACCAGAACGAGTGAAACCTCCTAGAAGCCACCGAATTTTGGATTCAACACCCCTCATGGATTTCCTCTAGTTGTGTATTGTGCAATTTGGGCTCAAAGATGTTACAAAGTTTTTCTAACATTGTGGCGTGAAAATGGAAAAAAAAACCAGCAGTTCCACCATTTGTTTTTTGGGTTTCATTTTTACAGCATTCGCCGTGTAGTATAAATGACAGGATAACTTACTATGCCGGTTGGTACAATTAGAACAAAAGCAATTTAATATAGTTTTTTATGTTTTACCACTTTGACATAATAGAAATGTTTTTCTAAAAAATAGCATTTTGATGTCTCATTCTGACAGCCATAACTGTTTATTTTCCTGTATCCAGAGCTGATTAATGGCTTGCTTTTGGTGGGATGAGTTGTTGTTTTCATTGGTACCATTTTGGGGTTCAAATAATACTTTTTTTTTTTTACAGCTACCATGCCATATAAATTAGAACTCAATATGATTAAAATTATATCAAATTTATATTTTTTAATGCTTTACTGCTTTTACATAATAACACTTGTATTTAAAAAACAAAACATGTTTGTGCATCGCCTCAGTCTGATAGACATAACTTTTTGATTTTTCCGGCATTTAATGAGTTAATCAGCCGCTACCGGAGTAAGCTCTATTCATGGCCGATAAAACATGGACGTGCGCTCTGTTTGTTAGCCCTCATGATCTCCTGTACGTACCCGTACATCAAATGTTGGGAAAGAGTTAAAACCCCTTTCATGCATAGTTAACATCTGCGTGATGGTTCCATTCAGAACCTCCAACGCAGAGGTGGTGTTAGTTTGATTACATGGTATCTGTCATTTTAATTTAAAAAAAATTGTAGCTTTTTCTGTCATTTTGGACAAAATCTGTGATTGAGGCTCTGAACAGAACCTTAATTACAGATGTGAGCCTAACCTAATATTGAGATTTCTTCCTGTGCTAAGTTTTATTAGTCTAGTGATAGCTACACATTATTGTGCAATACGTTAGTGATACGATCTAGTAAGAACTTACTCTTGGTGTTATGACTATTTTAACCTTAAACGAGTATATCCACATAGATTAGCTTTAACCCCTTACTGATATTGGACATATGGGTACGTCCTATTGTCACTAATGAACAATGGAGTGGGCTCATTCGCTGGGTCTGCTCCATAGACGGCAATTGCAGCTTCTAAGTGAATGAATAATGGTGCTGCGCACCGTTTATCACTCCGGCTGGCGTCCTGGGAAAAGATTGCGGGGTGCTGTGCGGTTGCCATGGCAGCTGGAAGATTAAGGAGGGCTTTCATAACTGCCGTGTTAGCACTTCTGTTACTTCTTGCATCAAAAATGGTACACAGATTGCAATCGCCTCATCTTTGAAAGTCTGATATATTAAAATAATATATTTAATAATAATTTATTTCACATCCCCAAACACCTGGAATAAAGAGTGATCAAAAATTAACATATATCTCATAATAATACTGATAACTACACTTCAGCTGACAAAAAATGAGGTCAGTTACTCAGGTCCAAAGGTAGAAAAAGCAAAAAGTTACTGGTCACAGAAAATGGCGCAGCAGTGCAAATTTAAGAAAGGGGGAATGTTTTTGGTTTTGTACGCATACGAAAAAAAAGGAAAACCCTACATACTTGGTCTTACCAGAATCATGCCGACCTGCAGAATAACACATCATTTAACAAAGAGTAATGCCCACCAACATTTTACAAGTATGTTTTATTTTCACATTTCACCCCACTTACAATTTTTTTCAGTTACCCAGTACATTCTTTGGTACCATTAAAAAGTACATCTTGTCCCACAAAAAAGAAAAGCTGTCACATGTCTATGTACAGTTGAACCAGAAGTTGACATACACTATATAAAAAGACAAATATGCATGTTTTTCTCACTACCTGACATGAAATCAGAATAAACCTTACCCCGTTTTAGGTCAATTAGGAACCAAAATTATTTATACAGGCAGTCCCCGACTCACACTGTTTCGACTTACAACTGTCCCCTAGTTACCAATGGAGACTTGTAGTTCCATGTTCCACAGCAGATAGTAGCTGTGAAATGACAAGTTCCAGCATGCCACAGCAGCACATGAGGTGAAATGAGGTGAAATCTTTTTAACATGGACACAGACAGCAAAACAAATGTAAAAACCCTACCTTGCATTACCCAAAACTTAAAAAAAAAAACTTTTGTTCTGGAGTTACATTTATTAAATATACAAATTCAACTTAAGAACAAACCTACAGTCCCTATCCTGTTCGTATCCTGGGGACTGCCTGGTATTTGCCAAATGCCAGAATAATGAGAGAGAATTTTTTAAGGCATTTTATTACTTTCTGCAAAGTCAAAAGTTTACATACATTTTATTAGTATTTGGTAGCACTGCCCTTATACTCTATGACTGCGGTCAAACATTTTACATATCCTTCCACAAGCTTTTCACAATAGTTGGTAGGAATTTTGTCCCATTCCTCCTAACAGAACTGATGTAACTGAGCCATGTTTGTAGGTTACCTTGCTTGCACCTGCCTTTTCAGCTTTGCCCATAAATTTCCAATATGATTGAGATCAGGGCTTTGTGATGGCCACTCCAAAACATTGACATGGGTATGCTTAGGCCTCTTTGTAACCAGTTTCCGCCCAAGTTTTAACTTCCTGGCTGATGTCTTGAGATGTTGCTTCAGTATTGCCACATAATCTTCTTTCCTCATGATGCCATCTAATTTCTGAAGTGCACCAGTCCCTCTTACTGCAAAACAACCCCACAACATGATGCTGCCCCACCAATGTTTCACAGTTGGGATGGTGTTCTTAGGCTTCCAAGCTTCTCTCTTTTTCCTACAAACGTAACAATGGTCATTATGACCAAACAGTTCAATTTTAGTTTTATCAGAGCACAGGACATGTCTCCAAAAATGTAGGTCTTTGTTCCTGTGTGCCTTTGCAAACACTAATCTGGTTTTTATATGTTTCTTTTGAAATAATGGCTTCTTCCTGGCAGAGTGACCTTTCAGCTCGTGTTGATAGAGTACTCGTTTCACTGTGGATAATGACACAATTTTACCTGCTTCTGACACCACCTTCACAAGGTCTTTTGCTTTTGTTCTTGGGTTAATATGCACAAGTCGGACCAAAGCACATTCATCTCTGAGACACAGAACCCATCTCTTTCCTGAGCAGTATGATAGCTGGACATTTCCATTTTGTTTGTACTTGCGTATAATTGCTTGTACAGCTGAACAAGACACCTTCAGGTATCTGGAAATTGCACCGAGGGATGAGCCAGACTTGTGCAGTTTCAAAATTCTCTTCCTGATATCTTGATGATGACTTTCCCATGGTGTTACACACAGAAGCAGTGTGTTTCATTCACAGGTGTGTGTCTAACTCAGATGTTGCCAATAAATCTATCGGACGCTTCCAAAGGCATGACATCATCATATGTGCTGTCCCAAACTGTTTAAAGGCATAATAATCCTAGTGTATGTAAACTTTTGACTTTGCAGAAAGTAATATAAATGTCTTAAAAAATTATCTCTCATTATAATGGCATTATAAATAATTTTGGTAATTCTACTTGACCTAAAACAGGTAAGGTTTATTCTGATTTCATGTCAGATAGTGAGAAAAACATGCATATGTGTCTTTTTATATAGTGGGGAAAAAAAGTATTTAGTTAGCCACCAATTGTGCAAGTTCCCCCACTTAAAAAGATGAGAGGCCTGTAATTGACATCATAGGTCGACCTCAACTATGAGAGACAAAATAACAAAACAAATCCAGAAAATCTCATTGTCTGATTTGGAAAGAATTTATTTGCAAATTATGGTGGAAAATAAGTATTTGGTCAATAACAAAAGTTCATCTAAATAATTTGTTATATATCATTTGTTGGCAATGACAGAGATCAAACGTTTTCTGTAAGTCTTCACAAAATATCAATGCTCTAGAGGAGATCTGCATGGGGGAATGGGCCGACATAGCAGCAACAGTGTGCGCCAACCTTGTGAAGATTACAGAAAACATTTGACCTCTGTCATTGCCAACAAAGGATATATCACAAATAATTTGTTATTGACCAAATACTTATTTTCCACCATAATTTGCAAATAAATTCTTTCCAAATCAGACAATGTGATTTTCTGGATTTGTTTTCTTATTTTGTCTCTCATAGTTGAGGTCGACC
This sequence comes from Phyllomedusa bahiana, assembly GCA_025379985.1. Taxonomy (NCBI): domain Eukaryota; kingdom Metazoa; phylum Chordata; class Amphibia; order Anura; family Hylidae; genus Phyllomedusa; species Phyllomedusa bahiana. The sequence continues at coordinate 98,233 of JAODAL010002772.1, read as the reverse complement.
TAAGATGTCAATTACAGGCCTCTTTCATCTTTTTAAGTGGGGGAACTTGCACAATTGGTGGCTGACTAAATACTTTTTTTCCCAGCTGTATGTTAACTTCTGGTTTCAACTGTAAATGGAAAAATAAAAAATAAAAAAGTTACGGCTCTTGGAAGGATGGGAGAAAAATAAATGAAGCACCAAAAAATTATGTCCGGCTGTCAGGAAGGATTTAAACATGTAGGCAAAGGTAAGCAAAGACTATTACCAAATACATGACTATTCTGATTTTGCTTTATTTTGAAGTTAAAGCAGTTCTTATCTCCTGCTTGCTGTCACGGATGCCCCTGTGACCCTCGTCCCTGTTCGCGGGCGCATCCGTTCCCCTACTCCGAGCGGCGCCCCGTCCCGCACCTCGGGTCCGGGGTCCGCTCACTCCTCTGCCCCTACCACAAGCCACTTACCAGGCCACGCTCCTGTCCCGTCCGTCTCGGTCCCTCGGCGCGCGCGTGCCGGCAGTGTGAAATTTAAAGGGACAGTGCAACGGTAATTGGTCATTACCGGGCACTGCTCCTATTTAAGTCCAGCCTCTTCCTGGCAGCCTTGCCAGATCCTTAGAGCTCATGCCTATCGAGAAAGTGTTCCAGAAAGCCTTGTCTTGTCTACCGTGTACCGATCCCACTTGCTTACGTTTACTGACCACGAACCTCTGCCGCCTGCCCAGACCTTCCTGCCTGACCCCGACTACGAGCCTGCCTGCCGATTCTGTACCTCGCCTACCCTTGGCCGCCACCGCAGGCAAGTCCCGCCAGTGGAAGCGACTTGGGAGATTCCCGTAGATGGTAGATTCCCGCCGCAGCAAGTCCATCCCGCTTTGCGGCGGGCTCTGGTGAATACTGGGACCTACTTAGATTCCGCTCCCTGGTGTGGGCTTCCACCAGTGCCTGCGGTGGTCCAGTAAATCCACTACCAGACCGTTACAGTAGGATCCGGCCATGGATCCCGCCAAGGTGCCGTTACCCAGCCTGGCCAGTCTCAGCAACTAGGTCAACAGGTGCAGCAACTGAACCAGCTGTCCACCATGTTGCAGCAACTCGTCACCGCCTCGCAGCAGTAACCTTCGCCATCTACTGTGGTTGTTCCTGCCTCAGCGGTTCCTGTGGCTCTGGGGGGTCCCAAACTTCGGCTGTCGCTCCCAACTAAGTACAATGGCGACCCGAAATACTGCAGGGGGTTCATCACCCAATGTTCTATGCACGTGGAGCTAATGGCCAATCAGTTCCTGCCCGAACATGCGAAAGTAGCCTTCGTGGTCAGCCTACTCTCTGGGAAGGCCCTGGCATGGGCTACACCTCTGTGGGACAGGAAGGATCCGGTGACGGCGGACCTACAGTTGTTCCTCAGTGAGTTCCGTAATGTGTTCGAGGAACCAGCTCGTGCATCCTCCGCTGAGACAGCCCTCCTAAACCTACGCCAGGAGGATCTGTCTCTGGGAGACTACGCGGTGCAAGTCCGCACTTTAGCCTCAGACCTGTCATGGAACAAGGCCACTCTGTGTGCCACCTCAAGCCGAGTTAAGGACGTTTTGGACGCTAGAGACATCCCATCTTCCCTCAGTGACTTGATCCGGTTAGCTACCCGCATTGATGTGCGCTTCTTTGAACGGGAAGAGGAACTTCGGCAAGAGCGTCAGCTAGCCCAACCTCGCCGGTTTCCTCGCCTGGCACCGGTGTTCCAGAGGCCTCCTGCGCCACAGTCGCCAACACCCACCGAGGAGCCCATGCAGATTGATCGGGCTCGTCTCACTGAGCAAGAGTTGGCCCAGCGTCGGCAAAGGAACTTGTGCCTCTACTGTGGCAGCCCAGAACATTTCCGGAGGAGTTGTCCCAAGCGTCCCAAGCATGCGGGAAACTCCCGCACCTAGGTTCTGTGGGAGAGGCATTCCTAGGTGCAAACTCCTCCTCTCCACGCCTGCTGATGCCAGTACAGGTCGTGTCTGAAGCTGGAATCTCGTTCCAAGTTCCGGCGTTTCTGGATTCGGGCTCAGCCGGGAACTTTATCCATCAGTCTCTGGTGAGACAGTATCGTCTTCCGGTGGTCCGCCTGGAGAAACCGCTCGCTATCTCGTCTGTCAGCGGGGAGCTGCTTAGCGACACCATCCAGTTTGCCACCAAGCCACTGTCCCTCCACGTGGGGGCGCTACATAAAGAAGAGATCTCCTTCTACGTGTTGCCTCGCTCCTCATTGGAAGTCCTCCTCGGACTTCCATGGCTGCGGCTCCACTCTCCTACGCTGGACTGGGCATCTGGAGAGGTAACTTGTTGGGGTCCCAACTGTCGGGGACGTTGTATGGTGACCCCTCGTCTGGTGCTTTCCTGCTCCCGCTCGACCCTTCGTGAGCCGCTGCCCGGTCTGCCGCCCGAGTATCTGGAGTACGCTGATGTGTTCTCTGAAAAACAAGCCGAGAGTCTTCCTCCGCATCGTCCTTACGACTGCCCGATTGACTTATTGCCTGGCACCAGTCCTCCTCGGGGCAGAGTCTACCCCATATCTGTTCCAGAGACACAAGCCATGTCTGAGTACGTCCAGGAGAATCTCCGGAAGGGCTTCATTCGAAAGTCCTCTTCTCCCGCGGGTTCGGGGTTCTTTTTCGTAAAAAAGAAGGACGGTTCCTTACGGCCCTGCATAGACTACCAGGGTCTGAACAAGATCACGGTGAAAAACCGGTACCTCCTGCCGTTGATCACAGAGCTCTTTGACCGTCTGCGGGGCGCAAGGATCTTCTCCAAGCTGGATCTGAGAGGGGCCTACAATTTGGTCCGAATCCGCAAGGGCGATGAATGGAAGACGGCCTTCAACACCAGGGATGGGCACTTTGAGTACCTGGTGATGCACTTCAGACTGTGTAATGCACCTGCCGTCTTCCAGGAGCTTTTGAATGACATCTTTAGAGATCTCCTCTAGACCTAGATGATATCTTGGTGTACTCTCCTGACCTCGAGACCCACCGCAGTCATGTTCGTCAGGTGTTGAAGCATCTCTGAGAGAACCATCTGTATGCCAAGCTCGGGAAGTGCCTCTTCCACCAAACCAGCCTTCCGTTTCTGGGATACATCATTTCTGACCAAGGCTTACGGATGGATCCAGCGAAACTGTCAGCCGTGTTGCAGTGGCCACGCCCAGTCGGCCTGCGAGCCATTCAGCGCTTCCTGGGGTTCTGTAACTACTATCGCCAATTTATTCCCCACTTTTCTATGCTAGTGGCACCGATAGTGGCACTTACTAAGAAACACGCTAACCGGCGCAGCTGGCCCGCCGAAGCTGAAGAGGCATTCTCTAAGCTCAAGTCTGCCTTTACCACAGCATCTATCCTTTCGCGGCCGGACCCCGCGAAACCATTCACGTTGGAAGTGGATGCCTCGTCTGTGGGGGTCAGAGCAGTTCTTACGCAAAAAGGGCCCTCAGGCAAGACCGTAACGTGTGGCTTCTTTTCCAAGAAGTTCTCCTTGGCCGAGAGGAACTACACGATTGGCGTTCGGGAGCTACTAGCTATCAAGCTGGCATTGCAGGAATGGCGTTATCTGCTGGAAGGTGCTCGCCATCCCATCCGCATCTATTCGGACCACAAAAACCTCCAATACCTCCAGGCGGCTCAGCGACTTAACCCACGCCAGGCTAGGTGGTAGCTCTTCTTCTCTCGGTTCGACTTCGAGATCCACTTCCGGCCCGCAGAAAATAACATGAAATCCGACGCTCTCTCTCATGCCTCCGATGTGGTGGGTGAAGAGACTACTCCGGAGCACATAATTCCCTCAGAACGTCTTATCTCGGCTGCTTCAGTTGACCTCCGGAAGGTTCCTCCGGGGAAGAACTACTTAAGCCCTGCTCTCCGCAGACATATCTTGAAATGGGGACATTGCTTTCCCTTTGGGGGCCGGTCCATCCGCGCCCGAAAAACATTTCTCTTGATATCCCGGTTCCATTGGTGGCCAGAGCTCGTTAAGGATGTCAAGGACTTAGTTGAGTCTTGTAACTCCTGTGCCCGTAACAAGACACCTTGTCACAAGCTGACAGGCCTACTACATCCATTACCCATCCTTACTCAACCATGGACCCATATAGCGATGGACTTTGTAACCGATCTCCCCCCTTCGGCTGGCAACACCATTGTCTGGGTGATCACAGATCGGTTTTCCAAGATGGTGCCTGGCCTGCCGCCTGCCCTCCGCCTGGCTGAGTTATTTTTTCATCACGTTTTTCGTTTGCACGGGCTTCCTAAACAAATCGTCTCGGACCGTGGGGTCCAGTTTGTTTCCAAATTTTGGCGATCCCTGTGTACCCAACTCCGGGTGAAGCTCGACTTCTCTTCTGCTTACCACCCTCAGACGAATGGCCAGGTGGAGAGGGTCAATCAGGTTTTAGGGTGTTACCTCCGCCACTTCGTCTCTGCAAGATGACTGGTCCAACTTGCTGCCATGGGCGGAATTCTCGTATAACTCCCTAGATTCAGAGTCCGCGGGGGCCTCGCCCTTCTACATCATATACGGTCTGCATCTGCGCCCACCTCTCCCTCTGGCATCTCCTGCTGAGGTTCCGGCGGCGGATACATTGGTCCAGGACATGAAGACCATCTGGTCCCAGACCCGCCAGTCTCTGCTCCATGCTTCCGAAAGCACGAAGACTCAAGCCGATAAAAGAAGAAGTCCTCCTCCTGTCTTCTCCCCGGGTGACAAGGTGTGGCTGTCGGCCAAATATGTCCGCCTCAAGATGCCTTCCTACAAACTGGGCCCCCGCTTCCTGGGACCCTTTGAAGTTCTTAGTCGTATTAACCCTGTCTCCTACAAACTCCGGCTCCCTCCTACCATGCGAATTCCCAATTCATTCCATATCTCACTACTGAAGCCTCTGGTCCTTAACCGTTTCTCTCCGAAGTCTGTTCCTCCTCCGTCTGTGGCTGATGCCTCCAATGTCTTTGAGGTCAAGGAAATCTTGGGTATGAGGAGAACTAGAGGGAAGCGATATTTTCTAGTTGACTGGAAGGGGTTCGGGCCAGAGGAGAGGTCTTGGGAGCCGGAGGAGAACATCCTGAACCGCACATTATCCAGAAATTCCTCCACTCCAGGAAGAGGGGGGGGGGGCCAAGGAGGGGAGGGTACTGTCACGGATGCCCCTGCAACCCTCGTCCCGGGTCGCGGGCGCATCCGTGTCCCCACTCCGAGCGGCTCCCCGTCCCACACCTTGGGTCCGGGGTCCGCTCACTTCTCTGCCCCTACCACAAGCCACTTACCCGGCCACGCTCCTGTCCCGTCCGTCCCGGTCCCTTGGCGCGCGCGCGTCGGCACTGTGAAGTGTAAAGGTACAGTGCACCGGTAATTGGTCATTACCGGGCACTGCTCCTATTTAAGTCCGGCCTCTTCCTGGCAGCCTTGCCGGATCCTTAGTGCTCATGCCTATCGAGAAAGCGTTCCAGAAAGCCTTGTCTTGTCTACCGTGTACCGAACCCGCTTGCTTACGTTTACTGACCACGAACCTCTGCCGCCTGCCCAGACCTTCCTGCCTGACCCCGACTACGAGCCTGCCTGCCGATTCTGTACCTCGCCTACCCTTGGCCGCCACCGCAGGCAAGTCCCGCCAGTGGAAGCGACCTGGTAGATTCCCGCCGCAGCAAGTCCATCCCGCTTTGCGGCGGGCTCTGGTGAATACCGGGACCTACTTAGATTCCGCTCCCTGGCGTGGGCTTCCACTATCACCTGCAGTGGTCCAGTGGATCCACTACCAGACCGTTACACTTGCTTACAGAAGGTTTCCCAGGTTACCGACCACCTCTCTCTTCTCTAGAAGCCCTGGCTGGGATGGTGAGGTCACTCCCTGCTGAGTCTTATCAGCAACTCAGGAACTTGTTATCTCTCTTACTGACAATCCTTAACCCATTAGAGCTCTAAAACTTTGTGTCCTCTCACTTATGAATCTCTAAGGCCATGTTCACACGGCTTATTTGGGCACGTATTTCAGCCCGTAATTCACTGCATACTGCGCGAATTACGGGCTGAAATACGGCCCAGGTATTACGGTAATCCACAGTTCTCATAGAGAACTATGGATTACGTCTCCTCTCCCCACTCGGAGAATCCGCCGAGTGGGGAGAGAAGTGGCATAATGATAGTCTATTACGCCCCGCAATTAAGCCGTGTGAACATAGCCTAATAGGCTCAGCTATGAGTAGCAGAGCTGATATGCTAAACACTGCTGTAGAACCTCCCACAGCCTTTAACCACTTAAGCCCCAGGCCATCACATTTTTGTTTAGTTTTTGCCTCCTTGTGTTTCAACAGTAACTTTTTTATTTTTTCAGTGACGCAGTTTTATTAGGCCTTGTTTAATGCTGGTAAATTTGTCATTTTCGAGGACATAGTTTGAGTTTACATATAAATTACTACACAATTAATTTTTTTTTACACCATGCACATTTCACACTATATAACCTGTTAGATTAATTCTACAGGTTATTCCAGTCATGTGGATACCTAATATGTGTAGGTTGTTTATGTAATGTAGGTGCAATTATTTTTTACTAAATATTTATTTTTATTTTGTTTATTTTTTTCTACACTTTATGTTTTTTACTTTTTTTTACTTTTTTTATAATCCAATGAAGGGATAACTATTTAACATTTTTTTTAGTACTGTATTAGCATATTCATGTATGGTAATACATTAGACTCTGTGTCACTATGACACATGCAGCAGTCAGGGCAGCACACAGTGTGCCCTGACTGCAGGCTTGTTATACAGACAGCCCTGGGGCTACTCTAGGTCCCCAGGACTAACTGTACAGACATTCCCCTGCTCCATCGGGTGATCGGGACTCCTGGTGACCCGATGGAGCAGGGGAATACTCTTTGATTATACAGCAATCACGGACCACGGTAATCAAAGGGGATTAGAGGTTTACTCTACTTCCCAGCGCTTACAGAGACTGCTCTAGGAAAACAAATGTTAAAGGTGTTTTCTCGCTACAAAGATCACATCTGTAATGGTGGGGACAGTATTGCATTACCTAAGTCATTTAGTACAGCAGGTATGAGCTAATCTGTGTGTCTAGAGCTAAATCTGAAAGAGGTTACCCTCCTTATTTACTTTCTTCAGACCCATTTACCACTCCACCACCTACCCCACAACCACGCATCCCAGTCATTCAAAAATGCCACTCCTTCAGCCCAAAATTATTCATATGCACTGATCCATCCTCTCCTGCTCTTACCCATCAGTTCATTAATTTCAAAACCCCCAATCGAATGTTTCAAAAGAGATAGAAACATTCATGATCACCTAGTCAATGCAGATTTTGGCCCCATTAAAAAAAACTAACCATCAGACATTCCTTGGTACCCAATGAAAGGGCACTTTCCCTTGTCTCTCGTGTGCCCAGTACTCCTCAACTAAAGGGGATGCCCCCTTGTTCTGCAAACAGTCCTGGGTATAAATAGATCTTGAGAGAGATCTCTATATTGACCTTTAATATATTTGTACATATTTATTATGTACCCCAAAGTCATCTTTTCTCTAAACTAAATAACCCTAACCTTGCTAATCTTTCTGGGTATTTCAGTCAACCCAGTCCTTTTATTATTTTTGTTGCCCGCCTTTTTACCTGTTCAAGCTCTACAATGTCTTTCCTGTGAACTGGTGTCTAAAACTGCACACAATATTCCATGTGTGGTCTAACCAGTGACTTGTATAACAGGAGAATAATGTTCTCATCATGTGCATCTATGCCCCTTTTAATACACCCCATAATCCTATTTTGGCTGCTGCCTGACACTGGCTGCTACAGTTAAGTTTACTGTCCACCAGGATTCCCAAGTCCTTCTCCATGTCACTTTTACCCAGCGTTTTTCCATTTAACACGTAATCATTTAATGGATTTTTCTTTCCAATGTGCATAACCTTGCATTTATCTGTGTTAAACTTTATCTGCCACTTCTCTATCCAGGTCTCCAAAATATCCAGATCCCTTTGTAATAACACATTATCCTCTATTGTGTCGATTACATTACAGAGCTTAGTATCATCTGCAAAGATCAATATTCTACTCTGCAATCCATGTGTAAGATCATTAATGAAAATATTTAAGAGGATAGGGCCCAATATAGAACCCTGTGGTACCCTACTAGTAACAGGGATCCATTCTGAGTATGTACCGTTAATTACCACCCTTTATTTTCTATCACTGAGCCAGTTGCTTACCCACTTGCAAACATTTTCCCCCAGACCAAGCATTCTCATTTTACTTACCAACCTTTTACATAGCACAGTATCAAATGCTGTAGAGAAATCTAAATATGTGACATCCAGTGTCTCACCCCGATCCAGCCTAGAACTAACTTCCTCATAGAAGCTGATGAGATTAGTTTGACAGGACCAAACCTTCATAAGCCCGTGCTGGAATACATTTATTTTCAGTGAGATACTCCAGGATAGCATCTCTTAGAAAACCTTAAGACAGTTTAACTATAACAGAGATAAAACCTACTGGCCTGTTGTTTTCAGGATCAATTTTTGACCCCTTTTTGAATATCGACACCACATTTGCTTTGCGCCAATACTTTGGGACACCCCATTATAATACAGTACATAAATATTAAGAATAGTGGCCTATGACATTACTTAACTCCCTTAGGACACGGGGGTATATACCATTTAGACCTGGCGATTTGTCGATTTTCATCTTCTTAAGACGGAGCTGCAATTCCTCCTGGGTTAGACAGGAAACATTTTGGGCCACATGTATGAAAACGGTTTAGGTCTAAAACTCACTTTTTTGGCCATAGGTTACTATGGGCAAAAAAGTGCGTTTTAGACCTAAACAGTTTTCATACATGTGGCCCTTAGTTAGGAATTTACCTCATCCCTCTGCTCATCAACAGGAAGCTCATTGTCCTTGGTAAATACGGTGGAGAAAACATTGTTTAATAGGTTTGCTTTCTCCTTATTGCCCTCTACAACACCTCCCTCACTACTTTTCTAGGAGCCAACATTTTCTGCTTTAATCTTTTTTATATTTATATAGTTACAAATATTTTGGGGTTAGTTTTACTTTCTATGGTAATGTGTCTTCTGTCTCCAGCTTTGCTGCCTTTATTATTTTACATATTTTATTTTTTTCCTTATAGCTTTTTAGTGCCATTTCACTGCCCTCCTGTTTTAGTAGCTGAAGCGCTTTCTTTTTGTTATTTATTGCCTCCTGTACATCTCGGTTGAGTCACATTGGGTTTTTCCTGTTTCTAATTATTTTATTACCATAAGGAATGTACCTCTCACTGTGTGCACCTTAGATGTTTTTAAAGATCTTCCATTTATTATTTTTCCTTCTATTTTTAAACACCTTGTCCCAGTCAATACGGTTTAGGGCCTCCCTAAGCAAAATTAAATTAGTCTTCCCAAATGTGTGATTTTATGGCTCTTCGACAAAAAACTCTATTGAAGGATTAATGGAAATGTATTATATAATGGTCCCTATTTCCTAGGTGCCCCCCAACTTGAACCTTTGTTACACTGTTAGGTCTATTAGTGAATATTAAGTCTAGAAGGGCCTTTCCTCTAGTTGGTTTCTGCACAATTTGGGAAAGGTTATTATCTTTAGTTATTGACAAAAACCTGTTTCCTTTAGGAGAGCTACAGGTTTCAGTTTCCCAATTTATGTCTGGGTAGTTAAAGAAACCCATAATAACAACGTCATTCTGATTAGCCACCTCAGCTATTTGCCTGAGGAGTACATCTTCCATAGGTTCTGTTATATTTGGGGGCCTTTAGCAGACCCCTGCTAGAATTATATTATTATTACCCCCATGTATATTTACCCATAATTAGGGATGAGCGATTATAATCAACAAAGTTGAAATCGGCACGATTTTTAGGTTGATCGGAAATTTCCGATCACACAATATTTTAGGTGACAATCTGCAGATAATCTATTACTATCGCACCATTTTCGGCGCTTCCTGTCATTTTGGCGGCCAGCAAATCAGCTTAGAGCATAGAGCAGGGTGAGCTGGGTGTGCGACGTCATGACTGTGATGTGTATGGTTGTCATTGGCTGGAAAAATCACATGACCTCATTTTGCATAGAACAGCGTTTCCTGTTCAGTATCAGTGTTTCAGTGTCTCTCACTAGAGCAAGACGTGTGCTACGTCTCTCTCAATACAGCTCAGCTCAGAGACACAGTTCTTCTCTTTATTCATACAGACAACTATGCTTTTAGCTGTGAACATTAGAATATAGGTAGATTAGAGAATTTCAGTTCTTAGTTAGTTAGACAGAGACTTTTAAAGAAGCATCTAGCGCTGTACAGCCGCGGGGAAGGGGGGGAGGGGGCGCGGACGGACAGACAGACAGGCTGGCTTTTTAAAGGAGGGTGTATATTGTGCAGCCCAGAATCTGCTTTGATCCTGCAGTGAAATGGCATTTTTTTTACCACTTTTTGGCCAGAACACCTCGCACTGGAGGTGAAATTGTACCTTTTATTCTGTGCAGCCCAGTTTTGTTCAAAGAGCCACCTTGTACTTACATTAGGATACAGAAATTTTCTAGTAACTGTTGGTGTATTTCATTGGTGCAAAAACCACCTTTTCTTATCCGTATAACTTTTAAATAGCTGTATTTCACTTTGGTGCAGCCCAGTTTTGTTCAAAGAGCCACCTTGTACTTAAATTAGGATACAGAAATTTTCTAGTAACTGTTCTCGTGTGTCATTGCTTCAAAAAACGCAATTTCTCATCCGTGTAACTTTTGAATAGTTTTATTGTGCTCGGTGAATCTCAGTTTGGTGCAGATAGCGCACTTGTATGATAGTTTGTTGAAAACTATCAATTCCTAGTCCTACTGGGCAGTTGTAAATCCCTGGGACTGAAGGAAGAACACTGTTGATTTTGTCTTACGGTTCTTCCACCAGACCGCATTTCACAGGTATTCGCTAGAAACAATTCTGTTTCTAATCCTAGTTGGCTGTAGGAAATTAGAGGGATTTAAGAATAGCTGTGATTTGCCGTCTTTCAATAACATGTAAGAAGTGGGCGAGGATTAAGCAACCCACTCAGATTCTTTGGAATTGCGGGGAGAGACGATGTGGGACTCTGTGTACCGGCATACAAATAAAGACAAACGACAACACTTGCTGACCAGGAGAACTGAGGCTTTACTTCTTTTCTCCCTCCAACAACGACACTTGCAGAACAATCCTGTCGCTCGCACAGAGATCCACACAGCACTGGAACCATGCACTCGCCCAGCAGTACCCGAGGGGGCTTCCTCCATGCCAACCTCACTGCTCTAACCTGGCTGTCCTCAGTGGCTCTTCCACTCAGCGCAGGGGCTGCCACGTCCGTCTTGCTGTAGTTAGGGTTCCTTTCCCCTTCTCCTATGCGCTGCGGCCAGAGGGCGAAGTTCTGCCCCGGCTCCCTCCCGGCTTGCTTATGCTGTAAACAGGGAACTATATACAAGTCCTTAAAGCCTTTGTTTTGCTTCCCTTTCCTTCCAGCTTAGTCTGCCTCCCCGCATTCTAGCCAGAATTGAGTGTCCTGCTCCTATCTGCCTCCTCAGTGCAGACTCTCCAACAGGCTAACAGACCCTGATTTCCTACATTTCTCACTATTTAACTGCCTTCCCCCTGCTGACAGCTAACCCCCCTTCTACTCTACGTTCCACCCCGGCAGCCCAAGGGCCCTTAGGACCCGGCACTCTGCGGAAGCTCACCCGCTCTCCTCGATACAGACTGTGCAAGCGTTCCGGCTCGAAGATGCGCTTGACTGCTCTTCGATTGACAAAAATGACGTCTCGGGTCCCATCCTGCAGGATGGACCAAATGCCCACACGCCGGTCAAATTCGATGACCTCTCCAGTGGTCCTTTTCTCGGCCACCCACACGCCAGCCACACCACGACAGGTCATAAACTGGTAGGCCTGGTCCTCCAGTTCCTTCTTGCGCTCCCAGGTCATCTGGTACGGGCGCGTCCTCCATGGTTCAGGTTCCGTGGCGGCGGCACCGGCTGCAGCTCCGCTCTCGGTCCCCTCAGCCCCCGGTTGTTGGTCGGGGCGAGCCGGCTCGGCCTCTTGATCAGGTCTCTCTGGTTGCTGCTCAGACATACTTAAGTACATTACACGCAAGTCCCGTAGCAGACTTAGCTTCTCTGCACACTCCACGTGTTTCTCCAGCACCTCCCACTCTTCCGGTGCTACTCGCAACTTTAAAGCGCCTCCCAGGGGTGAAGCTACACCTCTCTTAGCACGCTTGGCTCTGTGCTCCCACTGGCTGTTCTTCGGCGGGAAACTCTTGGCGCCCTTTCTGCTGGTCACGCCCCTCTTCTTCCTCGCCATGCCAGTCCGCCATGTTGCCAATCCGGCCATCCCGTACTGGTGTCTTCAGGCACATTCTGCAGGCTACTCACTATGCTATCGCTGTCTTGCAGTCCCTCTGCTCGGCCTGGAAATCCACAAACAGTCTTTATACACTTTACACAGTCTCTGTACACTGTACAATGCCGTCCCGTACAAACTCTAGTCCCATGGATCCTAGACTTCGGTGGCACGCCTGCGGGTGGGGAGACTCCCTCTCCCACCACACGTGTCTGTGTGTCTTCGTCCTATCGACTATGCCAAATGTAAGAAGTGGGCGAGGGAAAGCTACCCACTCAGATTCTTTTTATTGCGGGGAGAGACGATGTGGGACTCTGTGTACCGGCGTTCAAATAAAGACAAACGACAACACTTGCTGACCGGGAGAACTGAGGCTTTACTTCATTTCTTCCTCCAGCAACGACACTTGCAGAACAAGTCTGTCGCTCACATAGAGATTTACACAGCACTGGAACCATGCACTCGCCCAGCAGTACCCGAGGGGGCTTCCTCCATGCCAACCTCACTGCTCTAACCTGGCTGTCCTCAGTGGCTCTTCCACTCAGCGCAGTTGCTGCCACGTCCGTCTTGCTGTAGTTAGGGTTCCTTTCCCCTTCTCCTATGCGCTGCGGCCAGAGGGCGAAGTTCTGCCCCAGCTCCCTCCCGGCTTGCTTATGCTGTAAACAGGGAACTATATACAAGTCCTTAAAGCCTTTGTCTTGCTTCCCTTTCCTTCCAGCTTAGTCTGCCTCCCCGCATTCTAGCCAGAATGGGGTGTCCTGCTCCTATCTGCCTCCTCAGTGCAGACTCTCCAACAGGCTAACAGACCCTGATTTCCTACATTTCTCACTATTTAACTGCATCCCCACTACTGACAGCTAACCCCCCTTCTACTCTTCACAGAGATTCAGCTCCCTATTGGCTGGGGGTATTACACTGCTGTTGCTAGGCAGATTAAAACTGTGAACACATCTTAACATGAATCTATAGCCTTCTACTTAACATTCCTATTATTGCTATACCTAAGACCTTATAATACATTACACTACTTTCCTAAATAAAGATAACTAATGCTTTTACACATCTCACAAAGAGACGGTCAAAAACTCTTCCATACCTTCTTAAATTTTTATCTTTCTGAACATGGAGCGAAAAGCAGGTGGTAAGCGAGCAAAGAGGGGTGTAGAACATGGAGGTAGAGGTACGAGAGAAGGTGCTCCTTCCAGTGCTGGCGACAACACGCAAGCCAGCGGATCGTCTGTTGCAGGACCATCAGGCCTGTCATTGCTGGGTCGGTGCCCTGTGAATCTCAGTAATGAACAGCGTCGCCAATCTGTTCTTCAGTGGTTAATGCAACCTGCATTCAGCAGTCTTACCTCCTCGTCCTCCCAGTCACGGCCACTCCGGCCCTGCTAGCTGAACCTGCGTGATCCACGTTTACAGCCTCACCCGCCTTGATCAGTAATTTCCTCCAACCCACTTGACAGTAGAATGCAGGATTTTCAGACAGGCCTCGTTGACCTACTGGGGACATCTGTTTAGTTTGCTTCACATTCTAATGCCACAGTTGAACAATGTCACCAGTAGAATGGCAAGTAGCTCTAGCAGCAGCAGTATTGGAAAACGAGTTGTTTTTGATATAGTTTATTTCTTATTGCGAAATTTTCTGCTGATGGTCCATAAGGGCAACTGTGCGGGATTTTGGGTCATGCTGCGTTACAGGATATGGATAGTCAATGTCTATTTCACTAAAATACTGCTTCAAAGATTACTTTCTTCCGGCACTTTTTAATCTGTGGGTCATGCAGGTTTGAGGGTCATGCTGCGGTCCAGGACAGTTATAGTCAATGTCCAGTTCAACTAAAATGGTGGTTGAAATACTCCATTTTCTGGCACTTTTTTAATCTGGGGGTCATGCAGGTTTGGGGCTCATGCTGTGGCCCAGGACAGGTATAGTCAATGTACAGTTCAACTAAAATGGTGGTTCAAAGACTCCTTTTTTCCGGGCACTTATTTTTAAATCTGGGGGTCATGCAGGTTTAATGGTCATACTGCGGTTCAGGACAGGTATAGTCAATGTCCAGTTCAACTAAAATGGAGGTTCAAAGAGTCATTTTTCCGGCACTTTTTTAATCTGGGGGTCATGCAGGTTTGGGCCTGATGCTGTGGCCCAGGTCAGGTATAGTCAATGTCCAGTTCAAGTAAAATGATGGTTCAAATCATAATGCCTTCTGGCACTTTTTAATTTGTGGGTTATGCAGGTTTAAGGGTCATGCTGTGGTACAAGGGATAGTGAATAGTCTGTGACTTTTTTCTGTGACTCTTGTTGTCTAATTGTGTTGCCTAAGATGTAGCACGTATCCAGTTTACTGTTGTGGATGTTAATTCCAGCTTCTCCAGCCCTGTTTGGGTGTAAGAATGAAGGTATTGTTCCTCTCCCATAGACTTTAATGGTCATCGGCGATAATCTGTTATCGACTATCGGAAATCGTCATAATAATTGCCGATATCGACTATCGAATCGATAACAATAGTTGACACAATCGCTCATCACTACCCATAATGATTCCACATGTTCATTTCCTGTATCTACAATATATCTTCTCGCAGTGTTGGCTTCAGACAGGATTTTACATAGAGACATACACCTCCCCCTTTCTGGTGTTTAATTCTTATGGTTATTTATCCTCACTGATCCTCTCTATATCTTCCGTTACCCCCTGCTCCCCTTCCGCTTGCACATTTATTCCCCCCTCTTTTTCTTTTCTTCCTGTCTTCTATTCTTTTTTCCTTTTCCACTGTCCTCCCATTACTGCGTGATTCTATATTTTTTGCTGTGTTCCTTACATTTCTATTTCTCAATTTTAGATTTCACTTAAATAAAGGCCGGTTGGCTGAAATGTCAGACTTGCAGACATCAATTTCCATTACATTTGTTTATATTCTATTAATAATTTGTGCAGTAATCTTCCCCTCTATTTTACATTTTTAATGGAATATCTGGCAACTTTGTTCTGCACTGTAAATAAACTTGTATACCCTAATTGCATCTAAATCGGTGTTTATAATTTTACTGTATGACTGGTCTATTGATCACTTTCACAAGAGCACCAAACTACTCCCTATTAGTGCTAGAATTTGATATTTTATATAGAGCTTTATCTGAAGCCTGGGATTGGGCCACGCTCCCTTTTCTGTGATTGGTTGTTGGGACATGCCCTCTGTGCTACGATTGGCTACCTGCACTCTGTGCTTACTCCCTCTTAGCTGTGGAAAATGAAAGTGAAACTAGCTGCCTCAGCTGGTTGTGATGGCTGTGTCTGTATAATAAAAGCGGTCTGAGCTCATCTCCCAGTGACAGCTCTAATGTGAAGGATCTGGGCAATTACTGAGTCTCTAGCTGTTAGATTCACTCTTCCCCCTTAAAACACAGCCTTATACACTCTGGCCCCCTCTACGTCTTGCCTGATAACGGAGGAGCAGAGTGCATTTCTAAAATTTGTTTCATCAGTTTAAGCTGTAAGTATAACTGCTTACAGCATTGCAGGTGTTCTGGCTACAAGGAGCTTGTGCAGCCTGGGAGGGAGGTGACAGCTCTGCAGACATGAGAACTGACCATAGCAGGAGGTCTGCAGAGCTGTGAAATCCTCTCCCTTCCACTGCTCACACAGAATGATGATGTCACCAGTCTTCAGTGAGGGAAGACCCACCTATTGGGGGGAGACACGCCCCTGGATTTGAAGAAGTAAGAGACAGAAATAGCTCGAGCCTGCGAAAGTTTGTGATGAGAAAACCCCTTCAAGTATAGTTCTGTTCCTAGCACAGCTGCAGTGCTACGAGATACAAAACTCCTCTTTCTGCAGCAACGTCTAAAGGCTTCGCTGCAGAAAGAGGGCCTGCGCAGCCCAATATCTAAAGTTGGTGGGTGGTCGCTAACTAGTGTTCATAAACTTATTATTGTGTATGCTCTACCATAACAATGAGAGAGACTGATAGGGACGGAGGCTTATATGAGGTAGACTGATAAACAAATACATACTGTGTAAGGAGGGGGTAGTGCAGCAGACATGACATTTCTCCTGCATGGTGTAAGGAGAGGGAGGGACAGCAGACATGACATCGCTCCAGCACTGTGTAAGGAGGGGAGGGGCAGCAGACATGACACATCACTCCTGCACAGTGTAAGGAGAGGGAGGGGCAGCAGACATGACATCTCTTCTGCACAGTGTATGGAGAGGGAGGGGCTGCAGACATGACATCTCTCCTGCACGGTGTAAGGAGATGGAGGGGCAGCAGACATGACATCTCTCCTGCTCTGTGTAAGGAGGGGGAGGGATATTAGGGAACAGCATTTGCATTCTCAACAGCAGATCATTTGACCTGCCAGAACTGGGGGGAGGGTAATGCAATTGCACTTTTTGCCCTATGGTTACAATAGCTCTAAGTCTAACCCAAGGTTTGGTGCTCAGACCTCACTCTGACATTCCAGTGAAATAAAAGCAGAGCAGTTTTGTGAGGACATCATTCAGTGGCTTAGACTTTATGCACAAAGCAATTCTTTCTGAAGGATACACCAGAAAACTGCTGTACTTCCATCAACAAATCTCTATCATTGAGTATACAGGTATTTATATTACAAAAGAAGAATAGCGCACGACCCAAACTATTGTGAGGAGAATGCTACGGTAGTAAATAATGGACAAAAATTCATGCTCCATGACATATTCCTGTGTCACTGAGTTAGTGACAAGACACGTCACACATGAAGATGTCAGCTTATGAAGGATTGCATACCTGCTGTAAACAGCGTGGTCATATATAACATTACAATTCTGTAGGCACACATCTTCAGTATTGCAATCCTATTACTCTTAGCTCTTTCTATTCTCCAATTACCATCAGTAAGGACTGTGATTACAATTGTGAGGCTCTCATGTCCTATGCATACATTGCAAGCTGCAATCAATGCCTCAGCAGGAGCTTTTAGCCATTGATTACTGCTGCCAGTGATTGGGGACACTTGTTATGCAACCTATACTCATTAATATCTGGCTACCAGCTAACCCACTGTCAATAATAGAGGGTAATAACTGTAATGATAGTGGATGCATTTATAAACTCACTGACACCTCTGATTTGTCACCTCTGTACTCTTTCTTACAAGGTTATTTTAACAGCGATGATGTGAGTGTTTTGCAGCATAAAATATAAGAGAACCAGATCTGCAAGGTAAATCATTGCCTAATACCTTTAGGAAGCGATTACACTTGGCACTTTAGTAATGCACTTAAAAACATGTTAACAATGCACTTTAAATGACACAGAGAAAATAGGTGGTTTTTTTTAGTAACCATCATTGAATAAATCTGAAAATATTATTATTATTATTAATTGATAGCCCCCAAAAAGGCAAAAGGCATGTTTTTAACCCATTGTAAAAATTTCACATGTAATAGCACCCTTAGGCAATTTCATAGTGAAAACTACAACCTATCATCTTTAATGTAAATCTGCGCTATAGTTTATACAAAGCAGATTTTTGTTCAATGGATATTTGTAAATTTATGTGGAGGGTGTGGGGGAGAGGTGGCTTGTTACTACTTAGCATGCAAATCTCACCAAGTAAAAAACGAATGGTGTAGCCAGCTCACATTAATAACAGCTAGATATGTGATCCCATATAACTGTCTGTGCCCATGCCGATGCTCCAAGAGACGTATGTAGTATACCATAAAAAAGTCCACGATGACTGGCACCAAAACGGATAAAAGTAGAGGGATTTTATTTTTAAAAAATTAGCCCGTACAGTGAAATACAATGATGAGAGGCCCTTAGTCGTGCCCTTGCTGAAACATGTCAGCGTTATTGCTTCTCTGATCATTGTATTTGTGTCCAAAGCCAAGGCAAAATCTGCAGCCTAGAAAGTAAAAATCTGCACAAAAATCCTGAGATTTATGCAACAGAACTGTGATACATTTTTCAAGAAGTAAAATCTGTCATCTAAACATAGCATTACGCCTAGTATTATAAGAACACTAATCAGCATTGAGGTCTTGCAGGCCTGGGGTCCTAGGTTCAAAAACAACCAGCAGTCTAAAGGGGTATACATCTTTTGGGCCGTATTTTTGCACGTATTTCGGGCATTATTTTGCTGAACTATGGCCCAAACAATGTTCAAACAAGTTGTCATAGTCATCAATGTAAAATATGGGTCATCAATCACACGCTGCGTATTTTACAACCGCAATTTAGCACGTGTCTAAAAAGTAGCGACATCACTTCTTTTCAAGCACATACGAGGCACAGATGTGCCATGGGCTTATTACACGATGTTTGCGCTGTTGTAACTTTAACAGCGCAATAAGCACGTATTGCGGCATGTACGGTACGTGCCGCAATACGCTATGCGAACCCAGCCTAAAGCTAGATACAAAATGTTTCTGGCTCACTTTAATGTACACACTGGGCCGCATATGAGTAAATATATGTATTGATGCCATAGAGTCTCATTGTCAAAAAAAAGTATACTACATTTAGCGTACACAATCTTTCTTATTGCCGTTGTATAGAATAGCCTAGTCTCCTGCACTATTCTATACTTTTTTGTGGACTATTTCATTATATGGATAAGTTTAGCGTATGCATCAAGAGATTTCAGACGACATAAATGTGGTGTGTCCCTAGCTTTACCTGCCCAGAGTTTGTATATTTTCCCACTTATATATTTCCAACTGAGTTCTCCAAAAACATACTAAGGCGGTGCTTAAAGGTTCAGCTCTTTGATGCAGTTTTTGAAGACAAAACCAAGAATGGATTTAAAATAAGAAGCCTCCAGTTATAATCTATTCCTGGTTTTAGCATCAAAACGGCTCTTAAAAAGGTAAATGTTTGAACGAAGCCTAATTGTGCTTTCCCCCGTGGCGGATTGCGAGGGGGGAGAGCACAAATCCACTGTTTTTATGAGAGCAGTGGATTCCCGTAATTACTCCGACGATTGGCCCCTACTGCAGCGCAAACCCGGCGGGAGTACGGCCCCAAACCCGCGGACAAAAAACCCTTTGTGAACGAGGCCTAAAGGTTCAGCCCTTTGATGCAGTTTTTGAAGACGAAACAAAAGGTTTTAAAATAAAACCCTCCAGTTAAAATTTGGCTTAAAAAACTGCTCTTAAAAAGGTAAATGTTTGAACGAAGCCTAATTGTGCTTTCACACATTGCAGTTTTGGTGCGTTTGATGCAGTACTGCACAGCAATGAAACTGCCTTTATTACCGGCAAGTTTCTGTCAGTTATCTAAACTCTTTGGAAAGGTGTTACAAGTGATCAATTACTGTATTGAGAATCTGCAAGACTTCAAAAACAACAATTCAGTTCAGATGACTGAAAGGAACTTGCTATTTTATTTCTATGCAGTACTGCAAACGGGAAAAAAAAAAAAGCACTAAAACAGAATTAAAACCGCACTGTGTGAAAGCACCCTAACAAGGCTGTAATAGTAGTACCAATGACTGGACCAGATCCCATCAAGGGAGAGGAGTAGAGTCTTTTCTAAGGCAAGCTTTGTTTAGACTTTGCTCTCACAGGACAGAATCCTATCTCATCTTTGGAATGAAACAAACTTCGGCAACAAAGAAAACTTCTTCCGGCATTTGCCAAGGGTGCAGTTTTGTTGCGGTTTTAACTGCACAGCAATTAAACTATTTTTATTACCAGCAACCTTTTTTCAGTTATCTTAAGGCTGCCTTCACACAGTGCAGTTTTAACCGCGCTCCAATTAAACTGCCTTTATTATTAGCAAGCTTCTTTCAGTTGTCTTAAATGTTCGAATGTCTTCAGGTGAGTGCATTTTAACCGTGCTCCAATTAAACTGCTTTATTTAGCAAGCTCTTTCAGTTGTCTAAACTGTTCAGAAAGGTGTTTCAGGTGAGTTATCAATTACTGTGTTTGAAGTCTTGTAATTGATCCTTTACTCTCCAAACATTTTAGGTGAAAACAGCATGCTGGTAATAAAGGCAGTTTAATTAGAGCGCAGTTAAACTGCACCATAAGGGTGCTTTCACACGGTGCGTTTGATGCGTTTTTTTGGATGTTTTTTGTGCAACAATGTATATAATTAATTGCTGTGCCTTCCTGCACAAAAAACGCATCAAAAACGCACCGTGTGAAAGCACCCTAACTGCGCTGTGTGAAAGCACCCTGTTTGGAAAGTGAGTAATCAATTAGTGTATTGATAATCTCAAAGAATTCAAACACAGTAACGGATTACGCACTAGAAACACCTTTCCAAACAATTTAGATAATGGATAGACGCTTGCTGGTAATAAAGTAAATTAATTGCAGTGCAGTTAAGGGTGCTTTTACACCGTGTGTTTTTGGTGCATGTTTATTGCAGAAATGCACAGCATTAAACTGACTTTATTGCTGTGCCTTTCTGCAGAAAAAAGCATTCAAAAATGGACCCAAACACGCATTTAGCAATGAGCAGTGTGATCGCCGATGTATGTTTACTTGCGTCTTTTGGATCTGTTCTAAGAATTGACATATCAATTCTTGATCCGAAAGAGACAGCAGGAGGCCTATTTAAAACTATAGGGTGCGATCCTGCTGCACCCAAAACGGATCCAAACATGCGTGTTGGATGTATTTTGGATCCGATCGACGCTGCGTTTTTGGATGTGATTTTCGGATCCAAAAACGCAGCGTGAACAAACCCTTAGAAACAAGAGCTGGACAAAGTTTTCCTTGTTGCTGAAGATAATTACTCCGCCTGATGGTCTGCAGGTAGTCCGAGCACTTGCCATGGCTTACAAATTAGACTGGCTCCTGATCACAGGGGATGAGCTGGGTTGCTTTCCTTTTGTGGTCTTGTGTGAAGCATATGCTCACAGAGCCATATTACCGTTTTGTGCGGTGCCTAAAATCCATGGGTTTGAGAAAGAAAAGGACCCAGTAAGCTTCACTGGAGGCAAGAACTGCTGAAGTTACAATCTGTACACAGCACTGGAGAAAAATGAGCAGAAATCCTTGAGACAACCTTGGTTTTCTACTGTTATGTTTCATTTCTTGTAGATTTCACCAACACGGATCAGTCCCATCCAACAGTTGTCATCAGCAATCTCTTGCAATGCATATTCTGCACTGAATTTGCACAGAAACTTAGAGAAGTGACCTGCACCCCATTCTTGTATGCAACACATAATGCATCACACAACATGTAAAAAGCACAGTATGTGCCTAGATGGTGTGTATTATCATTCCAGCAAAGGGGACGTTTTACGTGCAATTTTTTACATGCATTTTCATAAGTTAAATACCCATTTTATGCATCAAAATGTGTGTGAAATAAACACCATGCGAATGTGGTCTAAGTCAACACTTTTTATGGAACAGAAAATGAAAAAAAAGTAGTAGTAGAGCAAAATTGAGCTCCAGACAAGTGGACAGTTGCATATGGCTGGAAGCAAGCCCACATGCAGCCACCAGTAACCGAGCTTGCTAGTTACAGTGGGTAACCCATATTAGGCATATGCAAGTATGGTCTGGCCCTGTGTGGCCCACCTTTTGGTGCAGCATCCTTACATACATTAGTGCACACCACAGATGTACCTGCATTTTCCACATATGAAGACACAAACTAGTCTGCATAACAGCTTGTAAATGAACATTGCAGCCATTGAAACAATCTCCAACTATAGGGTTTGTTAATTCTGCCCGTTTAGCTGCAAGGATATACAAAAGATGCTTAAAAATACATGCAAATTTCAAGGGAGGTAATAGTAAAATGTAACAAAAACGATGTACATTTGTTATCTCTAAAATTATTCTGTGGGTCAGTAGAATTCTGATGTCATTTATATCACACAGCGAACGCAATAAAAATTAAATCCTTCCCCCCTGAACATCACAATTGTTTTTTTTTTCCCCTTTTCCTCATTCTGCCCCATAAACAATTATTTTTGGTTTTCTAGTACATTATAGTACCATACAAAGATACATTTGTCCAGTAGAAACAAGCTGATACAGTTATATTGAAGTAAGGGTGCTTTCACACAGTGCATTTTTTGATGCATTTTTGCATAAAGGTACAGAAATTAAAAGTTTTTCGGTTAAACCACAGTTCAAAAGCAATGTCTGATTTTCATAACTTTTTTGAGTCAATTAAAATGTATTATTACTTTTCTCAGTTTCAAGTTGTTTCAGGGACCATTGTGGGGCCTTTTTTAATGGAAAGGTACCAACAATTTTCTTGGGGGAACAGGCACAATAAATTAACTATACTGTAGTGCCTATGTGTGAACTGATATTGAGGGTCACGTGTGCACTTTTATAGGCCTGCTGTAATAAACCAAAAGTAGACATGTACAGAGAGCATCATTATGGAACCAACATAGGAAGCAAAGTTTGAGCACATTGGCATCTAACTTTAGGGCATTTATATAGTGGATTTTAGTGTACTGGATTTACCAATCCAAAGTTAGGTTTGAGCCGCCACAGCAACTGGCTAATTTTGATTGTGGGGAGTATAAATCTGGAAATAACAGACTGAGAGACAAGATTTCCTACACCTTAAGGGAGGTGTACAGAAGACCTCACATTAGATTTCCCCACATGACAAAAAACTGGCCATTTGGACACAATGGGCAACATGTATGAACTGGGCTGCACCAGAAGTCTGGCGTTTTTTTAGCCCGACATCTGGTGCAGCCCCTTTCACAGTATTGTTAACACGCCCGCAAACTATTATCAGACGCATTACAGAGCGCCCGCGGCACTTTATAATGCGCTTGATTTTGGAGGCGTGCGGGAGGCGCAGCGCATCAGAACCGTACGAAGCTACACATTTATAGCTTCAGTATGGCAATTCCAGGCGCATTACTGCTGGAACAGGTAAACCACTTTCAAAATGTCGTGTTAGCGCTAGAATGCGCCTGATTTATGACTCGCAGTAGACCTGGTTCATAAATCAGGAGCATTCTACAGTATTCTAATGCGCACAAAAATTGTCGCCCAATATCTATTTTGCTTATAAATCTGGAGTTCCTTCTAGAGGAAACACATCTGGGCAAGAAGCCTTTTATGGGTAGAACATAAGGGTATGTTCACAAGGTGCAATCCCAGCGTATAGCGACACGCGCAGTGCACCAGGTGTACTTCTAAAACAGTGTTTCTCAACTCCAGTCCTCAAGACCCACCAACAGGTCATGTTTCAGATCTCCCAGAATGCACTGACAATAATTACATCACCTGTGCAATACTCAGGAAATCCTGAAAACTTGACCTGTTGGTGGGTCTTGAGGACTGGAGTTGAGAAACACTGTTCTAAAGTGATCTTTGCCGGCCCCCATTCACTCTCGTTTTTTGTGTCGAGAAGTAGTGACAGGTCACTTCTTTCTCCCACCGTGTACTGTGCGCCAGGGAAAACTGCAGGTGATCATAGCTCTCAATGAGAGCCATGAATTACCAGATTTGCGGGGTGTACTTCGGGCGTATTGTAGCACAATTATGCCACGAATTACAGGCCCAGAAAATACGCCATGTGAACATACTCCAACTTTAGTGCCATTATAGGGCTTTATAGGCTGCAGCTTTGCAGATTCACCTCTTCAGGGCAAAAGTTCTGCTAAAAAAAATACAGGGGGAGTGCACCAGTACTGGTGTTTCCAGTCTTCTTAAATACCAGAACCTTATTTCTTTGTAATTTCTGGAGAATACCTCACTGAACCCCTAAAACTTATGTGGAACTACTAGAATTGAAGACCATAATGTGAAAAATACAGATTATAAAAACAAGGTGGTTTTCATCAAAAAACTGAGCCACAAATACAGGACAGACACATGCTACAAAAAGCTCACGCCTGTTGTTGTGGTGCAGCTGTAACCGTGGTGTAAAAATTGTGTCAAACATTTATGGTACCTCTCCCACATGATGAATACACTGAATTTCCATACAATATTTCTGTGCAGATAATCCACGGCAGTACAGTAGTACCAAGGTGAAAGGGATTTTAAAAATGTCAACCATATGCTGTAGAAAAAAATGTGCACTAAAATGGACCTGTGAAGTGGGTTTTAAAGCCAATTTAAAATATGCTGCTAAAATACAGCACAATTTCTTTTTATACCTAAACCACCACTGCAGTCCACACCGAATGCTTAAAGGGGTTTTGCTAAGAAGTGAGTTCCTTACCTAACAGGCTGATACTCCCCTCTTGAGGCTTGAAAAAAAGAGGCGTTGTGTTTCTGTGTTTAAAAAAACAAGTACCTGCTCTGTGACGTCATCACTCCATCTCCCATGCACGTTCCTGATACTCAGTCTCTGCAGTTGAGCAAACATTGTTTTACTAATCCACAGAGGAGAACTGTATTGTACACAAGCTATATGCTTTAAGCTTTATTTCTCCCTCTTATTTGCTCAGGAGAGAAGATAAGCTCAGCAGGCAGCCTTTTTTCATTCCTTCAGGAATGACTGCAGGGTGAGAGGGAGGGGGGCTGAGCATAGTGTCTGCATGTTTACTCAGATAATTACATTACAACCAGTGGATTCTCTATACAAAAGACACAGGATCTCTCTCTCCAGTCCCTTCAAAGTTCGTTCATGTTCTCTGCTAACAGATAAGAAGTGCAAACAACGCAAGCAGGGCCAGATCAGCTCCTGGTCATGTCTAATGTAAACTGTCAAGAAACTAAGAGCATCTTAGTCAGGCTGTAGCTCTCACAGGCTTCACTTTTTTTAATGACATAATTAGAAAAGTGATTAAATACCCATTTTGGAGGATCTCACATCAACATTAAATCGTGGCAAAACACCTTTAAACAGGGGCCCGAAGTCCCCTGCCCCTCCTCATTGCACTCGCACAGAGAGGAAGTTCTTGACCACCAGACGTAACAGAATTCTGCACTACTATAGTAATAGTCCCATAGGCTTTGAATGGAGCGGCAGTGCGCATGTTTAGTCACTACTGCACTGAAAGAGTTCCTCGTTGCGCAAATAGGGGGAAAGTATGGGGCACTCAGACCGTGTGCTGGGACCCCCAGCACACAGACATTAATCTCATAGCCTGCAGATAGGGGATACACTTAGTAATAAGAGATTACAAGGTAAAATTGTTTTACAAAAGATTTATTTTTTGTTAAATCAACAGCATCAGCCGATGGAAAATTGCCAGATGATTAAGTGGATAACAGGGGAAAAAAAATAAATCTTATTTCCTCGTACTGTTAATATTACCTTCTTAACTCTGTAATTTGGGACCTGATTTCATTAGAAAATACAAGTTAAGAGTTAAATCTGCTAGAAAATCCACAGTGTCACATAATGAAGCTGCAGTGGAAAACTAATCAGATAGTGATGCAAGATTGAGGCAAAATTTTACATTAGTTTATATTATTTAGTGCATGTAGAGATCCTATTGTGTGATACATCGAGATAGTATATAGTCGGCGGTACCCGCAGGTATGACAGTAGGATAAGGCTGGGTAAGTGGTATCGTTGTCGTGTATTTCTTGGCACAGAATACTTGATTAAGTCCTCCTTCATTGTTGCATACAGCAATATTAATTGACCTTTACAGACAAAGAGGAATAAATATAGACTCGATCTGAAGGTGCATTGCCTGCTGAAGCTTTCATTTTACAGTTTCAGTTTGTGTCCTTTATTTTCTAAGTTTTCAGCTACGTGCATCCACTAAATAGGCAGTACACAAAGAGCTGCAGCTAAGCCCCATGGGGCTAGCTCAATGCAGACAAGGGCAGGCGACAGCTTCCACAAAGGCCTGCACGGAAGGCAATTTGCTGTCACTTTATGGAAACATCCAAAATAAAGTGCCAGAAGCTCCAACGCTTGAAGCAAGACACCTCTCTTCACAGTCCATAGGTGCAAAATACACCATAAAGTACATGTATGGCTTCCCAGGATCCAGGGTCACATGAACACTTGTTCAGTTAAATAGTATAGAGTCTGGATCTTGATTGGCCATTTGTGCTATGTGCTTGAGAACGTCCTTCTTTGTTATAATTCCCAATAATCTCCTGGAAAGGGAACAAAAGACAAATTAGAATATGTAATGTAGGACACTGAAAATTATATGTGTTCTGTATTGCCATGAAATCATTTCTTAGATTGTGAGTCTACAATTCCTGTAGTTCAGAATACCACCCCCCTTCGGGAATGGAATGTGTAGCCTGTAATTGTGAAACTTCACAGAAAGTCATTTTGGACAAGTATATTACCCCGTGTGGTTACAACCCAGTGCATATCTGATAAGCACTAAATTGATGACAATTTTACGACTCGTAACATATACAATCCCCATCCAGTAAAGTCCAACAGATGTGGCCTATGACCCCCCCCAACAATAAAACGATTAGGCACAACAGTGCAGAGGTCATTGATCTGTCCACAGCAGAAGCGCAGTCCGTGATTGCCATCTTGTGAGGATAGTAAGCAACAACCCTCATTAGACATCAAGTGTCCACCCACCTCATATTTTCAGCCAGTAAAAGAGCAGCCGAAATTATGAGAGAGGAGGGGAAACCTGGACAGAGATTTGGGCCTATAAAACACATGGCCAGACTCAAATCTGTGTTCATAGCTTGGGGTTCAATTTCTGATTGAGTTGTGTTCCATTTTCCTTTATCCATGCCCCTTGGATCTGAAAGCTGAAGCATCTGTAAGTGTGAAATCTTTTTAAGTTTATCCCTTTTTATTTTATAACTGTTTGATGCGTATGTCATAGTCCTTGTTAGTGTATTTTACGTAAGCATTGTAAATCGTTTAATATTAAAGTTACCACTAATACGTTAATTCTTGTCGCTGCACGGATCCATTTTCTTGAAGGAGTGTATTTTTTTGTAGCTGCTGGAGAGCAGTGAGGTGATAAGCAGTCCTTCCTCTCTGATCTCCTGTCTTTTGATTATTGAAGGAAGTTGGTGACAGCGGATAAATTGGGGTGGTGGAACTGTCTTGGGGTGCTATTTATGCTTGATTTGCTACCTGATTGAGAGATGCGCGCATGTGGAAATAAATCGACTCCATTACAGTGGCCCCCAGTCACGTGCTGGTGAGTGTGTACGTGACAGAGTATGACACATGCTTTCAGCTCCATAAACGTGCAGCTAATTTTACTCTGTTATGCTGTACATATTGTATACAGATGCTGAGAAAGTTTTCTTAAATCGTGAATTTACCCATCTTGTACTGTACTCATGAGTTAGATCTCGAGTAGGATACTTTTTAGTCAAATTTATAGAGGCCGTAAACTGTTGTAATTTGACATTAGGCCTACTGCTCACCCCTATGCAGCATTTAAAGGGGTTGTCTTGCTACAAAGAATAGCTTCCAAAATGTAGGGAACACTAAATTAAGACGTTTTCCAAATATATTGCTTTGTCCATCTTATTTTGTTAAGATGCTAAAAGTAATATCACCTCCCTGGCTGTTTCAGTTCCCTCAGTGACTGACCTGTGTACAGCTTTTCCCCTGCTGTTTGTTCTATGTGATAGCAGGGGGTGATGTCATCACACAGGTCACAGCAGCTCTGTGCTGGCCTGCAGTAAAAAGCTTGTTTTTATCTAAAGTAAACAGCACTAATTACATGCTTTTGTTTGTAGATCAGATAAAACCACCTGCTAGCAGTTTCAGGGAGCTTCTAAATTAATTAGCACCTAAAAACACAGAGCTGAATACAGAGTGACTGCACCCTGATTATGGAGGAGTCTGACCAGGAAGTAATGTTACATTATTTCATTCATAGATCTCTGAAACTCTGTAGGGAGACAACCCCTTTAAGGCTATGTCCACACAGCACAAGAAAATGAGCATATTTTTGGCAGTTTTAGGATTCTAAAACCACTGAAAATACAACCATTCAGGCAGCCCATAGACTTAAAGAGAAAAAAACAACCTGTCAACTACACAGGTTGTTTTTTTTCTGCTCGTCTTCTGGCGCCGGTGGATTTAGCAACATGTTGGTTAATACGCCGGCGTTTTTAGTTTTTTCGTCGTCTTCACATACAATCAATTGCACGGGCCAATGGCAATAAAGAACCAACCGCAGTTTTTTACAAAACAGTGACACAAACCAGTCGACTTTCTGATGGTTTTTGTCCGATGCCTTTGTCCGATGCTGTGTGGATCCAGCCTAAGGCCCCTACTGCCTATGTATAGCTGTGTATACAGTGATCACCTAATTTACCAACAATACGTCGCGGGGGGAGATAAGTGACATGTCAATTACTAGCGGCGAATATGCACTGTGAATAATGAATGTCAATGGGGCCGGCCCCCGCCCCGCGGGAGTCGGCGTGAGCTCTCGAAGTCCCGGCGTAATTGCAGGGCGTAATTACGCACCGCAATTATGCCATGTGAACATAGTCCAAGGCTATGTTCACACAATGTATTGCAGCGCGTACACTACGTGCCGCAGTACATTGTGTTTCATGAGCTCGCGCTAATACGCGCGAACGCCTACGGTGCAGGAGGGGGGCCTTCCGGCCCCATAGACATGCATTACTCAAGGCGCGTATTGGCTGCGAATAATTGACGTCACTTATCTCCCCACTCGTACAATACGACCGTATTGTACGCGCGGGGAGAGGAGGCGTAATCCATAGTTCTCTATGAGAACTATGGATTACCGTAATATCGGGGCGCATCTCACCCGTATTAGAGCGCAAATTACGCCGTGTGAACATACCCTTAGAATGTTTCAATGCATAATAAAGAGACACTAGAGAGGAGGAAAAAAAAAAAGGTCTACTTTAGAACAAGTGCAGATGAATGGATATCACCAAGTGTTACATAAAATCTCACCCATTGTGTGTTACTAGGCACTGGCGTAGTCCCAGTTTACGAAAAATGTCAACCACAATCTCCATTGGAGTCTGGTCTGTGATTGTAAAGGGACTGAGGTCCATAATACTGCGGAGCTTTAAGCTTGGCGGTGCGGTAGGCGGCTGCGGTGGATTATGCTCTGTGAAGTAAATTCTGGATGAGCTTACTATACCATCTTGTTTCTTCCTGGCACTCTCTAAAGAAAGAAAAAGAAATTTAGAGGAAAAATAAGAAAGAAAAAAAAAGTCAATAGACCACTATAATCTGAACGGTTTGTATGAAAAGGAAGACTAGCTGATGTGCACGTACCACTTGTACTACTGCATGCTGAAGAACGTATCACTCCTGTGTATAATGACCACCAATATACTGCGCAGGTCACATCACACTACCCTCAGACTGTATCTTCCTAACATATTCTTCTTGAACGTTTGTAGAGATATTCATTACAGTGCCTATAAACCTTTTTACTGAACATGAAGAAGCCTCCTAATTGAAATTTAGAAAAACAAAACTGTTGTATGACTAACAACAAATATAAAAAAAAGTACAGTTTTCAAGGCTCCTGTACGCTGTTATTTGAGACAAATCACTGCCGCAAGAGACGATGTCTCCACAGACAACAAGCTGCTGTGCTGGATTCCAAAGAGGAGACCAGGCAACTAAATAGACAGTACACATAGAGCTGCAGCTAAGCCCCATGGGGCTAGCTCAATGCAGACAAGGGCAGGTGACAGCTTCCACAAAGGCCTGCATGGAGTAAAGCAGAAGTTAAGACGTTAGCAAGGTGGTCCATCAACATTACAATATTTAGTGGTTCTCAGATGACCACTATAACTCTATGGAAAACTGATAATTGGCTACGAAGCAAGGAAAATGTCACCCCAATATGATAAGTACAGATTTAAGAAAAGTGAGCTGATACTAATACAGATAAAAAAAGCCCTTACCTATAACCTTTTTACAGTGAGAAGCTTCTTTGGATCATGTTCTTTAAACACAATGTACCAGTGAAAGAAAATGGGGCCCTCACCTGGTGCCCAAAGGAGCCTCTCATCCTGGCACATGTAAAGAGCAGCACAGAACATGTAGTACTGCATTGCACTGTACAGAGAAGCTGCTAGACCGCCAATCACTGTATGCACCTCACTAATGTACGTAAGAGCAGTACAGGACATGTAGTACCGCGTTGTACTGTAGAGAGGCGCTGCTAGACAGCCAATCATTGCATGTACTGCACTAATACAAAGGTTTTACAAGTAAAATGTTCAAGACAATTGGTTGAATCTTCCAATCACATGCACCGTAGATCATCAGTGTCTGCGACATTGTATGTTGAAACTATTCCCAACATACAATCACTATTTCCTCGGACATTGTATGTTGAAAATATTGTATCCTGAGGCCACTCTAAGGCCCCGTTCACACGGCTGTTCACGCCGGATTTGCAAGTCGGATTGCGCTCGCAATTCCGGTGTGAATAAGCGGCGGGACGCGGGCGGGGCGGGAGCGCGGCGGGGGAGCAGCCCGCCGGCCCCATAGACACTGCATTATCTACGGCGCGTCCGCGCCGTAAATAATGTGCATGTCCCTTTCTCCCCGCCCGGCGGATTCGCCGAGCGGGTAGGAGCGTCGGAATGCACTGTTCTCTATGAGAGCAGTGGATTACCGTAATTACTCCGACGGATTGGCGCCGTACTGCAGCACAAATCCGGCGCGGAGTACGGCACCAATCCGCGGTCAAAGAAGCCGTATGAACACGGCCTATCTAGAGCAGTGTTTCTCAACTCCAGTCCTCTAAACCCACCAACAGGTCATGTTTTCAGGATCTCCCACAGAAACCACTGACAATTATATCACCTGTGTCAGAATCTCCAACAGAATGCATGGACAACAATTACATCACCTGTGCAATACTGAGGAAATTCTGAAAACTCGGCCTGTTGGTGGGTCTTGAGGATTAGAGTTGAGAAACACTGAACTAGAGGAACCACTGTGTATTTTCAGACTAGGCAGTCAGTTTAATGTGTCGCTAAATTTTTGGGACTGTGCAGGGAGTAACTTATTGAACTAAGAGGTTGCATCACACCTGAATCTTATTTTCTGAAATACTTATCTTCTTACCAATGGAGATGACTAAGTCTCGTCTTAACACAAATCCCACAAGCCTCTGAGACTCTCGAGAAACCACAACGGGGAAGCCGCTATAGGTTGTTTCCGTAATCGCCGCCTCAATGTCCGCCACAGTCATACTATCTTGAGTAATGACAGTCAGTGTTGGGTCATTACGCCGTGGTCGCATTACATCCATTGCAAGAGTTTTATGGCTAAACTCCTCTTTGGCCTCCAGAAAAGGGTAACCATTCAAGCGGATATGGGCATCGTAGATACTTTCCCTTCCCAAAGCATCTGCCACCCACTTGCTGGTCATGGCCGCAGCCATTAAAGGCACAATGTACTCCAATCCACCGGTCAGTTCAAACATGATGACTACAAGTGACACTGTCATGCGAGTGGCTCCACCTGGAAAACAGAGAAAGTTTTAAAGGGGTGTTATCGTTTCATTAAATGGTCTTCAGAATAAGGGGACAGTGAAAACAAGCAACTTTGCAATTGGATGTCATTAGCAAAGTTGCCTTGTTCTCACAGTGTCCCTTATCTTGTGTTTTTATTTACACTGATATCCAGTGCGGGTCTAATCCCTCCTGATCCCTCCTCCTTGCAATTCACTAGCTGAGAGCTCATTTACATTCTGTACAGCCCCTGGGTCGATTCACAGGCTGTACAGAATGACTCAGAGTTAGGGGCCGTAGCATTTTTCTGTCTCCACACCTAGCAGAAACAGACTGCAGCAGATTGTACAATGAGAAAACATGACAGTTTTGACCCTGTGCCTAACTCTCCTGCATACACGCAGATCTGTGCAGTTCTTAGAAAGCTGTAATACATCTCCAGCTGTGAGAGATCAGTGCTCAGATTAGATTGAATGCAGCCTGTGGTATGTATACAGCTCTTATAAAATAAGACTGATAGGGAGAGAAACAGTGATATGTGGACTCAGAGGGGAGGGAGGGGGAGTCTCAGGCCAGCAGTGAAGGGGGGATGATGTCATCCAGCTGGGAGGGGAAGAAACGCCCCTGCATTCACAGAGTTGAGAAGCTCAGAGAAGTGTGAATGAGCCGAAATAAGGAAGCGATACATCCCCTTTAAAGCTTTACATATTATTACAAAAAAATATAGTAAGTAAAGAGCTGTTCAGATAAGGATGTGTGAAAGTAATGGTTTATTCTAGGTTATGTGATGAACCAAAGATATGTATACACACGCACATACATACAGACACATTATAGATATTGTGGTCAAATGACAAAACACACCACGATACAGTAACAACTTCAAGTAAATTGTCAGAATTAGCAAAACTATCCTACTAATGGCCATTTAACCCTTTAAGGACAGCTATTTCCAGATTTTTGCTTTTCGGCCTTGGATTACAACATAATTTTTGTTATTTCGTTTACATAGCTTTTTAAAGTCTTTTTTTCTTTTTTGTGGGACAAGAGGTACTTTTTAATGCCGACATTAGCTGTACAACATAATCTACTGGAAAACAAAAATTATATGTATGAAGAAAGGTGAAAAAACCCTAAAAAATGAATTGCAGTATTTTTACTGCAGTTATTTTCATGGAGTTCATTGTTCAGTAGCAATGATAGGTTTTCTATATTCTGCCGGTCAGTACGACTACAGCTATATGAAAACTCTACAAATTTTGGTTTTATTACTTTAAAAGAAAAAACTATTTTTTTTAAGTTGCTCTACAACAACATTTTCTGCGACCAATAACTTTGTTTTTCAATCTATGGACCTGGTGAGAGCTCGTTTTTTGCGGGCTGAAGTGTAGCTTTCTTGGTATTACTCTGGGATACATGCAACTATTTCATCACTTTCATCCAATTTTTTGGGGACACAAACTGCCCAAAAAATGCAATCTTGGCATCGAGAATTTTTTCTCATTCTACAGTGTTTACCGTACGGGATTAATGAGGTTATATGTTAATGGATGCTTGTAGTATATGCTGAAGTACACAGCGATTCCATTCATCTCCTATTACACTACACCTATGGCAGGGTGTAATAGGTCTACTAATATGGACCAGCCATGGCAAGCTTTGCGTTTACAGCAGCGACAAAATTGTTGGAATTGGAACCGTCTCCGATCTTGGTGTTTATGGCATTTGTGGACTGTAACTCGTACTTGCTGAGCCCGCTTCCACACCGTTGCATAAGTAAATGCCGCAGGGGGGATATAACAAAGTTAGGAAAAGGACATGCCCTTCTCCAGAAGCAGCTATACATAGGCTGTGTGGCATGGCAGTATGCCCCCATAAAATGAATGTGTCTGAACTGTAATACCAGACACACAACAGGAATGCAACAGTTTCTGGAAAAACACCAATATTACTTTCTTTTTAATCCTGTCCCTCAATAATATTACGATTACTAATGGGTTCACTTAGTTATTGTAAATGCAGGTTTCCCAGGTGTTGTACCCACTCTAGGCCACTACCACAGGCAATACGAGGGGCCTCTGATAAGTCTTTGGCTTTGTGTTCTTTTTGGCCGTGTTCACGCGGCTTATTCCCGACG
This sequence comes from Phyllomedusa bahiana, assembly GCA_025379985.1. NCBI lineage: Eukaryota > Metazoa > Chordata > Amphibia > Anura > Hylidae > Phyllomedusa > Phyllomedusa bahiana. Next base: position 64,387 of record JAODAL010002772.1, on the reverse strand, counting down.
GATTTGTGAGCCGTATTGAGCTCACAAATCCGCCGTGAATAAGGGGCGGGACGGGGGCGGGCCGGAGCGCGGCAGGGGCGCCGCTCCCGGCCCCATAGACAATGCATTGTTTACGGCGCGTCCGCGCCGTAAATAATGTGCATGTCACTTTCTCCCCCGCGGCGGATTCGCCGTGCGGGAAGGAGCGACGGATTCCACTGTTCTCTATGAGAGCAGTGGATTACCGTAATTGCTGCCGTGGCATTGGCGCCGTACTGCAGCGCAAATCGGCGCGCAGTACGGCGCCAATCCGTGGCAAAATAAGCCGTGTGAACGAGGCCTTTTTGTTTCTATGGTAACAAAGGTTACATCACATGAAAGCCTTAGGCCTCGTTCACACAGCTTATTTCTGGCAGGGATTTCAGGTGTATTGTGCGCTGTACTGCGCTGCAGTACGGCTGAAATCCGTGTCAGGCATTACGGTAATCCATAATTCTCAGAGAACTATGGATTCTCTCTCTCCTCCATGCACAATATCCCGGCGGGATACGCGCCGTGGATATTGGATGTCTATGGGGCCGGCGAGCTGCCGGGCCCCTGCCCCGCCCCACGGAGCCAGCGTAATTGTGGGGCGAAATCCGTCCCTGCAATTACGTCGGCAATAAGCCGTGTGAAACGGGCCGTATGTGTCTAATATATGTTACAAAATTCTGTGTTTGTAGCTTATGGCAACAGTGATCTAGGCACGCGGGAAAACAAAATGGCGGAGTCAAAGGTGATATTCACAGCAAATGAGAGCAGAGGAGTGATAATATTCTTGTTTCTGCAAGGAAAGTCCACGAAGGATACTCATGGTGATATGTCACAGACAGTGCGGGATAAATGCCCTTCATATTCTACAATTAAGAACTGGGTTATCAAATTTAAAACGGGCCACTTCAGCACCAATGATGAACGGCCTGGACGACAGAGTGGTTGTTGTTCCAGAGATCGCCAATGCTGTGCACAACCTCATACTGGAGAGTCGCCGAATTTCAGCTAAAGGAATAGCTGAACGTGTTTGTGTCATTATCCATGAACATTTGAACATGAAAAAGCTTACTGCAAAGTGGGTCCTCAAATGTTTGACAAAAGATCAAAAAAGCATTCTATGAGGAAGTCATCAGCTTCTATGAGGAAGTCAGTGCTAGACTGGATCGGGGTGAGGCACTGGATGTCATATATCTAGATTTTTCTAAAGCATTTGATACGGTGCCACATAAAAGGTTGGTAAATAAAATGAGAATGCTTGGACTGGGGGAAAATGTGTGCAAGTGGGTAAGCAACTGGCTCACTGATAGAAAACAAAGGGTAGTAATTAACGGTACATACTCTGACTGGATTGCTGTTACTAGTGGGGTACCACAAGGGTCAGTATTGGGCCCTATCCTCTTCAACATTTTCATTAACGATCTTACACATGGATTGCACAGTAGAATATCGATCTTTGCAGACGATACTAAGCTCTGTAAAGTAATCCACACAATAGAGGATAATGTGTTATTACAAAGGGATCTGGATAAGTTGGAGGCCTGGGCAGGGAAATGGCTGATGAGGTTTAACACAGATAAATGCAAGGTTATGCACATGGGGAGGAAAAATCCATTACATGACTACATGTTAAATGGAAAAAGGCTGGGTAAAAGTGACATGGAGAAGGACTTGGGAATCCTGGTGGACAGTAAACTTAATTGTAGCAGCCAGTGTCAGACAGCAGCTGCCAAGGCAAATAGGATCATGGGGTGCATTAGGAGCATAGAGGCACATGATGGGAACATTATTCTCCCATTATACAAGTCACTGGTTAGACCACACATGGAATATTGTGTACAGTTTTGGGCACCAGTGCACAGGAAAGACATTGTAGAGCTTGAACAGGTACAAAGGCGGGCAACAAAAATAATAAAAGGACTGGGAGGACTACAGTACCCAGAAAGATTAGCAAGATTAGGATTATTTAGTTTAGAGAAAAGACGGATTAAGGGGGACATAATAAAATGTTTAAATACATCAAAGGTCAATATTGAGATCTCTCCCAAAATTTATTTATACCCAGGACTGTATCTAGAACAAGGGGGCATCCTCTACGTCTTGAGGAACGAAAGTTTCTACATAAACATAGAAAGGGATTCTTTACTGTAAGAGCAGTGAGACTGTGGAACTCTCTGCCAGAGGAACTTGTCATGTTGAATTCACTAACAGAGTTCAAAAAGGGTTCGGATGCATTTCTGGAGCATAATAATATAAGAAGTTATAGGGTCTAGGATTCTGGAGAGGGGTCATTGATCCAGGGATTTTTCCGATTGCCAGATTGGAGTCGGGAAGGAATTTTTCTCTAAAATGAGGACAATTGGCTTCTACCTCATTGGGGTTTTTTGCCTTCCTCTGGATCAACACCTTAGCACAACAGGCTGAACTGGATGGACGTCTCGTCTTTTTTCGGCCTTACAAACTATGAAACTATGAAAACTTCCCGGTCCATTTGTCAGTGTTTTCGGACTGATGAGAACTTCCTGGATCGACTAGTCTCTATGGATGAGACCTGGATTTATTTGTAGGACCCTGAAACCAAGGAGCAGTCAAAAGGGTGGAGGCATAGTGGTTCTCCTCGTCCAAAATAGTTCAGGAAGCAAAAATCAGCCACTAAGGTGATGGCGCCTGTGTTCTGGGATAAGAAGGGTGTGCTGCTAGTGGACTACCTTTAAAATGGTTCCACCTTCAATGCAAGGTATTACACTGAACTTTTGGACCAATTGAAGGCAGCTCTGAAGGCCAAAAGAGGCGGCAAGCTGTCGAAAGGAATCTTGTTCCTGCAAGACAACTCCTCCGCTCACACTGCACAAGCAACCATGGCAAAACTGGTGGAGCTAGGCTTCAAGCTGATTGACCACCCACCTTATTCACCAGATCTAGCTCCCTCCAACTATCATCTGTTTCCAAACCTGAAGAAACACCTCAACGGTACCAAATTTCACACCATTTCTGATGCCATGGCTGCTACGGATGACTGGTTTGAGGCACAACCGAAATCCTTCTTTTTGCAGGGCTTACAGAACTTGGAAAAAACTATGTAAGAAGTGTGTTGACTTCAGTGGAGAGTATGTGGAATAAATGTAAAGTTTCATCTTCCCATCTTGTTTCTTTCTGGGTAAAGCCAAAGACTTATCAGCAGCCCCTCGTACCTACAGCTGCAGGCTTCTTCTCGGCCATCAGAGCTCTGCAGGTACAGGTGAATGCTGGACCTCGCAGACTTCCTGCATATGATACAGCCTGTTGCTGCTCCACTGAAACTGCATTTGGACCAGAAAGCCAGATAGAAAGTATTTACAAGAGCTCCCAATATTATAAAGCAGAGTACATGCAGAGACTGAAGTCTGTGGTGCAACTTCAGCCCATACCTGCAGAGCAGGAGTGACTTAAGAGAGCAGGGTATAATTTTGGCAACTTCTGTACAGCTCAGTAGTCTGCTATAGTAGTGGTTAAAGTCTATGGTCTAAAGGACCTATTGTTTACTGAACACATTGAAAACTTACATTAAGGAATTTGGTGAAAGAATAAATGCTACAATTGATCCTACAACCTGACATGGCTGCAAAAACGGGACTTCAAGCAGAACCTCCACCTAAGGGTATGTTCATACGGTTTAATGGCGGCACGTACAGTATGTGCTGCAATACGCCGGTGGTTTTGGGAGTCGCGCTGATCAGCCCACCGGCCCCATTGACATGCAATACTCACGACGCTGATTCGCCACGAATAATTGACATGTCACTTATCTCCCATCGTGTACAATATGATCGTATTGTACTTGCGGGGGACAAGCCGTAATCCATAGTTCTCTATGAGAACTATGGATAACCGTAATTGCGGCATACATCTCGCCGCATACTTAGCGCAAATACGCCGCGAAATGCGCGCCAAAATTGATATACCCTAAAAGTCATAGGTTGCAGACCACTGGTCTAGTACAATGCTCAGCAATTATTGTACTTACCTAGACAAGCAGCTGCTCCTACCATAGCATAGAGGCCTGGAGTAATGCAGTCTGCCCCCTGGCTACACCATCCCTTGAAGATAGGCCAGTCACGGTGATAGAATGCCATCTGTTCCATACACACTCCCATGAGTCTTCCCATTATGGCACCCACAGCCATGCTTGGTATGAAAAGCCCTGAAGGAACCTATATGCAAACACAGTATTATTGGCATCTCATAGACTGAGCAGTTCCTGCACAATCAGGAGGTCACAGAGCACAAATCAACCATCTTGTCTGCTGTACCCCAGCTGGTTTGTTACACAGTCATGAAAAGCATTCATTCTTTTCTTATATATTACTGTAGAAGAATCCTTGCAAGGCCTCATTCTCACCTCAGTCTCAGTCATATGCTGCTGACACTACACGTACTAAGTGACGAATACAGAGGCAAATATTTGACAGAGCGGTTTATAAATGTCCTTTTTTTATATGGAAGTATTTTATACAGTGTGCATATTTTTCAATGTGCATCAATGGTATTATCATGACCACCTACTATTTTCAATGCTGGCAGTACGTAGGTCATGAAGGAAGTTATGTCTCGTGAGCTGGCTTGGCGGGTATATAGGGTGCGAGATAGGCTTTTTGCACACACATCCCTTATTGTGGTCATGGGTAAAAAGGCAGATCAGAGTTGTTTATCGGCTGATTACTAGCTTTCAGGCCAAGGATGGCAGTATTTCTAAACTGTGCAGGGTTTGTGAATTGTTCTCCTGCTGCTGTGGTGAAAATGTATCGTGAGTACTCAAACAGCACCACGTGCCACTGATGTGAGAGGTGAACATTAGCTATGGAGGTGCGCAAGGGTGGACTAAGGCTGTCTCCACACTGCATCGGGCAAAAAATGGCCGACAGTCTACCTTTTTTTCCCCAATGCATGACCACAGTTTTTGTCACATTTTTGCGAAAAAACCCAGTCTTTTTTTTTTTTTGCCATCGCCCATACAATTTATTGTATGGGAAAATTACATAAATCCTCAAAGTGCCGGCGTATTATACAACATGTTGTATAATGCGCCACTGCCAAAAGACGATCAGAGAAAAAACAACCTGTGTAGACTATAGGTCGTTTTTTTCTATTATTGTCTATGGGGGCTGCCTGAACGATCGTATTTTTGTCGGTTTTAGAATACGACCGTTTTGCTATTCCTTAGGGTATGTTCACATAGCATAAGTGTGGGGCGCATTTCGCCACGTATTTGTGCTGCGAGCGAAACGCCCAAAATGTGCGCCGCAATCACGGTAATACATGGCTCTCAGAGAGCTATGAATTACGTCCGTCTCCCCCCGCGTACAATACTCGAGTATTGTATGCCCGGAGAGAGAAGTAACATGTTAGAAATGATATGTCACTTCTTCACAGGCCCCCTGCGCTTTAAAAGTACTTCTAAAACACCCGGCATATTGCGGCATGTACAGTATGCGCCGCAATACGCCGTGTGAACATATTCTAAGGCTATGTCTCCACGGTATAGCAAGATGGTCGTATTTTCAGCAGTTTTAGGTTTCTAAAATACGATCGTTTAGGCAGCCATATAGAAAATAGAAAAAACCTGTAGTCTGCGCAGGTTGTTTTTCCTTCGCTCATCTTTTGGCGCCGGCGAATTATACAACATGTTGTATAATACGGCGGAGCTTTTAGTTTTTTTGTCGTCTTCCCATACAATCAATTGTATGAGCGACAGCAAAAAAAAGCTAGATCCAACTTCAGTTTTTGTGCAAAACGTGACAAAAACCGCAGTCGTGCATCAGAAAAAAAAAAAAAAAAAACCAAACGGTCAACTTTCGGACTTTTTTCGTCCGCTGCAGTGCAGACCTAGCCTAACACTAAAGTGGAGCAGCTCACCACCAAAATGAACCAGGGGGCTACCAGATGTGTCTAAAACAACAGTTTAGTGAACCCTACTGCAGTTTAGTGTCACCCTACTGGGCTCTGAAGCAGACTGATGTCGCTCCGCCTCTGCTAATCAAGTTGCATGGGCAGAATAGGCTTCAGTTGTTATGGCCGTATCGGAATGGGACCTATACTATTTGGCAAAGGGTTGCCTTCATCGATGAGTCACTTCACTGAACGGCTGCACATAGGTGTATCAGACGAAATTAGAGAAAACCACTGAGCAAACATTGCTTGAAGCCGCTCTTAAATGATTTGGTTATGAATTAAATTCACTTGCATAGAAGTCAGTGCAGTTCTACACAAAGCTGAGATAAGATATTCCGCTTCCTGGTTAGTCAAGATTTAACAGAGGTGCTTTGACCTTTGGAAGTATTTACAGCTTCTTGTCTGTGTGAATAAGGATCAGTTTTCGGTATGTTAATGTCATTTTTCATCTATTCTTTGTGAAACTGTTCCAGCTTGGTCAAGTCACAAATGCAACAACCTTGTAGAAATTAACATGAAGACAAAACAATTTACATATCATATCATCCGATACCTTACCTTCATGCCAAACGTGAAGATAGTGATAACAGCTTTAAAGATCAAAGCTAAGGACAGCTGCCACAATGCAGTGTAGACTCCACTACGGGCCGAGCGATCTGGCAGGTTGCCCACATTTGTGCTGTTAAAATCATTATTGTAGTCACAAAGTTTGGATGAATCTAGCAAACCACAGTCATTGAAAAGCTCAGAAATCAGTTCACTAGAGCTTGTCCGAGTGTAGTCATTAGGAAACGCTATAACTGCGGTGACGGCTGTGACGACTAGGACCTCTGCCACAGGATAGCGACCCAGCTTTGTAGTCTTTCTTCTATGGCACCAAGCAATATTTCCTCGAATGAAGAACGCACCCCATAAGCCTCCAAATATTCCCAGGAGAATGAACGGGATGAGCTCTAGAAGATGCCACGGAGCATGAAACTCAACATAAAAGAGGACTAAGCGGCTATTGCCAAAGGGGTTAATGGAGCGTAGTGTGAAAGCTGCTACTAATGCAGCAAAGAACGACCTCCACAAAGTCTTCAGCGGGAAGTAATAACTCACCTGGAAGAAACAAGAGCAGCAGAGAGGTCATCCTGGAGCACACGTTACACATCACAATAATATTCTCAGCACATACACAGTACAGGATGTAGAGTGGGTCGGGGGATGCGGGCGAATGCCAAACAATGTGTACAACATCGTTAATAACTGATGAAAAAACAATACAAAATGATAAAAATTGTACAGGTAGTTAGTTTTGACTCAGGGTTTGTTTGTCCGACATGCGTGGGAGTTATTGAACTGTGCTTCATGTTCTACTTTTATGGATATTCAGGAAGTGGACTTCTAATGAAACCTAGCACATTTTGCCATTTTTGCCTTGCGAAAGTATTCGGCCCCCTTGAAGATTTCAACCTTTTGCCACATTTCAGGCTTCAAACATAAAGATATAAAATTTTAATTTTTTTGTGAAGAATCAACAACAAGTGGGACACAATTGTTAAGTGGAACGAAAATTATTGGATTTTAAACTTTCGTAAAAAAATTAAAAACTGAAAAGTGGGGCGTGCAAAATTATTTGGCCCCCTTAAGTTAATACTTTATAGTGCCACCTTTTGCTGCGATTACAGCTGCAAGTCGCTTGGGGTACGTGTCTATCAGTTTTGCACATCGAGAGACTGACATTCCCCATTCTCCTGGAAAACAGCTGAGCTCAGTGAGGTTGGATGGAGACTTTTGGAACACTGGAGCTCATGAGTGGATGGAGAGCGTTTGTGAACGCTGGAGTCAGTGGGGTTGGATGGGAGAGCGTTTGTGAACAGCAGTTTCCAGTTCTTTCCACAGATTCTCGATTTGGATTCAGGTCTGGGCTGGGGACTCGGCCATTCTAACACCTGGATACGTTTATTTGTGAACCTTCCATTGTAGATTTTGCTTTATGTTTGGGTATCATTGTCTTGTTGGAAGATAAATCTCCGTCCCAGTCTCAGGTCTTTTGCAGGACCCCAACAAGTTTTCTTCCAGAATGGTCCTGTATTTGGCTCCATCCATCTTCCCATCAATTTTAACCATCTTCCCTGTCCCTGCTGAAGAAAAGCCCAAACCATGATGCTGCCCCCACCATGTGTGACAGTGGGGATGGTGTGTGCAGGGGGATGAGCCGTGTTGCTTTTACGCCAAACATATAATTTTGCATTGTGGCCAAAAAGTTGGATTTTGGTTTCATCTGAGCAGACCCTTCTTCACATGTTTGGTGTCTCCCAGGCGGCCCTTCTCCACATGTTTGGTTCTCCCAGGGGCCCTTCTTCCTGTTTGTTCTCCCAGGGCTTGTGGCAACTTTAAACAAGACTTTTTATGGATATCTTTGAGAAATGGCTTCTTCTTGCCACCTTCCATAAAGGCCAGATTTGTGCAGTGTACGACTGATTGTTGTCCTATGAACAGACTCTCCCACCTCAGCTGTAAATCTCTGCAGTTCATCCAGAGTGATCATGGGCCTCTTGGCTGCATCTCTGATCAGTCTTCTCCTTGTTTGAGATGAAAGTTTAGAGGGACGGCCGGGTATTGGTAGATTTGCAGTGGTCTGATACTCCTTCCATTTCAATATGATCACTTGCACAGTGCTTCTTGGGATGTTTAAAGTTTGGGAAATCTTTTTGTAACCAAATCGGCTTTAAACTTCTCCACAACAGTATCACGGACCTGCCTGGTGTGTTCCTTGGTCTTCATGATGCTCTCTGCACTTTAAACAGAACCCTGAGCCTGTCACAGAGCAGGTGCATTTATACGGAGACTTGATTACACACAGGTGGATTATATTTATCATCATCAGTTATTTAGGACAACATTGGATCATTCAGAGATCCTCACTGAACTTCTGGAGGGAGTTTGCTGCACTGAATGTAAAGGAGCCGAATAATATTGCACTCCCGAATTTTCAGTTTGTTTGTTTTTTACAAAAGTTTAAATATCCAATAAATTTCGTTCACTTGTTGTTGATTCTTCACAAAAAAAATAAAATTTTATATCTTTATGTTTGAAGCCTGAAATGTGGCAAAAGGTTGAACAGTTCAAGGGGGCCGAATACTTTCGCAAGGCACTGTAATTACAAGCCTATTCTGTTCCTATCCAACATGTGTACACCTGCCTTAAAAAGGGACACAAAACCTAAAAGTCTATATTTTCTAAATCGATTGCCTGTCTGTAGCAAGGCAGGAATAGACTGACTATAGTGTTTAACTGGATTTCGTACAAAAAGGTTAAAGGAACTGCCCTATGAACAAAGCTTCAAGACGTTCATACTAGAGCTCTCAAGTCGCATGTTAATAACCCCTTAAACTATCATTTTCTACTTCAACAGAGACATTGTACAAATTGAGATGCTTGCCTTTTATTGTTCTGCCTGGAGCTCTTTAATTGTGCAAGAAGAAACAGACGACAAATTTATCAACAGGGAAAAAGTAAAAATCTATAGTTACCTCCTCCAGGCAGAAAAGGACTCCTCCAATGGGGGCACCAAAAGCCACAGACACCCCGGCGGCAGCTGCTGCAGACAGCACCTAATGTTAAAGAGAACAGAGTCACCATCACATACATGAACAGTTGTCCTACTTACTCTCTACAGTAGGCTCATGTCCCCCCAGGACAATAGAGGATGTGCATCCAATAAAAACTAAATATAGAGCTACAAAACTACCTTCACGTCACCTCTGATCCCTTGTCCTCCATCTTCCAGTCTTTTGTGCCTCCACCTACACACAATGGTTCAGACAGACCCTCATTAACTGATTCTACATTGCACTGCAGACTTTATTTTGCTGGTTTTTGTGGAGTAAGTATTATCTGAGGGCTACAGCTAAGCTTTACAGTATATGTGGAAATATTAGTCACTTCACAAAATGGTTCTGCCAATATCTCAGTCATTACATTTGTATTTGAAAAAACAGGAATACAAAAAACACCCCACAAAATAAAGTCCTGATTAGAGCAGACCTACACTAACCGCATGAGACATTTATACAAAAGAGTGTGGGCACTTCCAGTCTGTGGCAGGACCCAGTATTGTCGCTCAGCACTTTTCTAAACTAATACAATCCCTTTATCATGTGAAGTGCACTGTAAGTAGATCCCTTATATAGCAGCATAACACTCCCACTACCCTGGTATCAGTCTAAATAGACAACAGAAGGCTGGCCAGAACGCCCATCGGGTACATTGGGGCGACCCCTTTAGATTGTCCACTGAAGAAGTACTGTTATTCTCAGCCGTTTACCAACTCACTCCTTGAGGGAGACCCACACATTGTGGATTTGTTGGAGGCCACATTGCTTGTAGATGGATCAGATAAGCAAGGCAAAACCCTCACATCATGGCTAATGGAAACTGCTGCCATTTCTGACTAAAAGGTTTGTGACAAGGGGGCGTCTAAAAATTTCAGAAGCCCTGCTAGTGGCAGACACTGGTACAAGAGAACACCTCCTATACAGGGGCGTAGCTACAGGGGGTGCAGAGGTAGCAGTCGCTACCAGACCCAGCAGCCTGAAGGGGCCCTAAAGCCCTTCTGCCACATAAGACACCAGTATTGTAAATGGCATATGGTAGTTGGGGGGCCCCTATTTCACTTTTTGCACTAAGGCCCAGGAGCTTCAAGCTATGCCTCTGCTCCTATATGCCACCAGAGCTCCAGTGTTGCACCAGCAGTGGCATGATTGTGAGCAATAAACAGGATCACTGCATGCCAGCCACTAGGAGGGTGTCAAACTCCCAGAAAACCCATTCACATAGCAGTAGGGCACAGGGGCAAAGTACGATCCCTGGAAACCAATTGAGGAAAGGTCTAATTGTATTAAATTGAAAAATGTATTAATTGATAAATGGGAAACAGAAAAAAATGACAACTGCAGAATAAAAAAATAAAAAAAATCGTAAAAAAAACATTCCGATGGACATGCGAACATTTCATCAGAGTCAATGTTGGTTTAGAGCACTGACGTGATCACACCGAGTTACTCAGAGGGTGACATAGGAAAAAAAGCGGATACTTCTATACTCAGTGACTGGAGTCATTTAAGAATTTTACAAACCTTACTTTGAGGACTAATAGAACCATTTACAATACAGACACAGCAAAACAATGTTACTATCTATTAGAGGTGATTTTCAGTCTATGATACTTGACAGGATAACAAACTAATTTAACCAAGTGTCTCAATGTAGCTGTAATGGTGCAAGCTGTGCTACAGAGATTATTGGACCCCACCAGTATAAAATACAGGAACAGATCTAGTTTCTTCATTCATTTTACACGTTGTAAAGAAATCCTGATAATTGCCTTGAGGGTCTTTTCATAAATTGTAGTAAAATTGTACTAAAAGAACCAAGTGGATCGATTATCTGTGGCATTGATGACATCATATGATTACTCCTCATCAGACTGACTAGTGATAGAATCAGGGGAAGGAGGACAGAATAACATATACCCTTACCTCTCTTCTCTTGGCTTCATTTTTTCGGTACTTGGTGAAAAGATGGCACAAAATATTACCACAACAGCATGCCACGTGAATCAAAGGGCCTTCCTTCCCTAAGCTGAGACCAGAAGAAACAGCCAGTACCAGCGTCATAGTCTTGATCATCAGCGTCCACTTTCCCAGGTATCCACGGATGATAAACCCGCTCAATATGGTTTTAATCTTTGGGAGAAAAACATTTGGTCACGATGAAATAATCATATCCAATACAACCATTGTGTAGATGAGACTATTATTCAGACAATCTAGCCTTTTCCTACCACCTTTTAGCCTTGTTCTATATAGACAGATACATTACACTCCTATAGCACTGCCACTGTAAAATCAAAATCTACAGCAAATAGACGTCTCTGTTGAAGAGGGTCTCAACCTGTTCACGCTGCTTTAGTACCTTGCCCAATGTGTGGAAACGTCAGTATTATGTAATATTATCTTACCTACTGAATAACCAGCCAGGATAGATGTAAGAGAGACATGGTCAGTGCTCCAGTGGAATTCACATTTGCATCAGATTGAAAAGTACAGTAAAGTAATTGTTCATCAGCCCTTGGGTCAGAGAACTATTCATATGTACACGCAAGGGGAACTGGTCTTGAAATAGAACAATTAAAGGGAACATTGGGCAGGCTATAGTCTCTGGGGCGATTTTGGTGCCAATTGTGACCAACTGGATAATCCTCCTCATTGTGAATGTATAATAATTTCCAATCTAGCGCCATTCCTGGATATGGGTTTGATGTTTTGTTCTTTTAAAAAGTTGTCTCAATGTTGTTGTAAAACAATGAGTAGACATCACAAAAGGTTCTTCCCTTTTCAGTCCATTTTATTGTTAAATTATCATATGACTAGTCAGACCAAAATGCACACATATAATGTGATCTACTCTTTTCTATTTGAACTATGTGAATGTATGCAAGTTTGCAAAGTGTCGTATAGAGTATTATAAAAATAAAGGGGGGGGGGTCACCTTAAAAACGCTCTAACATGTTACAGAGAAGGGTGAGCTGGGCACATTGATATACTGCTTTGGGGAGAAGAGTTAGTAAAATCTGCATTTTAAAATCAAATTCCCTGCTTATTCTGGGCTTAGGAGTCCATTAGGTGGAGTTATCAGTGACTGACCATATCTTTTATGCACAATGAAGGCTGTCAATCAGTGATGACACCGCCCACCAGACTCCTTAACCCAGAAAATACAGTGAGTTATATGAATAAAATTCAACTTCTACAGAATGTTTTTCCTTCAAAACTAAATCTCAATGTGATTAGCTCCATCACATGCTACCAAGCGATCAGATAGCACGTTACCTTTAAGTAAAAATAATCATGTGCAACCAACATCCAACCTAGTCTAACTGAGGATAAAAAGCAGCAATACAACCAGGCAATCACATCGTACAATAAATGCAAAGTAACTTCTTACCTCAGGGATACCAGAGCCACAGGCATATGGGGCAAAGTTGCGAACCAACAAGACCGCAAGGAGAGCGAAAACCAGAGCACACATAATATACATGATGTAATCCAATATGTAGTGAAACGCTCCCTGCAAATAGAGAAGGTGTTGCAGACAACTACATGTATAAGAAAAAAGAAAATAAGCTAATCTCTGAAGAACCCCCCCCCCACACACACACACACACCCATAGACATTTTCAGCAGCTGCAAACAGACTTAACTGAGCAGATTTGTCTAAAAATACATTGTGGTAAGATTTTTTTTTTCCAAAGTGAATGGTAAGTTTAGGATTAATGAGGGCAGATTTCTCCAGTAACATAACATATATACAGTTTTACCTCTTCTTTTCCTATACAGTTATGCAAAGTTTATTTGAAGGGAACCTGTCAGGTGGTTTATGCTGCCCTATCAGAATGTGATAGATGAGAGAAGCTGAGCTCTGTGATATATAGGTTATAAAGAGGGAGAACTGAGCTCTGTGATCTAAAAGGGTTTATATGATAGAGGAGAGAAGCTGAGCTCTGTGATATAGGGTTATATATAGAGGAGATGAAGCTGAGCTCTGATATAGGTTATAGATAGAGGAGAAGAGCTGCGCTCCGATATTATGGGTTATATGATAGAGGAGAGAAGCTGAGCTCTGTGATATATAGAGTTATATGATAGAGGAGCTGAGCTGTGCGATATATAGGGTTATATGATAGAGGAGAGAAGCTGAACTCTGATATATAGGGTTATATGATATTGGAGAGAAGCTGAGCTCTGTGATATATAGAGTTATATGATAGAGGGAGAGGAGCTGAGCTCAGATATATCAGGTTATAGGATAGAGGAGAGAAGCTGAGTCTTGATATAATGGTTAAATAAAGAAGCTGAGCTTGTATATATGGGTTATATGATAGAGAAGCTGAGCTCTGTGATATATAGGGTTATATGATAGAGAAGCTGAGCTCTGTTATATAGGGTTATAGATAGAAGCTGCTCTGTGATATATGGTTATTGATAGAGAAGCTGAGCTCTGTGAATATAGGTTAAATATAGAGGAGAAAGCTGAGCTCTGGATATATGGGGTATAGCATAAGGGGGAGCTGAGCTTTGTGGTTTATATGATTTGGAGCAAGATTTCTAAGTAAAATGCAGAGAAATATGGATAGGACTCCTTAAGTGACAGATGGGAGTCCTACTGACCCCACATACATTGACAGCTTTTCCTGCATTAGTATGTATACAGCGCAAACCAAGTCACTTAGGGCATGTCTCCACGGCACAGGTTTGCGGCTGGTTTTGCAGACCGTCTGAAAAACCGACCACAAGCGAGCACAACGGGGCTCTATGGAAAACCCGTGCAGCAGTCCCCACTGCATGGGTTTCCACCCGGCAGCTTACAAACTGCCAGCCGAAAAACATTGAGCATGCACAATCTTCCGTCCGGTTTTTGGACGGAATATGTGCATGTCAATGTGATGGGGGAGGGCTGGCACACAATCCGGACAAATACCGGTCGGATAAACCAACTAGTATTTGTCCTCTGCTGTGGGGACATGCCCTAAATGTGCGTAGGGTCAGCAGTAGTTTCACTTTCAGTTTTCTACTTTATCTGCTTTTTAATCAATGGAAGAGAATAGAAGTCTGTGATCTAGTAGATTGTAAGCCTTCACGGGCAGGGTTCTCTTTCCCTCAGTACCAGTTGTTAGTCACATATTGTCATCATCTTACTTGTTTGACTTATGTTATGTATGTAACCCCCTTGAATGTACAGCGCCCTTGAATAAATGGTGCTCTGAAATAAATTAATAGGGTTATACAATTTTGAATAGGATTTCTATCATATCCTGCACCCAGATAGGGCCGCATAAACTACCCAACAGATTCCCTTTGACTCCTTAACGATCGGCCACCGACTATAGACAGCAAGTGCTGCAGGTCGTCTTTCTGCCGTGACGTCTAGAGAGGTCGCTGCAAAAAGAGGAGTTTTGCGGCTTCCAGCGCTGCAGCTGCACTAGGAACAGAGCTGTAACTAACAGCCCTGTTCCTACAGCAGTCTCTGTAAGCGGCGGAAACCTCTGAACCGCAGCGATTAACCCTTTGATTGCCGTGGTCCGTGTCCCTTGCTCTGTCGGATGATCGGAGCTCCCAGTGACCCGATGCAGCAGGCGAACGTCTGTACAGTCAGCCCTGGGGACCTAGAGTAGCTCCATGGCTATCTGTATGACAAGCCTGCAGTCAGGACACACATAGGCTAATACATCACCAAGTGTAAAAAATAGTGTAACAGTTTTCCCTCCATGGGATTATAAAAAAAAACAAAACAAAAAAACAAATAAAAATATTTAATTAAAAAAAATGATGCATAAATTACACAAAAAAAAACCCTACACACATTCAGTGTCCACACGACCGTAATAACCTGCAGAATTAAGCTAACAGGTTATTTTGTGTGAATGATGTAAAAAAAATAATTTTGAAAATTACATATAAATCACTGCAGCCAATATGCGAGTACTCCCACTGCATGGGGGGGGGGCCTCCCGCTGGCCCCATTGACATTCATTAATTGTGGCGCGTATTCGCCACGAATACTTGACATGTCACTTATCTCCCTGCGCATACAATACGATTGTAATCCATAGTTCTCTATGAAAACTATGGAGAACCGTAATTTCAGCATCTCGCCCGTATTAGAGTGCAAATACGCAGCGAAATGTGCGCTGAAATTACGCTGAGTGAACATACCCTACAATACATATAATCGTTCAGGTATTTTACATACGTTTTTGCATTGTGTAAAACAGATGAGTTCAAAGAAATAACTAACATCTCAATTCCTGATCTGTTTTACACATTGAAAAGCCATTAGAAACCATAGGGATATGTTTTTGCAGTCCAGTCCACACTTTGTGGTACGTTTTTGGATGCGTTTAATGCAATACAGTTTACATATTGCAAAAACGTATCCAAGACGCCGTGTGGACATACCCTTACGGTCACATATCCTGTTACAGGGGGAGCAGCACAATACTGATCTAAACTATGAAATTACAGAAGAAAACAGGAAGGATTCTCTCTTGCATACAAACATGGCAGTGCCAAAGTTGTCTTAAGACAGAACAATGAGCATTTAGATTAGGACTTGTATAACGAGTTTATTAACATTGCTTTGTTTAACCCTTGAGTTAATAGCTCTTGCAGCTCCTGGAATTACATAAACTACTTTTGTGACTAAGGAATGGCAAACTTGTCCCAGGACATGGCTCCCTCTGCCTTGCGTCTCAGGTGATGGCATCCTGAACCTCCTGCTGTGTTGTATGACTCCCACAACAATGTACAGACCATGTAGAAAAGTTAACTAAAGGTTTATTAATTTTAAAAGCCACATCTCAGGTCTCTGCTGTTCTTTTCTAGGTCACCGATGAAGTCTATCACCATGTTTCTAGCAATGAGGCAGGGGGCCGGAGCTGTATTTCAGTGAGTGGGTGGGTATATTACAAAGGTTATTATTGTTCTATTACTGTTGTTTCCAAGCCGTGTTTCCTGTATTTTATATTCTTTAGACAGCTTAAAGGGAAGGTGTCGCTCCTTTCACATACAAATGCTTGTTGTACTGATGCTGCAGCTGATAAGACGCTGCGTTCTGACCGGCAGCCCCCGGTTTCTCTGACCGAGCTCGGCAGCAGTGGCTATAGGAGCTGCCCACTGGTGACCAAAGGAGCTGCTGGCCTCCTAATCAGTTACTCTGAACAGCACCTGCCATAGAGTATGAGCGATTGACAAAGAATACGAAATTAATCTAGATGACAGGGTCAGCAGGAGTCCCTTGATCTACCATACAGCATTTGTGTATGTGATGCACTTACACACATGCCAATCACAGATAACAGCCCCTAGGGGAACTTGATAATAAAAGGGTGGAAGGCTACTAAAAGAAAGGTTTAAACCAGGGCTCAGGAACTAAACAATATATATGCCATCAGTTACCTGCTGTTAGCAGCCAGGATCTGAGGAAAGATCAATCCTAGCTGTACATCCTAGATGCCATGGTCAGCATGACTGGCGATACCTCCCCTGTCATGCAATCATTGGGTGCCACCAGGTTGCCATGGCAGCTGTGGGCCTAGTGAATGCCCCCAGGCCCAGCTTATTGCACATATTACACAACGTAAGGCTATGTTCACATGGCTTAATTGTGGGACGTATTTCGCCCCGCAACTACGCTTTTTGTACGGGGGCGGGGTGGGAGGGCCGGCAGCCCTCCGGCCCCATAGACATGAATTATTCTTGGCACGTATACACCGTGAATAAATGACACGTCACTTCTCTCTCCGCTCGCCGTATTGTATGCCCGGGGAGAGGAGACGTAATCCATAGTTCTCTATGAGAACTGTGGATTACCGTAATGACTAGGACGCATTTCAGCCTGTAATTCGTGCAGTACGGCGCAAATTACGGGCTGAAATACGTCCATAAATAAGCCCGTGTGAACATTGCCTAAAAGATACTGTAAACACTCACTCTTTCACCTCACCACTGTTGTAGCGGTATCTGCTTACTTTTGTTTCTTCCACTACTAATGCATTGCTCAAGAAGTGAACGGTGCATGAGCGGTGAGGTGCATGAGCGGTGAGGTGCATGGTAGGGCCGCGGCCGTCGCAGGAAGTAAACAGAGACCCTGCGGAGCAGCAGCGAGTCCAAGGGTGAACACATTTATTGCAATGGCACGTCTCCTCAGAAAATACTAATCCTAAAGACTGATCCCATGAACGGTACAAGTACCGGTATGTTAGATGGATGAGCAGGTTTCCGTGCTTCTAAAGCTACACAAATGTGCGGTAAGCCTTGTTGGCTATGTAAGATTTTACATTTTTTGATGCAAGTAAAGGAATTTTAAAGTTTATTGCGCCAATATCACTTTTCAATGCACATTTATTTCCCCCTTCCGTGCAGTTGGGATCTATTTAATTATTTTTTTCAGCGGACATCCCCTTTGACATATTCTTTCTGGCCTTGAGTGAAGAGGCTTTGACTCAAAGGATGTAATAGGTAAAGGAAGCCGTACAGTAAATTATTTTTACATTATTTCACTGTAAAGAAATAGCCCTTTCAGCAGATAATGGATAAACACGATTCTATAGAATAAACTTGTTTACATCCCAAACATAAAGCAAGAGACGCAGTCATATATGGTGCATGCACAGATAAGTATACGTGTAAGCATCAGTTTAATGCCTTACCTCAGACCGACCGATTATCAGCTGGGACCAGTTTCTCCATTCTGGACAGTTATTTCTGTCATCAAAAGTCACATTGTCAGACTTCCAACAGCACTGCTCATGGTTGAACCAGAACCACTTCACACAAATGCCTTCCTTTAGGTCCGTCATCCAGTGAGAGGAGATGTCAATCAGACCAGCTAAGGATCCTACAAAGCACAAGAGAGCTCAACTCATTTCTGATGTTAAATTATATATTGTGATGAGCCTGGCTTTTAAAGGGGGTTTTATCATTTCATTAAATGGTCTTCAGAATAAGGGAAAGTGAAAACAAGCAACTTTGCAATTGGATGTCATTTGCAAAGCCGTCTTGTTTTCACAGTCTCCCTTATCTTCTGTTTCTGTAAACACTGTTCCCCAGTGTCAGTAGGATTCCACCTCTTTTCATTTCATTGGCCGACGGCTCTATTAATTTACATTCTGTTTGGCCCCTGGTCGTATTCACGGGAGCTTGCATTCCTGCCTCTCTCACTCAGAATAAGGGGCCGGGAGCATTTCACTCTGCACAGCCAGCAGCTCCTCAGTAACACTGCAGCTGCTTCTACAATCAGAAAATATCAGAATTGTGCTCAGTGCCTCAGATCTGTGCTGCTCTGGATGAGTTCATAGAAGATTGGATTCAACTGCAACAAACCTCCAGCTGTGAGAGGAGAAGAGATCAGTGTTCTGAGTTCATAGAAGACTGTCTAGACTGAATGCAGGCCTGTGGTATGTAAACAAATAGCTCTTACAAAATAAGACTGCATAGGGAGAGGAACGACAGTGACACGTGGACTCAGACAGAGAGGAGGGGGGGGGGGAGCACACTGACTCGGGAGAGAGCATGAACAGTGAATGGGGGATGATGTCATCCCCCTTCAGTTAAGAAACACCCAGCTGGGAGGGGAAGAAACGCCCCTGGATTTGATTAGCTGAGAAACTGAAAGTACAAGGAAACACAAACTGATGAAGTGATAAATCCCCTTTAAGGATTCAGGTCTCGTAGCAGTTATTGGGCAGAAAGCATTTCACAATGCACAAGTCACATTTTGTACCAGGGATCTGTTCAAATTCAAACAACATGTAATTCATATGGACTTCATACGCAGTCAAACACATAGCTGTAGACAAAATAGGGGCTGTTCGCTTCGTAAAAAAATCTTAGTCACACAAAAAAAGCCACACAACAACCAACAGCTTACGCCACCTTCCTTTGGACTGAGTGTTGCATCCTTCTGGTCTTCTGAGGTCATTGAAGTATTTCCAAATGTAGACATCAATGCTGCAGCAGTCACAAACCACTTATTTACCTCAACATTTGGAAGTGAACAGCTCCAAGCATTGCTGAAAGTAGAGGAACGCGACCACTGCAGCCAATCAGCGGCCATAGCCGATTCTATCCGTTAGGAAATACAAGAACGACAACAGGAGACCAGAGGGACGCATTGCTGGAGCAAAGAAAGTATAGGACAGGGGTGTCAAATGCACAGTGGGCCAAAATTAAAAACTTGGGGAAAGTCACAGGCCAACCATGATATTTATTGAAAAAAGGTCCATCATTGATGAAGAATTCCTTCTCATCTTTTTCATAAAGAATCAAACTGGTCTTAACAGCGCTTATCTGATGCGCGGTGCATCGTCGCCGCTTGGAGTACCCTGCTGCCTGCAGAGATGCAGAGGCTTAGAAGGAGCTGGAAGGGTTAGCTGTTAAAGGGGTTGTCTCACTACAAAGACTAGCTTTTAAAATGTAGGGGACACTAAATGAAGACGTTTTCCAAATATAGTGCTTTGTTCATCTTTTTTTGTTTAGGAGCTGCAAATGATTTTATCACCTTCAGGTTTCCCAAGTGACCGACCTGTGTACTCCTTATCCCCTGCTGTTTGTTCTACCTGATAGCAGGGAGTAACATCATCACACAGGTTGCACCTGCAGTGTAAGAACTTGTGTGTTAACTGATCTTTCAGACAAGACCGTAATTACTCTGTTTATATTAGCTCAGAATCTTCTCCAGACCTCAGAGAAGGTAATTTATTTAATCTAGACTAATAAACAGAGAAGTCTGAATACATGGAGCTCATATGCTAATTACAGGCAGCTTGACCAGGAAGTGACAGAGCAAAGCCGCATTATTTCATTCATGCATCCTATGAAACTTTGAAATGAGACAACCCCTTTAAGGCTCTGGATCCTTATTTCTCCCAGTGAGCTCTTCTTATCTCTTATCAGTTGTCCCACTGTCTGAGTTGTTTCTCCTGCCAGGTTGTCCCTTCTCTGCTCTATGCAGGGGAAAGAGCTGTGTGACAGCAGTATAATGACAGCTCCTGACTTACACCTCTTCTCTGTACACTGCCCGGCTGTTCCCCACGCCAAATAGTGTTTTTTTTTTCTATTTTAATAGAGCCCCAGGAGCTGGTTGTAAGATTTTTTAGGACATTGAAAAAACCTTTAAGACCAGTATTTTTAAAAAAAAGTATTTATAAAAAGAGCA
Organism: Phyllomedusa bahiana; assembly: GCA_025379985.1. NCBI lineage: Eukaryota > Metazoa > Chordata > Amphibia > Anura > Hylidae > Phyllomedusa > Phyllomedusa bahiana. Next base: position 43,687 of record JAODAL010002772.1, on the reverse strand, counting down.
CTGGAGTAAGATGCACCAAGCGTGTTAAGAGGACTATGCCTCTTAAAACTTTGGCTCATCTTTCAGCGTCCATGAGTCTGAAACTGAAACATATGCTAGCTCTGAGCTGAAGAAGATTTCATCTTAAGCCACTTTCTGATGGGATGTTTACTGTATCCCACATGACTTGTAGTTTTCTACTATGATATAATTGGATTGCAAACCTATTGTTAGGAGCCTTACTTCTTCCTTGTGTGTCCTGTCCTTTGTCTTCCCTCCCCCTGTTTTGTTAGTCTTTCTTCATGTCTTGGAAGTAACTGTGTTACTCTAGCCGTCTATGGGTCTGTCTCTCAGTGGCCCCAGTGAAGGGCGCTATTGGGTTGCGGACTAGAAATGTATTTTAGTTAATTCACTGAGATTTACCTGTTTTATACTGCACTTTGTTTTTGCTGATTTGCTGGCACAGTATCTCTTTGGTATTTAATGTACGGCTTTGTTGATAGTATTTGTGTACTGAAAACTTTAATAAAAATTTACAGTTAAAAAAAAAAAAAAAAAAACACTTTCTGGCAAAAATTATAATGATTTTTTGAGACTTCATGGCAAAAACTCTCCTAAAACACCCGGTCCACTTTCAAGAAGTGTCAAGAGTGACAAAGCTGCTTAAAAGTGGAAAATGCGCAAATATGTTTTTGTAGGTCAGAGGTCAAGCATCCATCACTTGAAGAATCCCCCTATCCCTTAAGTTCTTTAAAAGAAATTAAAGAAATAATTAAAAATGTGATGGACAAAAAAAACCATCAAATCCTCATAAGGACAATTGCCATCTGTCACACAACAGATTGTGAAATATACAATCACACTTGCCCAAACATAGCATTGTGATTTCAGCAGGACTTGTGCCAAATTACACATTTCAGTATAACTAATGTTAGTTCAGGGAAAAAAAGGTAACATAAAACCCCCTCTTACCTGCTGAAAGGCCGATCAGCAGCATTAACAACCATCCAGAAAATGCATCGCTGATGCTGCGCAGCAGAGCCCATGCCGACTCTTTACTCTTGCTCAGGATCTAAAAAACAGGTCACTGGTGTCAAAGTTACACTAACTACATGATAAAAAACTGCTCTTAATGAATTCTCTATACATTAGTGTCTTATCCTAATGGCAGCATTTTTTATTTACTGTGGAAAGGACAATGTATTAACAGATATTTCCCATCATTTCTATTGTGGCAAATCCATTTTTGCATAAAAGAGTCGTGTGCTTTATTAAATCCATGTTCTACTACACTGCTAGAGTAGTCAGTGTTAAAGGGGTTGTCCACTTTCACTATGGAGTGCGAGTCTGCACCATGTGTTGGGACAAGAACCTGGAAGTAAAGAGAAGCAGATCCCTGGACAGCGCCAGCAGCAGGAAATTGGAGGTTAATATCTTTTTATATTGTTTTTCCTACCCTGGCCCTATATAAAAGGATACTCCCACCACATGGATTAGCTGTAAACTTGTATGCAAAGGTAAATAAAGACCATTACCAAATACATTGCCGTCGAGTGAAAGCACTGCCCTATTCCCAGCAAGCCCCGCCATCTGCAAATTGAGAAACTGACGTCTGTGGACTCGTTAGACATGAAGCCAGTTTGATCTTCATGTATTATCTCAGAAACCACCGTCACCAAGTAATTCACCAATGTCTTGGCTACCACCTTAACCCCTTCCCGAAATTGGACGTATGCATAAGTTCTGGCAATCGTGTGGACTTACAAGCGAGCCCTGCACGATCGTGACAAGGGACCAGCGGTAATTTACCGCTGGCATCATGCCGCATCACCAACAGCCAGAGCGAGCTCCGACCGCGGGTGTTTAACCCCTTAGCTCCGACGATCAATTAAGATTGTCGGAGCTAAGTCGCAGGCAGGAGGACTGATCTCCTACCAGACGGCCCCAGGAAGTGAAAGTCACTTCCCGGGTTTTCTGTGATGTCACCATGCCCACAATGCATCGTTGGCATGGTTACTGACCGTCACTATGGCAACCAGTACACAGTAGCAATCCTGTGTATTGGCCTGCCGCGCACTGTTCCCCACTGCGATTGGGGCACCCACGGCAAAATCACAGGGCCCAAATCGCTTAACATTGCAGCTGGAAGCATTGTGAAGGATTCCATCGCCGCCATGTTTTCGATTTCCCCACGGCCCCTGGCAGGTAAAGGTGAAATTGCCTCACTGGTACACCCTAATGCATTGTCTACAAATAAAAAAAAAAAAAAAAAAGTTACATATATTTGGCATCGCTGTGTCTGAAAAAATCCGATCAATTAACATATAACATTTATTCCGTACGCTTAACACCGTACAAGAAAAAAAAATTCCAAACACCAAAATTGCGGTTTTGGGTCATTTTATGTCCCCTAAAAATTGGAATAAGTTTAATCAAAAAAAGTTGCATGCATTCCATACTAGTAGTAATAAAAATTACACTTCAACCAGGAAATAATGCCCCTCACTTAAAGAGGATGTATCGCTTCCTTAGTTCGGCTGATTCATACTGCTTTCAGCTTCTCAACTCTAGAAATGCATGGGCGTTTCTTCCACCCCCAGCTGGGTGACATCATCCCCCCTTCACTGTTTCTGCTGGCTCCCGAGACTCCCCCCCCCCCCTTTCTGTCTGAGTCCACATGTTACTGTGTCTTTCCCTATGCAGTCTTATTTTGTAAGAGCTCTATACATACCACAGGCTGCATTCAATCTAGACTGAGCACTGATCTCTCCTCTCACAGCTGGAGATGTTACAGTTGAATCCAGCTTTATGAACGGCACAGATCTCGCTTCTATGCCAGAGAGTTAGGCACCGGGACGAAAACTGTTATGTTTTCTCATTGTAGAATCTGTTCCAGTCTGTTTCTGCTGGGTGTGGGGAGAGAAAATGCTGCGGCCCCTAACTCTGTGTCAGGCAGGGATCGACACACAATTGTGCCGTTTCCTGATTGTGTAGGCCCTTCAGTGTAATTCTGTCTCTTCTGGATGTATAGTGAAAATGTGCTGGTCCCTTACTCTGAGTGAGAGACACAGGAATGCTCGGTCCCGTGAATACGACTGGGGGCTGTACAGAATGTAAATGAGCTCTCAGCTAGTGAAATGCAAGGAGGAGGGATCCAACCAGTACTGGATAACAGTGTAAACAAAAACACAAGATAAGGAATACTGTGAATACAAGACAGCTTTGCTAATGACATCCAATTGCAAAGTTGCTTGTTTTCACTTTCCCCTTATTTTGAAGACCATTTAATGAAATGATAAAACCCCTTTAAGTCCATAGGTGTTAGTACAAAAACGCTACTGGCCGCAGAAAATGGCGCCATGGCGCAAGTTTCAAGAATAGAAAACGTTTGGAATTTTTTTTACGGTACCAAAACATAACAAAAACCGTACGTTTGGTATTGCCGGATTCATATCAACCTGTAGAATACAGATAATACGTCATTTTTACCGAAGATTGAACATCATAAAAGCAAAACTCCCGCAAACATGGTGCAAGTACTTTTTTCACATTTTGCCCCACTTTGAATTTTTTTGTGGTTTCCCAGTATATTCTATAGTAATATGAATAACATCATTAGAATGTACATCTTGTCCCGCAAAATAGAAGCCCTCATATGTCTATGTAGGTGGAAAAATAAAGTTATGGTTCTGGGAAGGAGAAGAGAGAAAATGAGCGTGACAAAAAAAAAAAAAAAAGGCTCCGTAAGGAAGGGGTTAAAGTCACCCATTATAAGTATCTGGGCCTGCGGGAGCAGATCTAAAAATGGCAACTACTATGAGGGATTTATTAATGTAGGGCAGCAAAATATATATTGTCATGAGAATCATGGGAACTCCAAAAATATTACAAAGCAAACAAATGTATCTTCCATCTGAATTTATTACAGGTTTAGAGCATGTGGAAGGAATGAACTTGTGCACCATCACATTTCTAGCATGAGAAGACTGTGGCATGAAAAGACTGCCCTATCCATGATCTATGGACTAGATGTAATTTATCTCTAACCAAATGCGTTTCAGAGAAGCACAGAATCGTGGGCTGGTATTGACGCAACCAGGAGAATATTGCAGATCTCTTTGTCGAGTCATCCAGACCACGCAGCTTCCAGGCAAGTATGTTCACTTTTTTAGCAATTTTACATCCTGTGTAAACATTGTAATGCTGGGATACACCTTTACCTCTTTGAAGAGAGAGCTGTACTCGCAACATACCTATTTATGACATGGCACTTTACCCCAATAACAATTTTAACCAATAACTTTTCATCAAAGTGAATACAAACTACTGATTCACCCATTCTCCAGACGAGAGAAAACTAGGGCCACTACAAATCCTGTAGCACACTCTATACGGTCCTAAGACTCTAGTGGGGAAAAAAAGTACAGAATCAAACTGTAAATATTAGACTCGTTGAAGAGGAGGCAGGATTCTCAATCCCTGACACCTTTGCTCAAAACTAGCAAGTGTTAACCCCAAAATCATAGACACAGATTCATCTGAAGGTTCATTTTGTCTCAATTATTGCTCATTGGCATCCAGACATGTGACTGCTTATTTAGGGTGACCGAAAAAGAAGTGGAGCCCATAGCGGCCACCCTTAAACAGGCCGGGTACATCATGGAGTAGGGAACATTTTACGCTCTTCGTCTTTTATTAGTGTCTAACAACTGAAGCCTTCATTTTTGAACTTCTAAGGAGAAGTCTGGGTAAAAGGATACTCTATGGCCGTTCAGCACTTCTTCACCTTTATCTCTTGCAGTACGAAAGACGGAGTCTCTATATCGGAAGTGGACACTTTTAGTAGAACTGGACATGGTGGAGCGCCTGGTGGTAGAGGCCGCAATGGGACTCAAGTGAGCTTCTTTTTGAAATTCTGCAACCAGCCATGAGTCAAAAGAAAGCTACGGGAGGGGGGGTTCCTTTCCTCAGATTTTTCCGGGACACTCACCACTCTGACATTACTTCTTCGCTGTCTGTTTTCCACATCATCTATTTTTGACATTAGCAGAGCATTATTTATTTATTTTTTTAAATTGAGGATATAGTAAAATTCCTCAATGTAATCCAAACAATAAGAAATATCAAATTGTGTCAACAAATAGCTTAACAATCAATGCACAAAAAGAAAATGTATAATTCTCCAGCTATAAAAAGATTTCAGTATCTAATCATAAATCTTGTAACACAAGGAGCAGGAGAGTATAATAAAGCAGAGAACATATGATGAGAACTTTTGTCGTGTGTGAAGAACATCTTTTAACATTGAAGACAAGGACAAGAGATATAAGGGAAGGGGGCGGCGGGCGAAACAACCGGTGAGAAAAATAACTCTCGAGTCGGGGGAAGGAGGAAGTCAATAAACCAATTGTCCAAGATGGACCAGGTCTTACCAAATAAGTCAAGTCTATCATGTACAGAAGCAGTCATAAGTTTCATCTGGCGAATTTTTGTTCTTTGCTTGAGACCCGAAATGTCAGGAGGAAGGGACGGTCGCCAATTTCCTGAAATCCGGCATCTAGCGGTTGCAAGGATGTGTAGTAGGAGATTGGCTTTAGTTTTAGATAGATTTTCAATCGACCCGCTGATTAAGTGTGTGAGAAGATTTACCGGGATCGTAAACTCAAGTATTCTAGCTATGAAATCCCTCTCCTTTATCCAAAATGTTTGAAGAACAAGGCAGTCCCAAAAAATTTGGGGGTAAGGAACCCAAAGAGCTGCCACATCTCCAGCAGGTCGGTGAGATCCCATTTGTGTAGTACATCAGAAACATAGAACTGGAATAATAATATGTTGTACAGATTTTCTTTATAGGTAGTACAGATTGGTAATTTAGATGCCATTTTCCATATGGCCTGCCAGGTGGCGTAGGGAATGGGTCTACCTAGGTATAATTCCCACCTTCCCAGCTTTATTGCCAGAATACTGTCATCAGTCTATCTAGCCAAAAAAGGCTCCATTGTGGGCCAATGTAGTGGTAGCCGTAAACGTATATCCCATGAGGAACCCTTGAACACTAGAGGGGAAAACGTGGGGGATTTTGTGGCGTACTTATCTGAAGACCCATGACGAGGAGATAAGTATAAATAATTGGGATTTGTTTGGCTTGGTAATCATTTGAAGAAAAAAAATATTGAATATGAAGCTGTATTCTGATGTTTAACTGTGGTATGTTCCTCACAGCTATATATATATATATTTATATCGGATATATTTAAAGAGAAGGGTGTAACTGGGCTAGTCTCAGACGGGGCTGTCCCTTTCGGGGCGAAAACTGTCTTCCTAAGGTGTTGGATTAGGATCAGGATTAGGTCTATCTACACACTTGATTGTGTCCTGCTTTTGGTTACTGTATCAAATTTGTGGATGCGAGCTAGCACCTGGCTTATAGTATATTGTATACTTATGAGGAACATTGTTGTTTTATGGCGTTCAAGCATATTAGTATTGTGTTACTGGTGTATTGAGAATTTGTTTATATATTGTAGACTTTTTTTTTATTTTAAAGGGCTGTTCACACGGCTTATTTCAGGGACGGATTGCAGCCGTATTGCGCGCCGTACTGTGCTGCAATACGGCTGGAATCCGTCCCAGCTATTACGGTAATCCACAGTTCTCATAGAGAACTGTGGATTCCGTCACTCTTACCCGCTCGGCGAATCCGCCGGGCGGGGAGAAAGTGACATGTTCATTATCCCGGCAGCATACGCGCCGTGGATAATGCATGTCTATGGGGCCGGGGAGCTGCGTCCCCGCCCCTTATTCAAGCCGTAATTGCGAGCGAAATCCGTCCCGCAATTACGGCTTGAGTAAGCCGTGTGAACCAGCCCTTAAAGTAGGGCCCATAGGTTCTTTTCTGTGAGTGTCTTTAGTTAAGGGCTTTAACCGCTCTGATATTGGTGGTAGTCTGTGGTTGTAATTCCCACCTTTCCATGTATTTCAGGTAGGGGCTCTGCTATGGGTGGGGTCAGATAGGACTGTGTAAAGATAAGTCCTTTTGTCGAGGTGCCCGCTTTACATATCCATTCGAACTGTGTGGGGGGATAGCAAAGGTGTTTGTGCCATATAGTGAGAAAAGAAGGTGGTTAATTTGGAGGTAATGAAAGCCTGATCTTGGAGGGAGGTTATATTCTTTTTGCAATGTCTCAAAGGGAATGAGCTTCCTACTCTGAACGGCTGCAATGTCGACAAATCGAAACAGGTCCCACCGCAGCAATGGTCGGGCAAAATAACCAAAAGAGCTTGTAGGTAAGAGGAAAGTACACAAAAAAAAAGTTGTCAAGGAGAAAGCCGGGGAGGCCAGATGGAATTTATTTTCGCAGTGTCTATGATAGATCTCGAGTGCCAGTGATGAGCATTGGGGTGAGTGGGGGCCATCCATAAGATCTCAAAGTGGTCCAGGCTGGAACACAGCATAGATAGGTGGCCCAATAGTAATAGAGCAGGTTAGGTAAAGCCAAATGTCCCTTCTGCTTACTAGTCATTATTACATGCTTAGTCACCCTATGTCTGCCCCAAGCCCAGATAAACCTAGGGCCCAGTATGAAGGATCCCTCCAAAAATGAATTAAAGAGAATGTAAGGTGACTTTCCCTTTGGAAGATTCCCTACTACCTCCACAAGCTCTTGCATCTCTATGGGGACACAGAGAGGGAGACGCCTCACGAGGGAGAGAGGGATAAAGCTTTGAGAAGAAGTCTAGAAATATTCTGGCAATAGAGTTTGGATCGTAAAGGAGTGTTCCCTCTCCATCATAGAGAGCGTGGATTTCACAGCCCACTGGCCAGAATGGTTTGGGCCTTGTTGTCATAGTCGTAATATTTCCGTTTGAAGTAGAAAAGAAGTTTCTCCACACTACGAGTGGCCATAAGTTTAAGATTGTTTCACATCTCAATTATGCGCTTTAGAGTGGGTATGCTTGGACAGAGGGACATTTTCCTCTCAAGGGTTTTAAATAGAGACCGGAGAGGGCGCCTCTTCTCTACATAGTCTATTTTAAAGTCAGGAGCCACAGCAATACAACCGCCTTTTAATACAGCTTTATGAGCTTCTCATAGGGAGGCTGCCGAGGAAACGGAGCTAGTATTTAGCTCAAAGTAGGATATAAGGGATTCCTGTAGCTCGTTTCTGTAGATTTTTTTTTCTTTTATAAGTGAGTCATTTAGTCTCCAGTGGCAGGAACAGAGAGGGGGTGTCTGGAAATCAAGGTCAACCATGGCTGGGATGTGATCCGACCAGGTTATAGTCAAGCAACATTTGTAATGTCGGTATATTACCAAAGAGGTCATCAATCCTAGTATGCGTCTTATGGGGATGAGAAAAGTAAATTCCTTCTCTTTGGGGAGATTGATCCGCCACAGGTCAAAAAGGCCACGGTTTCTAATTATTTTTCTAAAGACCGTTGAAAGTCTAACCTATGATAAATTAGGGGGCCACCTCTACGAGAACACTTATCAATAGTGAGAAAACCATGTCGAAATCACCTCCCAGTAAAATGACCAAGGGAGGACACCGGGAGCGTTTAGCCAAGACTTCGTTAAAGGTAATTTGTGAGGTGTTGGGGACATTTACATTGCACAATGATCAATTTTCCATGTAGAGTGGCATGCAGTATATAATATCTCCCCGCTGGATCAAAGACAGAAGAGCAATAATTTGCATTGCTTTTAGTAGATCCGTGTAGATCACTGGAACCCCATCCTCATCTGAACCGGCCTTCTGCCTCATTTAATCTCTCATTCATTTTCCTCATGTCAGCTCTTACCACAGGAAGGTCAGGATGGTGAGGTCACTTCCTGCTGTGTCTTATCAGCAGCATAGGAGCTTACTTATGTTTATTACTGACAAACTTTAACCCTTTTGAGCTCCATAGCCTAGTGCCTTGCTTTTACAACCTCCCCATTATCAATGTCCCCCTAATATGCTCAGCTAGGAATAGCAAAGCTGAAATGTCAGTCACTGCTGTAGAACCACCCACAGTCTGAACAGAAAGTGGGAGCCTGAAGCTGGCTGTGAAAAGCAGACTGATAAAAAAAACAACTCCTTTAAACATAATTTAAAGTGGATAACTGCTTAAACAGAGGAGGCTCACTATGAGATACCTCATCTATAAGCTGGATCAGGGACAGGCTACAATAAATATCACCAGTGAGCCTCTAGTTTATTGTAGCATGTCCCTGATGCATGCCCATTTACTACTGTGTAATTTTTAACTTGGTGGTGCTGCAGGAGAACAATCACTGATCAATAAAGCCACAGGGAACGGTTGTGGGACCCGGCAGTAGGACACCGGTGTCATGTTCTCGATGCAGGATCCTTCTAATGATCGGGCAAATCTAAAGCAGACTTTCTCATTTAAATCTCATACGTACTCTTCTTGGACAAAAGTAAACACTATGTTATAATATTATAATAAAGTTATCACTACAATCACAATGTCTGCAACTAACTATGGAAAATGTGTAAGCATGAACGAGAGGTGTTGTGAGATATGGATCACATGCCTATTTACAATTGCTATCACTAAGGCGGACAGGAGTATAACAAGTCAGAGAACCTGCAGTGCCTGTCTGCACATTACACGGCAGAGGTTGGACTGTGCACTTCATAGCACAAACTGCCCTGTCTACTGACATTTAATTCTTCTTACTTGTGGCTGCATAAAGTATTTACGCTTGCTATTTGATTCTGTGGGGCTCACATGACCTGCACTCTGCCTTATCAGGGGAGTGAATAACAACACACAAACTCATGTGTTTGTCACGTGAACCAGAGGTTAAAAAGATCCTGTCGGGTGATTTCTTACTTTAAAAGGAGATAAGCTGAGCTCTATGAAGTGGAACTTGAGTGAAAAGTAGAGAATGAAACACTCCAATTCTTTGGGGCTTGTTAACAGCTCAATGGCTGAACAAACATGAACCCAGTAGCTAGCAACTCTGCCATTTATGCTGACTGGGAAAAAGATCACATGTGCAGCTAATTGCTAGAGCAAGATGAAAAACTGCACACCAACTTTAACACCTATTCACACCAGCATGCAGAAAAGCCGCAGTATAATGCATGGGGAGATTGCACAGATGCAAAGTAACCAATGAAACAATCACTCATACAACCTCAGGGCATGAGGGAGGTGGTTGCCGGTACTACAATTGCATATAATAAGGCGATACAAAAGTGTGCCATGAATATAGATACGTGTGGTACACAATGCTGGCTTACAACCTATTAGTGGAACCTATACTATTAGACTAGGCGGGCGGCCCAGCATTTTCTAAGTGTCCAACACAACACAGGCACACTCTGCTCCCCAGCACTGTTGGGCAAATAAAAAAGGGCATACTGGAAAAATATTAAATATGAGGTATTAGTTGGTAATAAACATATTTGTACTGGAAGGAAGTACAAATATGTTTATTGGGAATAGATATGTGTGCATTTAAGACTACAGAGTAGCTTTATTGTTATTTTTACATTTTCTTTTGATAGGTAGCATGCCATATATTGGAAATTGACATTTATATCTTGAGGACAGTAGCTACTTAGTAGTTGGAGAGTAAGGATAGTTTAGGTACGAGTTTGGGGATGCTCTTATCAGGGCGATTACCCCATAATCTGGTTAGGTAGTTTAGTGTATAGGGGGAGATTCTTTCACAATATTAGATTAGGGATAGAATTTGTATATTTTATTATATATATTAAAAGTAAGGTTTTATTGTCTCTGAGGATTTATACCTTTTTGTGTGTATTTGTATTTTCTATTGATTTTGGTATATCCAGGGGCTTTTGTATTGGATTATATGTAGGGTTACTCCCCCCCATTATCATACAAAAGGAGTGATATTGTGGTTTTTCCCCATTTCTCCCCAAGGTGGTTTCATCGTGTTCATATCAAGGACATCGTTCTGCCCACATGTTGCTTCTCGCCCTCTCATCCTCGAGAGTGGTCACACATTGTTGATACTTTGTCAGAGCTGGTCAGTTCTACCTCTCTGCTACGTGTTCCCTTAGGCACTCTGAGGCCCTCCGTTACTCCAGAGAATTTGCGCAGGGGCTTGGCGGCCTCTAAGGCCACCATTGTCAGCTGGATCCAGTCTGCAATTTTGGAAGCCTATCGGTCGAAGGGGGAACCCTTTCCATTTCGGGTCACAGCTCATGCCTCCTGGGCAGCTCAGCTCAGCTTCAGCTTTACAGATTAGCAAAGCTGCTTCCTGCGCTTCTGTTCATACCTCTTCTAAGTTCTACCAAATCCATACCTGGACCTCGGCTGACGCAAGCCTCGGCCATAAGGTACGTTAGGCAGCAGTGCGCTTAGGGCTGAATGTCACTGCTGATTAATTTTTTGAATGCTACTTATTTGGTCTTCCACCCCCTGGGACTGCTCTTGGACATCCCAAGGTGCTGTGTCCCCCACTGATATTGGTGAGAAAAATCAGATTTTTGTACTTACCGCAAAATACTTTTCTGGTCCGATTTATTGAGGGTGGGAGGTAGACACAGGTCCCTCACACTTTTTCTCTTCATGGAATCAGAATTTTCTTTGGTTTTCCTCTTGGCCACAGCTTTTGTACCAACTAATCAGCCTGGCGTCAGTAGGATAAAGTCCATCGGGGCGGGCCCAAAACGTTAGGTCTGTCTTGTGTCAGCCTTCTAGGGCAAGGACCTATACCCAAGGTGATGTTTCCCCCAATGAACCGGACTAGAAAATGATTTTATGGTAAGTACAAGAATCCTATTATTAGGTCTAGTGGCCAAATTGAAAACTGCCGGACTTTTTTAAAAAAATATTGAAAGTGACATGGAAAATAAAAAAAAAAAAAAAGCCAAAAATTCATAAAAAATGTGTTGCACATAAAAACAATAAGTCATTTTTTTATGACACCATTCCCTTTAAGGAGTCCCATCAGGATTATTCTGCTTTTTACTCTGCTCCAAATCACATAAACCTATATATCACAGAGCTCCGCTCCCCTCTTTGCATTTCTATGAGCTACTCCATTTCAATTCCATAGGAATGTACAGAGAGGCTACGTTACAGTCCACATCCAAAGTACCTTGTATGTTTGTCTAGGTCAGCGTTTCTCAACTCCAATCCTCAAGACCCACCAACAGGTCAAGTTTTCAGGCTTCCCTCAGTATTGTACAGGTGATATAATTATTGTCAGTGCATTCAGTGGGAGATCCTGAAAACATGACCTGTTGGTGGGTCCTGAGGACTGGAGTTGAGAAACACTGGTCTAGGTCATGTGACCCAATAGAAGACCCAAACAGCAAGCATAAAAATACTATATACAGCTACTGGTAAGAAAAGCTTCCAGCATTACTGATCATTTCAAATGGATTTCTATTGGACTAAAGAGGGAAATAAAATTAGGGACAGCGGTCCTTTATTATAGAGGCTATTGAAGTGGAACCTTGTGGATTTAAATGATGGGATTGTATCTAAAGAAATCTGTTAAAATACATGTGTCATTGAATCTCTTGTGCTTTTTTGGCTGGCAAGTATCTAGAACAGAGCAGGGAAGCCTCTGATGCCAACACCCTTTCCTGGTGTGTGCCAAAGCCGTGCCATGGACTGAGAAGAGACTCTGATTTTCCAACTGCTTTCTAGCCCACAGTCAAGATTCCCATTCTCTAACCACAACAGTCTCCAAAAGAGAGTTAACAATAGTGTAGGACCCTCCTGCATTAAGGTCCTGTTGAAGTTTCGGAGGTGGGCTTAAGCAGTTTTGATCAAAAATGTGAACTAAGAACCTCAAAAATTTTTCATGTATCCTAGGTAGCTGAAATGCTTTTTCAAAAATTCCTATGTCCCCTTTAATAGTTTATTTATTTGATAGTGTGCTACGGATATTGGAATATGTATGTATATTGCTGCTACGCCATATATTGTTTCTTCCATTCTCTAACCACCTCACTGTATGGGAGGATGCACCAAGACTTATTACAGTAAGATTGAATAGAAAGCAGGCTACACCTACAGCAGCTGCCGATCTCCTGCTCCCTCAGCAGGGCAGGTAAGTAATAAAGCCTCCTGCACTTTTAGTTACTATATTTTGATGGTTATAAATTTAAAATGAGAATTAAAGAAAAAAAATATGAGGAAATAACGAACAAGTAGGTGTGATTACCTCTCTGTGGCGGTCCCGGTCTCTGGATTTTTCCCGCACCCAGTCGATGGTGTTGAAGTCCTCGTAAGTTCCCACTCCAGGCACCTCCAGGAAGTCCATCACATTGCTTCCACCATGTAAGCCATTCCCATTATACGAAGTAAAACCTAGAAGCAGAATACATGGGGTTACAGTTTATTCATCCAGATGGTATCAGCTAAGAAGGTCTATGGAGAAGGGAGGCCGTGATGGGACGCAGACATGTAGGTCGCCACATTTGTGCTCCAAGTGCTAAGAGTACAGACATTTACACTGATTTTTGTTTAATCTGTTAATAGCTTTGTTACTATGTAATGTTTGGTTTCCTGCACTTATGCCCCCTACATTGTGAAGTGCTGCAGAATATACATTGGCATTATAGAGATATTATTATGCATTATTATTTCTATATAAGCAGCCACAAAACACCATTGCTTCTGAAGGTCTCTGTTGTCCCTTCTTCCCTCCGCTATAACCACAACGGAAGAGTGGACAAATCAGGCGATACATTTTAGAGGCTAATGGCATATGTTTGATGGTAAGCTTTAGGGCATGTTCACAAAGCGTTTTTCAGATCCGCTTTTCTGACCCAAAACGCATCTAACAATGTGCAGTGTGATTTCCATTAGTTTCAATGTAAAACACGCATTGCCGTTCAGACGAGTGATCGCTGATGCGCGTTTACTCGTGTGTTTTTTGGGTCAGTTTAAAGAATTGTCATGTCAATTCTAATTGCGTTTTATGCAAGTGAAATCCCCATCGAAAACAAGGTAGTGCGTTTTTGGAGCCTGAAAAACGGCTCCAAAAACGCAACACACTTTTGGGTACATCTTGGATGCGCTTTTCGCATCTGAAAAACGCACTGGATTACAATTTGAATGTCTGATTTGAAAGAAAACGCATTGAAAAACGGATCCGAAAAATGCATGCAAACGCATGCACCTGCAGATGCGTTTTTGGATACAGTTTTCAATGCGCTTTTTATGTAATGAAAAACGGATCCAAAAGCGGATCCAACACATCGTGTGAACATACCCTTAGGATATGTTCACACGGCGTCTTATGTCCATGTGAACTTACGCTTTTGTGATGCGGGTCTGGGTCCGTCTGAACGGACCCAGACACACATCTAACAATTTTCAGTGTGTTTATCACTGCTGGCAATGCGAGACACGCATCGGTGTTCACATGAGTGATCGCCGCTGCGTGTTTGCATCGCGTCTGTCAGGTCCGTCTTTCGGATGCGATCCAAGAATTGCATGTCATTTCTTGGAGCGGATCCAACAGACGCAAAGCAGACACGCAGCAGCGATCACTCATGTCTCGCATAGCCGGCAGTGTTACACACACTGCTAATTGTTAGATGCGTGTTTGGGTCCATTCAGACGGACCCAGACACGCATCACAAAAGCCGTGTGAACATTCCCTTGGGGAGCATAAGCTTATTCTTTTTCATCAGACATTGTTATACAAGAAAATAAAAAAAAAGACTTAAACACCCTAAACTTCAAAAACTTGAAAAATAAAAAAAATGAAGAAAGTCTGGCTATTTCCAACAGGTTAGGAAATAAACTGCAAACTGGTGAGGTGTGACAAGAGGAATTTTAGCTCTTGCCATTATCAGTTTGCTGTTAGGTGGTAATTTGTGTCCTCCATAAACAGTCGACCACCACCCATAGGGCGACATAAAGCTAGCATGGAGATTAAGCCCATATTGCAAAGTTTGGCATTCTGCATTAGCTTAGATTCCGATTCCCTCTGCATCTTGAAATGTCCCATTGCAACCATAACCTGCAAATCTCCAACTGAGCGGTCCTACCTGGAGAAATGTCTCACAGTGTATGCACTATACAGTGGGTGAAATAAGTATTGAAAACATCAGCAACTTTCTAAGTAAATCCTGATATGAAAATACTGATAAGTAAATACTGATATGAAATTATCATCAGATGTCGGTAATAATCCATCCAACCCACACAGACAAAGAAATCAAACCATAGATGTGCAGAAAGTATGTGTAATAATGAGAAATGGATCAGGGAGAAAGAATTGAACAGACTTATAAAAATTTATTTAATACTTGTTACAAAAGCCTTGGTTGGTGATGAAAGCTTCAAGACGCCTCCTGTATGGAGAAACTCATCGCTTACATTGCTCAGGTGGGATTTTGGCTCATTCTTCCACACACTCACTCTTTGTTTGGGATCATTGCTGAAATGTCCTCCCTTATTTCACCGTCATCATCCTGGTAAATGGCAGCAGATTTTTTAATCAAGAATGTCTTGGTCCATTCATTCTACCTTCAATTATATGAAGTTTGCCAGTGCTTTATGCTGAAAAACAGCCCCAAACCATGATGTTCCCATCTCCAAACTTCACTGTTGATATAATGTTTTTTGGGTGATACATGTGGCACCTTTAGGCCTCCAAACATGTTGTGTATTATGGCATCCCACGAGTTCAATTTTGGTCTTATCTGACCAGACTATATTCTCACAGTATTTCACAGACTTGTCTAAATGTTGCTGAGCGAGCATTAAACGCGCGTGAAGATGCTTTTTGTTTAATGGAGTTTTGCTAGGAGAGCGTGCATACAAGTGATGGAGGGTGAGTGCATTACTGCTTTAAAACAATTGTAGCTGCTGATTCCAGGTCTTTCTGGAGCTCTCCACATGTGGCCCTTGCTTTTTGGTCAACTCTACTGATAATTATTTATTTTCACTCCTTCTGAAATCTTGCAGGGAGCAAGTATTCGTGGCTGGATTATGGTGAAATAATGTTCTTCCACTTCCGAATTATAGCCCCAACGTTGCTCAATGAAACCTTCAGTAGTTTAGAAATACATCTTGACACAGCTCACTGGTTTTACCCATGATCAGAGGTTTCTTGTGTGGCACCTTGGTAACGAGGCACCTTTTTATAGGCCATCAGTTGAGCCAGCCGATTATATTTTTCACCAGGTGGCATGATTACTTTCTAATTACTGATCGATTCCAGTTGGTGTCATGACTTTTCATGTCTTTCTACACCTCTCTTTCCTCATATGTTCAATAATTTTTTTTCCTGATATAATTTCTCACTATTACACATAATTTATGGACATCCATGGTTTGATTTGCCTGTGTGGATTGGTTGGGTTGTTACTGATATCTGGTGAAAATTTCCTCTTGAAATATATATTTACTTAGAAAAGTGGTGATGTGTTCAATACTTTTTCCACCTATTGTATATGTATAGCAATTATTGGTGGAACAGTTGATCCAGGACTGCCAGGCCTACTAGGTTTTACTGATCATTAAAGCATGTCGTACATATTTTATTATTAGTATTATACACCTTTGCAAAATCCCTCCCCGTGCTACACATTTTCCATGCCTGAACCTTGATCTCCAGAAGCACTCACCAGCTCAGCTTGACTGCAACTCCCTATACATACAAGAACATGATGGATACAATATTAATTGCTTCTGAGACAAAAAGCGGATGTTGACACCATATATCTATGGAAAACTAGTATTTGGCTCAAAAGCAGTAAAAAGTCACCCAACGTAATACAAGATGAATTCAAATACAATGAAGCAGATAACGAATACAGATAAAGAAAACACTTGCATATAGCAGTCAGAAAGAAGACAATGGGGCCTCCCTCATCTGGTGTCCAAATGAGCCGCACATCCTGGCACATGTACAGAACTTGTAGTACCGCACTGTACTGTATAGAGGCGCTACCACACCTCCAATCACTGCATGCACCTCACTATTACACGTAAGAGCAGTACAGGACATGTAGTTCCACACTGTACTGTATAGAGGCGCTACCACACCTCCAATCACTGCATGCACCTCACTATTACACGTAAGAGCAGTACAGGACATATAGTACTGCACTGTACTGTATAGAGGCGCTACCACACCTCCAATCACTGCATGCACCTCACTATTACACGTAAGAGCAGTACAGGACATATAGTACTGCACTGTACTGTATAGAGGCGCTACCACACCTCCAATCACTGCATGCACCTCACTATTACATGTAAGAGCAGTACAGGACATGTAGTACTGCACTGTACTGTACTGTAGAGAGGTACTACAGACCGCCAATCACTGCATGCATCTCACTAATACATGTAAGAGCAGTACAGGTTATGTAGTACTGCACTGTACTGTAGAGAGGAGCTATAGGCCGCCAATCACTGCATGCACCTCACTATTACATGTAAGAGCAGTACAAGACATGTAGTACTGCACTGTACTGTACTGTAGAGAGGTACTACAGACCGCCAATCACTGCATGCATCTCACTAATACATGTAGGAGCAGTACAGGACATGTAGTACTGCACTGTACTGTACTGTAGAGAGGTACTACAGACCGCCAATCACTGCATGCATCTCACTAATACATGTAAGAGCAGTACAGGTTATGTAGTACTGCACTGTACTGTAGAGAGGAGCTATAGGCCGCCAATCACTGCATGCACCTCACTATTACATGTAAGAGCAGTACAGGACATGTAGTACTGCACTGTACTGTAGAGAGGTACTACAGACCGCCAATCACTGCATGCATCTCACTAATACATGTAAGAGCAGTACAGGTTATGTAGTACCACACTGTACTGTATAGAGGCGCTACCACACCTCCTATCACTGCATGCACCTCACTATTACATGTAAGAGCAGTACAGGACATGTAGTACTGCACTGTACTGTAGAGAGGTACTACAGACCGCCAATCACTGCATGTAACTCACTAATACTTGTAAGAATAGTACAGGCCATGTAGTACCGCATTGTACTCTAGAGACACTACTAGACTGCCAGTCACTGCATGCACTGCACTAATACATGTAAGAGCAGCACAGGCCATGTAGTACTGCACCGTACTGTACTATAGAGAGGCGCTACTAGATCACCAATCACTGCTTGCACCTCACTAATACATGTAAAAATAGTACAGGACATGTAGTACCGCATTGTACTGTAGAGGCGCGTTACTAGACCTCCAACCACTGCATGCACCTCACTAATACAGATGTTTTAGAAGTAACAGGTTCAGGATAATCGGCTGGTTCTTCCCGTCAATCACATGATCCAAAAATCAGCCGTGTCTGACATTTTATCTTGAAACCAGACTCCACATACAACATCCGAGGAAAGATCATCGCATGCTGCAAATCCTGTACCCTGAGGCCATTATAACGTCAGAGTAGCAGAAAGCAGCCCTGGTGTTCTTCATTGCTGATCCTACCTGCTGGTGGCTCAGTTCTTTTATGCTACAACAAACTATTTGAAGAGGCCAATTGCACAGCAAAAGGCTGGAAATCAAACAGCAGCTGTGACCAGACGGCCGCCATAAGGTTAGCCTGGGCCTGAAGCAGATGACAGCGACCTGCCTCCTGGATCTAGTTACTGAGCTGCATGAAGTGGTTTGACTTCGCTCTTTAATCAGTTTTAGTCCATGTACTTTCAGCCTTTCCTACAGACTGGTCTCTAGCTCGTGCTCACCTGGGTTCGGAGTGTCCATCGTCTGGACGGCTCACACTTCCTGCCTGACTAAAGGTTAATTCTCTCTCCTCCTCCTCTTTTTACTTAACTAATTATTCATTTTCTGCCGGTCTCCACTATACAATGTCTGAGGAGCGGAGAGGTCCTCCCCGCAGCGCTGCGGCTTGTGCATTCTCTCCTGTCACAGTCATTCTACTGTGTGCTTCTAGGCAATAATCTACTTACATAGCTAACCCCACTGCCCCCAGCACAACTGAGCATTATTTAACAAGCTACAATCCTTATTTTACCGAGAACTGTCTCTGACCTGCTCCCTGCACCATAACGGCCCTCCTGTCGACACAAGGGGGAGCCTGCTGCGTAGGTTACATACAACAGCGTAGATGTACGGTATATACACGTTGCAGAAAGTTTATGCAGAAAATCCAAACCAAGTCATGTTGCGCTGTTGCAGATTTACTTGTGGACATAATGGAATCAAATAAAGTGAGGAAGCAACAACATCCTCATCTTCCCTGTCGCTACCAAGTCCACAAGTCTCCAAAAAAGCCTATACCCCTCCTCCCCGCACTTCAATCCCAGGGCTTCGCCACCCTAAGGCTATGTCTACACTGCAGTGGACAAAAAATGACCTGAAAACAAATGACTGAAAACGTTCATGAAACAGAGTTTTCTGTCCACTGCCCGTCAAAAGCAGCTGGGGGGAGGGAAAAAAAAAAAAAATCGCCTTTTTTGCCATGATATGCATTTTTGCCGCGTGTTTTGCTTATCTTCAAGCCTGTTTTTTAATGTCTGCATGAATTAAGCCTTTGGATGTAACTCCGCCCTACAAAAGGGGATGTAAAGCACATTATTGCATCTATATGTCATTTTATGGATTTTGGCGCTAATAAAAAGTTCTCGCTTCTGACGCTAAAAATACGCTATAGATTTTTCATTGAAAAATTGCAGCAAAAAATGCAGCGTAAACGCGCTAAAAGACGTCCGGCGCTTCCCATAGACTCCTGTAGTAAATTTTCTGCCCGGCTCTGGCGTTTTTTAGAGCATGTTGCAAAAGACGACCAGTAATAAAAAACGAGCAGAAAAAAGCTCGGTGTAGACAGCAGGACGTTTTTACAATAGAAGTCTATGGGAGATGATTACAGTCGTTTTTCCAGCGTTTTTAGAAAATAAAAAACGCTTAGAAAACAGACGTTTTTCTGTGCAGTGTAGACACAGCCTTACCGCTGGTCTTCCGTTTTCTTCCTGCTTTTTCTGGACAGGGACACCACCACTATCGTGGGCATGAGCCACTACCTGAGCTCACTGGTCACAAGCCAGTTATCCAAATGGTGAAGCGCGGCCAGTGAGCTGCTGCAATGACTCCGTTCAGAAAAAGCAAGAAGAAAATATTAGACCAGCGGCAATGGGGGATGGCGGAGAACTGGAACAGAGCTTAGGGGAGGAGAGTATACGGGTTTTTTTTATGGCCACTAGTAGCATTAAAATAATAAGGTCAACAACCCCTTTAACTTTTTTCCTTAGATATGTGTGTACTTTCACAAACAAGCTGAACAGCACTGCACGGCCTACTAATCCAGATGTGGGTGAGGCTATATACGCAGAAGCGGCCAAAGGTGAACATAAGAGATATGTCTGTCTATAAAAGTGAGAGACATACACTAGGAGCTGCCAGTGGTGCTGTCATATAATATCTTAGCGATTCTCCCACCAGTGAAGTAAACCTCAGGTACACCAATCTTTTGGTGGTGGGGAGATACATTTCTGACCAAATAGACAATCTATACATGGACATCTCATCAGCATGTCCTGCTAGGGATAAAATGAGTTTTACTATTGAAGATATTTTAAAAGGGAAAACCAATACGTCATCAGTTCCTGTTCTCAATTCTGCAATAAACAAAAAATTGCAGCACTCCAATAGAAAGCAGAAATAATTGCCAAACTGACTGCAGTTTCCACATCTAGTTAACTAATATGTGACCACTGTACGTTTGGTTGAAGACCTCCAGCCAACAAGGTAAATGAGGGTGTGCTCCGGTGTTCACAAGCCCGCTTCTTTTTTCAAGTTGTTTTTGCTGAAGTCGACAGGATAACATCTGAAGGACATTTATGTGGTTTTTATATTCAGCTTTTTTCTTGAGGTCTTTAATGGGTGAAAATGATGGTACCACAAATGCCAGGCACAGGGCACATGGTGCAATGCAAGGTTCACTAATGCCACCGTTATCCAGCACTTCACAGTAATCTATTGTATTTTACCACGGACACTAGAATCACCAACCAGTCAAACAAGATTAAGCAAAAAGGAAACCTGCACTTCCCAGTTTTGTACATTAATCATATGTGTACACATATTATACACACATACAATGGGAGGAAAAAAAAAGTATTTAGTCAGCCACCAATTGTGCAAGTTCCCCCCCCCTTAAAAAGATGAGAAAACAAATCCAGAAAATCACATTGTCTGATTTGGAAAGAATTTGCAAATTACGTTGGAAAATAAGTATTTGGTCACCTACAAACAAGCAAGATTTCTGGCTCTCATAGACCTGTAACGTCTTCCTTAAGAAACTCCTCTGTCCTCCACTCATTACCTGTAGTAATAGCAGCTGTTTGAACTTGTTATCAGTATAAAAGACACCTGTCCACAACCTCAAACAGTCACACTCCGAACTCCACTATGGTGAAGACCAAAGAGCTGTGAAAGGCCACCAGAAACAAAATTGCAGCCCTGCACCAGGCTGGGAAGACTGAATCTGTAATAAGTAAGCAGCTTGGTGTGAAGAAACCAACTGTGGGAGCAATAATTAGAAAATGGAAGACATACAAGACCACTGATAATCTCCTTCCATCTGGGGCTTCATGGAAGATCTCACCCCGTGGGTTCAAAATGATCACAAGACCAGTGAGCAAAAATCCCAGAACCACACAGGGGACCTAGTGAATGACCTGCAGAGAGCTGGGACCAATGTAACAAAGGCTACCATCAGTAACACACTACACCGCCAGGGACTCAGATCCAGCAGTGCCAGACGTGTCCCCCTGCTTAAGCCAGTACATATCCCGTCCTGTCGGAAGTTTGCTAGAGAGCATTTGGATGATCCAGTAGAATATTGGGAGAATGTCAAATGGTCAGATGAAAGCAAAGTAGAGCCGTTTGGTAGAAACACAACTCGTCGTGTTTGGAGGACAGAGAATGCTGAGTTTCATCCAAAGAACACGATACCTACTGTGATGCATGGGGATGACAATATCATGCTTTGGGGCTGTTTCTCTGCAAAAAGACCAGGACGACTGATCTGTGTACATAAAAGAATGAATGGGGCCATGTATTGTGAGATTTTGAGTGCAAACCTCCTTCCATCAGCAAGGGCATTGATGATGAAACATGGCTGGGTCTTTCAGTATGACAATGATCCCAAGCACGCCGCCAGGGCAATGAAGGCGTGGCTTCGTAAGAAGCATTTCAAGGTCCTGGAGTGGCCTAGCCAGTCTCCAGATCTCAACCCCATAGAAAATCTTTGGAGGGAGTTGAAAGTCTGTTGCCCAGCGACAGCCCCAAAACATCACTGCCCTAGAGATCTGCATGGAGGAATGGGCCAACATACCAGCAACAGTGTGTGCCAACCATGGGAAGACTTACAGAAAACGTTTGACCTCTGTCATTGCCAACAAAGGATATATAACAAAGTATTAAGATGAACTTTTGTTATCGACCAAATACTTATTTTCCACCATAATTTGCAAATAAATTCTTTCCAAATCAGACCAATGTGATTTTCTGGATTTGTTTTCTCAATTTGTCTCTCATAGTTGAGGTCGACCTATGATGTCAATTACAGGAGATCTTTTTAAGTGGGAGAACTTGCACAATTGGTGCCTGACTAAATACTTTTTTTCCCCACTGTATATAGGGTAGCCTTTAGCACAAGGTGGAATAAATGAAAGTGGTTAATTCAAATGTCTCACCCTTTGAAGTTGTTCCACTTAAGAGGAGAATTTGTTGAAATTGTTTTTGCAATTGAACAGCATTTCCAGGTGGCCTTTAGTGGAAATAAATTACAATTTTACTGAAAAAGCAAGGGTCACCTGTAAATGCCGTCCAATTCCAAAAACAATTTCCACAAATTCACCTCTTCATAAATGGAACAACTTCAAGGGGTGAGACATTTCAATTAACCACTTTAATTTTTTCATCTTGTGCCAAGAGCCACAAATGTCTGATACATGTATGCGACATATCCAGATGAACGCTGCATTGGGACTGAAACGATCTTTACTTTGTAGGGATATATGTAGGGATTTTCCACTGCACATAAATCAAAGTACATAGGAAACCTTTAGTCTATCACAATATTTCCGACACGCAGCCCTTGCCCCAGCCTTAGGGTACATTGACGGACTATGCACAGTGGGTCTAGGGACTCTCAATATGTAAATATAATGCACAATAGTCCAAGGTGGGGGCCACACCGAATTTGTGTTCCATGACAGTCACAGTCCATAGTGACTTGAGACTGACACGTAACAAGAAGTGCATGGGATGAAACAGAAGCCACATGACTTTCTCAGAAGCGTTTGAGTAGAGTATACAAGAGGACCTTGCTACAGCTCTATCAGTGTACTCCTGGACCACACAATCTTTACGTTACCTTCAGTCATCTCCCGGTCAATAGGTGGAACATCGTCAGATATTGTAAAATCCAAGGTGGCGTCTGTAATCTCAACCATATCTTCATCGCTCGTGCTGCTGTGGAAACTGTTGAGGCTGGAGCGGCGGAATCCCTTGTTGTCCATCTCAGGTTTAACCTAAAATGGATTTACAGCAGTCATAAGCAGAAAACAACAAGACGCCACACATCAGAGAAAGGAGGATACCTGCAACTTATACCAGAGTGTAGGCATAGCTGCCTGGGAACAAAGTCCTAGTGCTTTGCTGTAGTCACACAATGCAAAGGTGCAGCACGACCTTCCCTCTAGCCGTCACTCCGCTCTACAGCCCGATCCCAGAAGAGTAATGAGAAGCAGACATGATGCAGACAAAGCTCCCAGCACTGACCAAGTTCAGAGGAAGGAAAGGCAGCTTCCTGCTTGCTGAGAAAACGCTGATGCAGGTTCCCCAGAAATGAGGGCTCAACAGATTTAAATGAAGACAACATTTCCAACTGAGTCACTCAGGCTTGCACCCTATGCAGTCACCGCCGGGGTCTTGGTTCCTCCTTCTTCAAATCATAACTTCCCAGTTCTCTTAGGCCACCTCCACACAGGACTGCTTTACTGTCACATTCATGATTCAGAATTGTCAAAATACAGACTGTAAATAATCCCCATAGACCTCAATAGATAATCTAAGCTGCTGCCTACACTGATCGGATTTCTAAAACGATGGTTTTGAGGGGAGAAAAAAAAAAAATGGGTGGAACTTTGCTATAATCTGGCGGAAAATGGCGAATTATAGTACTGTTCTACTGAATGCGGCGCTGGAAATCCAAAAATCGCGGTAAAAAGTCACGAGAAAAACGGACGAAAAAATGAAAATTGAGTGTAAAATATGGGTCGGATTCTGATTAGAATCGTTTGTAAAAGATTCCTGCACTAAGCAGGATGATTAATGTTAGAGACAACTGTATTTAAGGCTGATCAGTGCATCCTTACCATCGTGGGTGGCAGAGGATCCGTGGCCGTTATTGCCCAGGGGTCAGCACCTGCTATATGTGCTTGCGACCAATTGGCTTAGGCCATGTTCACACAGCATAATTGCGGAGCAGCCCACTGGCCCCATAGACATTCATCCTAGTGGCGCATATTCGCCGCTAGTAATTGACATGTCACTCATCTCCCCCGGCGGCGTATTGTACGCTCGGGGAGAGGAGGCGTAATGCATAGTTCTCTATGAGAACTGTGGATTACCGTAATTATCGGGACGTATCTCGGCCCATATTGAGCGCAGTACGGCGCAAAATACGGGCCGAAATACGTCCCAATTTCACCCGTGTGAACATAGCCTTCCTGTTTATGTTGTACGGGACTTACAAAAGCTCGTTAGTCGGCTGGAGTACGATTAGAAAACGGAAAAAAAAAACAAAAAAAAAACAGCCTACTCCCCTCCATGACGCTCCCGTTCCATACATCCTGGCTGCACAGTGCGTCCATCGTTCACGTGCTAGGTGCAGCCAATCACAGGCCACAACGTCACGTGCACATGGCCGCGCTGACGTGCGATTGGCTGAACACAGCACGAGAATGATGGACGTTCACGGTGCAGCCGGGATGTACGGGACAGAACGGGAGCGTCACGGAAGCTTTGTTTTCCTCTAATCATGCCCCATAGGACATACAAGCTTTTCTAAGTCCCAGACAACCCCTTTAATAACAGTATGCAATAAGCTCTCATGCTCCCTCTAGGGACAGCTGCAATTAAATTCTCTGCCAGCCCCCACTTCTGACCCATCCCGATACAGGTGTATGACTGCTGCGGTGGGTCCCCATGTTAGGAGGAAACAGAAAACGGAAATCCTGGACGTGTGGGACTCAGGAATCAAAGCAGAAGCAGTGGTGACAGCGAGTACTACTATTTTATAAGATTCTTCCAAGTGGCTGGACAACCCCATCACATGTTCATTACGCAGCAGGACTGTAGGCTACTCATAGCTGGGCACTAACAGAATGAATACAAAGCAGCTAATACACATAGCAGATAAATTACTCATACATTGTGACCTGAATAGATTTCTCAAACCACACGCTGATGATCACTCGATTTCTGCTGTGCATAGTGCATAAGTCCTTTCAATTCGGGTGTGGACAAATATTGTTGCTGCAGGAACGGCCGAGTGCAGCAGGGACAGCAGCTATATGGCCTGGGAGTGACTCAGTAAGGTCCTGGTAAGTGGTCACAGAAATCCCACAGCTGCTGGAGGAACTATAGGCTCAACACAGTGATCAGTTAGGTTCAAGTCTAGGGAATAATTGGCCAAGGTAGTACTTGGAAGTCTTGGTGATGCTCCTCCAACCAATGTCGGACGCTTCTAGCCGTATGACATGTTGCAATCAGGGAAGGGAAGGCAATCAGCATGTATGGGGGTATGTGACCAGCAAGGATGGATTCATACCTAAACCAGTGAATAATACCTTTCAGATGGGGAAGTAGGCCCAGTCACTGCCACGAAACATCCCCCAGACCATAACCACCAACTTGTGTTCTTCCAGCCATGGTTGCAGAGCGTTTGCTCTGATTTTTCTCGCCTGACACGTCAATGACCATCAGTTCAATGAAGAGAAAATCATGACTCTCTGCCTTCTCCAGTCGGCAGAGGTCTAATACTGATACTGCTGTAAAAATTGCCAACAAAGCAGCATCAGCAGAGAAGGTTTCAGAGGTGCAGTGATGTCTGCCCCGTGCCCTACATGCAGTAGGGTACGCTGAACTGTTGTGGTAACCCCCAGGGTCATTTTGGTGGCGAGCTGCTCCCCTATATGGTGTTTGGAGCCGAGGTTCACGTATCACACCAATAGCATGTGGTGCTCCAGTTTCCACATCACTTTGGCGGCATTTGTTCACTCATACACTTTCACCACAGCACAAACCGTTAATAGACTGCGCAGTTTTAGAAATGCTGCCATCATTGACCCAAAATCCTATTATCGCTTTCTGCAACTGCCCCCTTTTCCCATAACAGCAATGATGGATATGTGTGCAGACAGCCATTCACACACCTTATATAGCGACCAAGCCAGCTCATGACACAGGACTTCCTACTCTTGATGTCTGTAGCGTGCAGCTCATGAAGAAAGTGGTCATAATCATGTGACTCAATGGTGCATTTGTAAACAGTTTGCAATAAAGAGTATGTGAACCGGTAAGGTTTTTGCCACAATAATGGTAAAAAAAGATAATAATTTGAATACACCCTCAACACAACAAAACAATTGTATGTAATTTACAAAAGAGGTCCTGTGACATATCCCACCATGTCTGACAGTTATGTTCCCCTAACGAAATAATTCTGGAGAACCTCCTGTTCTGTTTCTGTGTTGTTCCTCTATTATTTCTTCTAGAAATGTAGCAGTCACTGACTGGACAAGGACAGAGGAAACCAGGACACTGCCCCAATTGGTAACACTCAGCTGAAAGACTGGTAATTAAGGGAACCCCACAACAAAGATCCAAGGAAAGATGCACCAGAATTGTTATTTGGTAGGGAACACTAGTATTGAATGGGATTAAATGGACATGACAGGAAAGGCCACGGGTCCTTTTTAAGCACCTCCACAGTGCAGGAAAAAAAAGTGAATCCCAGAATTGTGTAACCTGTAGCCCCTGCGTTCCCGCACCTACCGCCTCTTACCTCTTTAGCCTCTAAATATCCCCTGCAGCTACAATCTGCAAACTGCTGAGAAGGAATTTTGGATCATTTGTTGCCGCAAACGGGTTTCAGGACTATTTCTAGAAACAGTCATCTTGGGGTCATGGCAGTGCACATCAGTAGGGAAAAGATCCAAGACCTGGGTTGCACCACCCAATGTCTCTTTAGCTTAGATCAGGGGTCTTCAAACTGCAGCCCCCCAGCTATTGGGAAACTACAACTCCCATTATGCCCACTGTTATAGATTATATAAATGCATGATGGGAGTTGTAGCTTCCCAATAGCTGGGGGGGGCTGCAGTTTGAAGACCCCTGGCTTAGATCATAGACCAATGAGAAAACTGACTGAATTGTAGTAAACCAGCCCCCAAACTTGATGCTCCCCCAACCACACTTTACAGCTGGAATGAGGTTGTGGGGTTCTGTTGCAGGGTTCTTCATGCTCCAAATTGCTATAGGTTCCAATTCTGTCCTCCCAAGAACCATCCTCGTTTCAAGGATTTGTGTGCACCATGTTTTTGTCCTCCATCTTGGGTAAACATGGGATGATTTTACATGGCCCATTCCTATGCAAATACATTTGCCGTCTCTTTTCTATACAGTTTTGGAAACAATCAGGTGAATGGGATCATCCTATTTTGGAGCTTAGGCAAAATGTAACAGGAGACATGTAAAGTGGACATAGACTAAACGTTACACATGGGTCACAGTTTTTGAAAAAAGGCAAAGATGAGCCCTTCACTTTGGTGCATCTCAAAAACTTATAACAAAAAGATGCCTGTAATTCAAGTCAAATAGCGAAACCCATGTATTGTATAGACTATTTGTATATCAATCTTGGCAGATGATGCTCAGCTCTTAAGTAATCACCACAATAGAGGATAATATGTTATTACAAAGGGATCTGGATAAGTTGGAGGCCTGGGCAGAGAAATGGCAGATGAGGTTTAACACTGATAAATGCAAGGTTATGCACATGGGGAAGAGAAATCCATTACATGACTACATGTTAAATGGAAAAACACTGGGAAAAAGTGACATGGAGAAGACTTGGGAATCCTGGTGGACAGTAAACTGAATTGTAGCAACCAGTGTCAGGCAGCAGCTGCCAAGGCAAATAGGATCATGGGGTGCATTAAAAGGGGCATAGAGGCAAATGATGAGAACATTATTCTCCCATTATACAAGTCACTGGTTAGAAGACACATGGAATATTGTGTACAGTTTTGGGCACCAGTGCACAGGAAAGACGTTGTGGAGCTTGAACAGGTTCAAAGACGCGCAACAAAAATAATAAAAGCACTGGGTGGACTACAATACCCAGAAATATTAGGGTTATTTAGTTTAGAGAAAAGACGGCTTCGGGGGGGGGGGGATAATAAATATGTTTAAATATATTAAAGGTCAATATACAGATCTATATCCCAAGATCTATTTATACCCAGGACTGTATCCAGAACAAGGGGACATCCTCTACGTCTTGAGGAAAGAAAGTGTCTACATAAACATAGAAAGGGATTCTTTACTGTAAGAGCAGTGAGACTGTGGAACTCTCTGCCAGAGGAACTTGTCATGGTGAATTCACTAACAAAGTTCAAAGTTCTGGATGCATTTCTGGAGCGTAATAATATAACAAGTTATAGTGACCAGGATTCTGGAGAAGGTTGATCCAGGGATTTATTCTGATTGCCAGATTGGAGTCGGGAAGGAATTATTTTTCCCTAAAATGAGGACTGTTGGCTTCTACATCGCGAGGGTTTTGGATCAACACTATGGGCCACATATATGAAAACTGTCTAGGCCGAAAACTCACTTTGTTGTCCATAGCAACCAAAGGGCCCTGGACTGGAGTCAGTGCTTTAAGGGCCATCACACACAGACATATCCAGGCCACTCATGACACAGACACCTTCAGAAGCGTCTTACCTGGGGTAAAGAGAAAAAGGACTGGGCTGCTGCTCTGTGTCCAAACACCTGTTTTCACATTAAAGTAAATTTTGCATTTCATTTGGAAATCAAGGTCCCAGAGTCTGGAGGAAGAGTGGAGAGGCCACAATCCAAGTTGTTTTACGTTTACAGTCAGTGCAAGTTTGGGGAGCCATGTCATCTGCTTGTGTTGGGCCACTGTGATATATAGATGTATCACAGTGGACATGGCTCCCCCAAACCATCACCGACTGTGGAAACTTAAAACAACTTGGATTGTGGCATATATATTAGTCCAAGGTCAGCGGAGTCGTCTACTCGGACATTTTAGAGCACTTCATCCTTCCCCCGGCTGATTCTGATTTCATTTTCCAGCAGGACCTGGCACCTGTCCTCCTGCCAAAAGTGCCAATACCTGGTTTAATAACTGCGATATCACTGTGCTTGATTGGCCAGCAAACTCACCAGAACCTCACAAGGAATCTATGAGGAAAGACACCAGAGCCAACAATGCAAGGGCAATATCAAGGTAACCTGGCCTTCCATAGGGTTATGTTCACACAGTGCAATCACGGGCCCAACTATGGGGCATAATTGCAGTGCAAGTACGGCCTGCAACTGCGGTAAAATCATAGCACTGAGTGCTACAATAACCCTGTGTATACTGCATGCTGGGAGAAAGAAGTAACATGTCACTCCTTCCCGGCACGTAGAGTAATTGGGGGCAGCACAGAGCGCTGTGTATAGGAGCACACAGTACGCACTTCTGTACACCAGCCAAATGCTGTGTGAACTCACCCTAGCACCTCAGCAGTGCCACAGGCTGATCCCCTCAATACCACCACGTATTGATGAAGCAATCCATGCAAAAGGAGCCCTGACAAAGAACTGAGTGCAAGTACTGAACGTAGCTTGCAGGAGGCCAACATTTCAGTATTAGGCTATGTTCACACCCCACAATTACTCCAGAGTGTTCAGGAGCTCACACCTATTGGTGCGTATTCGTGCGATGCGGAGGAGGGGAGGGGGTCAGCCCCATAGACTGTCATTACTCGCGGCATGAATAAATGTCAATTATCTCCCCGTGCCTACAATACGATCGTATTGTACACACGGGGAGAGGAGGTGTAATCCATAGTTCTCTGAGAACTGTGGATTACCGTAATGATTGGGACGGATTTTGCCCGTATTAGAGCTCAGCACGCTCTCAATACGTGGCGAAATGCGTCCAAAAATAAGCCTTACAATTCATTTTGGGTTTTCATTAGAGCTGTAAAGCATAATCATCCACATAGAAAGAAATGCTTGAAATCTATCGCTCGGTGTGAGGGTCTGTACAAGATACGGGTTTCTCTATTTGACTTGAATTACGGACATAAATTAACTTTTTGATGAGCTAATTTTTTTGAGATGCACTAGAACGTATTATGCATGTGCACAATATACTTAAAAATAGGAAAAAAGCACCGTTGGCTACACACGTTTCTGAAGGTAGAAGTGTTGTGTTCTATCAAGTAGTGGTGTGGTACAGCGAAAAGAAAAAAAAATGGGTAGCAAATAGATGAATAAAATCACCATTTATTTGCATCCTTGGATGAATTTAAAAATCGAAATGGCATGGTATATACACCAGGAGATAAGGTGCCGGAAAATGAGATCGCCGACGTGTTTCTGGCACTAAGTGCCCTTAGTCATAGCAAAGGGCACTTGATTTCGATTTTTAAATGCATCCAAGTATGTAAATAAATGGTGATTTTATTTATCTGTTCGCTACCCATTTTTTTCTTTTCGCTGTACCACACCACTACTTATTTGTACTTGTGCATGCTGCTGGAGCAGGGGACGTGCGCTCATAGGTAGCGACTGCCTGGTATACAGGCGAGTGGACTTTTTTCTATTTTGTCTGCAGTCTGTTGTGTTCTATACCTTGCAAAATGTGACACTGGGCGTTTGTCTTCTATCAGATACACATGAACAAAATAGGCCAGCTGCAGCATCCTCCTGAACCTAGACCCATGTCCATCGACTCCCTGCCAGGCATAGAGAGAGGGCTTGTGTGATTAAACAGACCCTTTAGGATATGTTCACACGGAGTCTTGAGTCCGTGTGAATATCTGCTTTTCTGATGCGTCTCTGGGTCCATCTGAACGGACCCAAAGACGCATCTAACAATTAGCAGTGAGTTTATCACTGCCGGCAATGACAGACAGGCAGCGGCGTTCACATGAGAGATGTCATTTCTTGGATCACATCCGCAACACGGACCTGACAGGCGCGATGCAGACACGCAGCGGCGATCACTTACGTTGTCATTGCCGGCAGTGATAAACTCACTGCTAATTGTTAGATGCGTCTCTGGTTCCGTTCAGATGGATCCAGAGACGCATCAGAGAAGCGGATGTTCATACGGACGCAAGACGCCGAGTGAACATTACTTTCACAGCAGCGAACACGTCAACAAAGCCTTCACAATTTTCACAAACATCTGAACAAAGATCTTTTTTAATCTATAAACCTGTCTAAAATATATAAAACCTGTAGTTCTCCAGGAGCTTGGATCAAAGGAGATGCACACAGATGAGGAATAAGCCACCGGGTTCTATAGAGCACATCATGCTATCTGCAATACACCCTATTGGCCATTTATGGCCCTGTAAGTGGCACTTAAGATAAAAAACTGGCTGATCGTTATCATGGTGACAACCAGTCTTTCTTGTCACTCCAGCCATGGTACATATAAGGGTCTAGTCACAGGACCTCAGAGCCGGCGGGTAGTGGTGTGTAGTGTGCACGCAGCTGTACACCCGCAGCTTCAGGAGGATGTGCTGGTCAGCGCGACCCTCTGAGGCTCTCACCGACATTCATTCTCCACAGCGTAAAATCGCCGGGGTGAACTGGCATGTCCCATCTTTCCCCGGGTGTGTATTGTGCAGGTAATCAGCTGTCAATGAGAGCTATGAATTACCGTATTCTCGGCCCGCAATTCAGACGTATTGAAGCGCAGCTATGCGCTGAAGAACGGACCGAGAACACGTCGTGTGAATGTACTCTAAGGCCCGGTTCACACTGCTTATTGCCGACGTAATTGCGGGGACGGATTTCGCCGGCAATTACACCGGCCCCGTGCAGCGGGGGCGGGGCAGAGGACCAGCAGCTCGCCGGCCCCATAGACATGCATTATCCACGGCGCGGATTCCGCCGGTATGAGGAACATGTCACTTTCTCCCCGCTCGGCGAATACGGCGAGCGGGGAGGAGAGACGGAATCCATAGTTCTCTATGAAAACTGTGGATTACCGTAATGGAGGGGACGGATTTCAGCCGTATTGGAGCGCAGTACGGCTGAAATCCGTGCGAACGGCCCCTAAAGCACTGACTTGATCACAGACTAAAGCCTATGTCCAGAAAGGATCAGCAAGTGCATACCTCATCTATATCTGCAAGACTGATCTCTCTACAAGGACGCTCAGCTACAACAGTAACGCACTAGCCCCACATAGCAAACACTTGACTTGTATTTGTCTTCATTGCTCACTAGTTATCAGTTACTAGCATAGGAGAAAAACTGTAAAAAGCTTCATCCGGCATACCACGCTGCACATAATAAAAATGAGGAAACTAGTGCACCTGACAGAGAGCGCGCTGAGGGCTGCAACGCATAGATAGCCACTAAGGGCATGTTCACACAATGTAAGTGCGCTGCAATGCACCCCAAGTACACCAGGCAAATACAATAAAATTCAAGCACTCAGTGAGTGCTATGATAATTCGCCGTATCCCCCTGCACGTACCGTGCACCCATAAAAAGAAGGGACATAACTTCATTCAGACAATTACGCACAGGGGGACACAAGGCAGGGGCACTGTGCTGTTGAAAGTACATGCTGATGTGTAACACGCCATGTGAACCCGGCATAAGACAGCCCCTCTGCTTCCTCCATTCATAGACTGCAGGCACTGGATACAGAGACCACATCAAGACAGCCCTCTGCTCAACCCTATCAGGCACCATGTACAGAGTTGGTGTCACTGTGTAGATGGCCATGACAACAGGACCACCATAACCGCCGATCCTCGACAGCAGGCACCACATACAGAGAGTGCATGGGGGGCTCACAATGTGTGGATGACCATTAGGGCAGCCTCCCTGCTGCCTCCTTTCATAGGCTGAAGCACTGTTCTAAAGAGCACAAATGTTTGCAATGAGCAGATGACCCTTATAACAGTCCCTCTGCTCCCTCCAGTCATATAATGCAGGCACTGTAAGGGTATGAACATTCCCACTAAAAACAGTGGAATGGAGACCCCAAATATATTCTAAGAGGGGCACATATGGAAGCAAAAGCAAGGCTGGCGATCAGGTGTCAGTCTCCTCTAGACCCACAGCTACATGAAGCCGCCCCTGGCCAGAACCTTTCTATGAATGGCCGACCATATGGTACATGGACAGGCCACAGAGCCACTGACTGATCTGCTCAGAGAAGGGGCCGTGTGTGGGACCCTTCTCTGTGAGAGTCATATGCCCTAATAAAGCAGATCAGCAGGAGGAGACAATTCCTTCAAGAACCAGTCACCTCATAAAAGAAAAAAACACGGCGCAGACCGTATCCTCGCGCAGCCGACACTACACTGATGCCAGGCAATTGTCTTCTCCTACACGCTCCTGTGCCCACACAAACGGGGCAACTTATTTTGGTGACTGATCTGCAAATGAGGTCAAGTAGGAGAAAAAGGCATCTAAGTGTGCGTCTGCTGTGGACCAGAACTATCTGACCAAGTCCAACCAGGGTGTGTTTACAAGGCTGACAGATACGGCGGAAAAATTAAAAAGGTAATCCCCTCAGATTTCCGCTGCCGTTTTGGAAGTGGATGAGTCCAATTCCGATGTCACCACCAGGTCTCAGCTGCCCGTCCCGATTCCGTATCAGAAGTGACGCCACTTTTTTTTCCCGCATCAGTGTTTCTGAAGCTACACACAAATATGCACCCTCCCACCATCAGCGCCCCTACAGCTACACCCGGACCGTCCGGGCCCCTACGGCCGCGCGCCAGCCCTCCGGGGCCCTACGGCCGCGCGCCAGCCCTCCGGGGCCCTACAGCTGCACAAGGACTGTCCCGGCCTCGCCATCCCTACAGCTGCACACAGACAATTTTTGTTTCATGCCACATACAAGAAGTATCCAGCACTTGTGCTTTCTAAAGCTGCTGGGACAGATCTGACTGTAATGCATGAAGCAGTGGCCTCCGGGCTGCCGCTTACCTCCTGGCTGCTCTACCTGTGGCTCAGCAATGCCTCATAACTGGAGCAAACGCCAGAACCTACAGAGGAGCAAAGACAAGGATTACTCAGAGCCCGGAAGCAGCAGTGCCCACTAACCATGCACCAACACTATCCGGCCATGGTGAGCGCAGAGCCCCACACACTGCGGACACATGCCAGCCCCCAGGACACCTATACAGTACACACATCCTGCACTCACCTCCTCAGCCAGAGAAGCAACTATAACACGTGACCCGCCCGCACCAACCAGAGGGCTAGCCCTCTGTCAGGCTGCGCGGCTCCGCCCATAGCTACGTCACCTCACCAGGTGACGGATTGCGAAAGGCGTCCTTATCACTAGAGGCCGCACTGCTTCCCGTGCGTCTACTACGTCACTGATGCTTAGCTGTCTTTACTTTGTGGACTTCGCAAAAAATGGCTTCCTGCCTGCGGCTTCTATGGGAAAGGTGACTCAGTATCAGGCGCGTCGGCTGCTTGTGAGTAATATTTTAAAGGGAACGCCTCTACTTCCGTGGTGAGTGTCCTGTCAGTGGTGAGAGCTTGTGGGCGGGCCGGAGCTGAGCGCTCTTCAGACGGTGGCTGGCAGGGATGTTTCCTATTAGGGCTGTCATTGGACCTCTGCCATTTTAATGCTATGGAAAAGCTTATATGAGATGGAGGCGTCTTAACCAGAAGAATGTACAGGAGGATGAGAGGGACGTACATAGGGTGTGGTGTCCGCTCTGTTCTGTAGATCTCCATGGAAATACGTATCAGAGATTCCAGGACCACCTCCATACAGTGATAGTGTCTGCTCCCCCCCCTCCCTCCGGTCAAGAGAGTCTGCTGCCCCTCTATACAGTCTGCTTCCCCCTCCCTCCCAGTCAAGAGAGTCTGCTCCCCCTTCCTCCATCAAGAGATGTCTGCTCCCCCTCCCTCCCGTCAAGAGAGTCTGCTACCCCTCCTCCAGTCAAGAGAGCCCTGCTTCCCCCTCCCTCCAGTCAAGAGAGTCTGCTTCCCCCTCCCTCCAGTCAAGAGAGTCTGCTCCCCCTCTCGCGTCCCTAAACATCGCTCCCCCCTCCGGCTCCCAACGGCCTGCTCGCCAGCCCTCCGGCCCTCACGGCCTGCTCCCCAGCCCTCCGGGGCCCTACAGCCTGCACAAGGACTGTCCCGCCTCACCATCCCAACAGCTGCCCCCCCAGCAATAGTTTGTTTCATGCCACATACAAGAAGATCAGCACTTTGCTTCATCAAAAGCTGCTGGGCACAGATCTGACCAGTAAGATGAAGCTGCCTCCGCTGCCGCTCCTCCTGGCTGCTCACCTGTGGCCAGCAATGCCTCATAACTGGAGCCAACGCCAGACCTCAGAGGAGCAAAGACAAGATCACTCAAGCCCGGAAGCAGCAGTGCCATATCCATGCACCAACACTATCCGTCCATGTGAGCGCAGAGCCCCACCACTGCGGACAATCCAGCCCCCCATGACACCTATACCAGTACAACAATCTGCACTCACCTCCCTCAGCCAGAGAGCACTATAACACGTGACCCCCCGCCCAACCAAGGGCTAGCCCTCTGTCAGGTCTGCTCGCGCTCCGCCCATCAAGCACGTCCCCTCACCAGTCACGGATGCGAAAGGTCGCTCCTTATCAAAGAGGCCGCACTGCTCCCCCCTGCGTCTACTACGTCATGATGCTAGCTTCTTTCACTTTGTGGACTTCGCAAAAATGTTGCTTCCCTGCCTCGGCTTCTAGGGAAAGGTTGACCCTCCTCATCAGGCGGTCGGCTCTCTGTGAGTAATAATTTAATGTAACCCTCCTCACTCCGTGGTGAGTGCCCCCTCTCAGTGAGAGAGCTGTCGGCGGGCCCCAGCTGAGAGTCTTCAGACGGTGCTGGCAGGATGTTCTCCCCTAGTAGGAGCTGTCATTGCCTCCTGCCATTTAATGTATGGAATAAGCTCTCTAGTAGATGGAGCGTCCTTACCAGAAGAATGTACAGAGGTGAGAGAGGAGTACATAGGGTGTCGGTTCCCCTCTGTTCAGTAGATTCTCCCCATGCAAATACGTATCAGAGATTCCCGGACCACCTCCATACAGTGAGTGTCTGCTCCCCCCCTCCCTCCGGTCAAGAGAGTCTGCTCCCCTCATATCAGAGTCTGCTCCCCCCTCCCACCAGTCAAGAGAGTCTGCTGCCCCCTCCTCATCACAGAGTCTGCTCCCTCCTCCCTCCAGTCAAGAGAGTCTGCTTCCCTCCCTCCAGTCAAGAGAGTCTGCTCCCCCCTCCCTCCAGTCAAGAGAGTCTGCTACCCCCTCCCTCCAGTCAAGAGAGTCTGCTCCCCCTTCCTCCTCCAGTCAAGAGAGTCTGCTCCCCCCTCCTCCAGTCAAGAGAGTCTGCTCCCCCCTCCCTCCAGTCAAAAGAGTCTGCTCCCCCTCTCCTCCAGTGAAGAGAGTCTGCTCCCCCTCCCTCCAGTGAAGAGAGTCTGCTCCCCCCTCCCTCCAGTCAAGAGAGGCTGCTCCCCCTCCTCACCAGGCAAGAGAGTCAGCTCCCCCCTCCTCCAGTCAAGAGAGTCTGCTCCCCCCTCCCTCCAGTCAAGAGAGTCTGCTCCCCCTCCCTCCAGTCAAGAGAGTCTGCTCCCCCTCCCTCCAGTCAAGAGAGTCTGCTCCCCCTCCCTCCAGTCAAGAGAGTCTGCTCCCCCCTCTCTCCAGTCAAGAGAGTCTGCTCCCCCCTCTCTCCAGTCAAGAGAGTCTGCTCCCCCTCCCTCCAGTCAAGAGAGTCTGCTCCCCCTCCTCCAGTCAAAAGAGTCTGCTCCCCCCTCCTCCAGTAAGAGAGTCTGCTCCCCCTCCCTCCAGTCAAGAGAGTCTGCTCCCCAGCCCTCCAGTCAAGAGAGTCTGCTCCCCAGCCCTCCAGTCAAGAGAGTCTGCTGCCCCCTCCCTCCAGTCAAGAGAGTCTGCTCCCCCTCCCTCCAGTCAAGAGAGTCTGCTCCCCCTCCCTCCAGTCAAGAGAGTCTGCTATCCCTCTGTCAGGAAAAGCCCGCGCCGGCCCACTCGACTTGGGGTGTATTGAGACATCGCACTCCCCCTAGGGGTGCACGTGGTCAGCCAGATACTGCTTCACCGTTAGCCAATGTCCGCACGGGGACCCAGGGTGTGCGAGAGGACACCCTCCTGGCCCACGACCCTGAATGGCTGGGAGAGATTTGTTTACCCACACTGGTTAAACAAAGTTCTGCCAGTCAGATAAGCTGCCACCAGTTTCTAGTTTGGTTATAAGACCGGTCCGTTACCGACTTATAACAAGGCCAGGAACCATCCTTGGGGTAGCTATATATTATAAACTAAGTAATAGGCGTGTGAGGCCGATGATCAAGACAACAGATTAGATCAGATTAAAGTTTATAAATGTAATTCTCCTTGGAGGGCGCACTAGACAGATAATATGTACAGAATGATAATATATACAGGTAGGAGTCAGAGGTGCAAATTTAAGTATGGTTACAGACAAAGGCAGTAAGATGTGTCCAGTTAAATGAGCTTGGCTTGGTGCTGTGCCCACATGGGGGGCTGATGTGGCCCTGCGCTGCGTGGATGCTTCTGGAATTGCTGATGTCAGGTACCCCCCTCCTGAATGCAACACTGGGCACATCTGGGTTCCCTGGTAGCCTCACGCTACAGCAAGTCCATCCCGCTTTGTGGTGGGCTCTGGTGAATACCGGGGGCTACTTAGACTCCGCTCCCTGGCGTGGCTTAACTATCATCACTTGCGGTGGTCCAGCGAATCCACCGACCCCTTACAGTACAGTCTGGCCATGGATTCCGCCAGGGTACCTCTGCCCGAACTCCGGGACGTTACGACGGCCGTCGACCAGCTTGCGGCCGTGATGCAGAACCTAGCGGCCCGTCTACCTCTGCCTGCGGCTGCTGCCGCCACGCCAGCACCAGTTGCTCCTGCAGCCATGGCTCTCCTGCTCCAGCACCGGGACTTCTCTGCATCTGCCGCTCCCTTCACGTTATGATGGAGACCCAAAGAAGTGCAGAGGCTTCATCAGTTAATGCTCAATCCACATTGAGATGTTGGGGCATCAATTCCCTATCGAGCGGGCTAAGATGGCCTTCATAATTAGCCTCCTAACGGGCGAAGCTCTGGCCTGGGCCACTCCGCTATGGGACCGAGGAGATCCTCTGACTGCTAATCTCCAAGCTTTCATCCAGGGGTTCCGCACCGTCTTTGAGGAACCTGGCCGCACCACCTCTGCGGCGGCAGCTCTGCTCCATCTCCGTCAGGGCGACTCTACGGTGGGTCAGTACTCCGTGCAGTTCCGCACCTTAGCCTCTGAATTGGACTGGAACAATGAGGTGCTGGTGGCAACCTTCTGGCAAGGCCTCTCTGGGCGCATCAAAGAGGAGCTCGCTGGTCGGGACCTGCCTTCCACTCTGGACAAACTGATTTGGTTGGCCACCCGAATCGACATACGGTTCGCTGAGAGACAACAAGAGATTTGCCTCCAACGGGAAATCACCCGACCACGCCGGCTACCTGGTCTGGCTCCCGTTTTTCAACGACCTCCACATCCTCCGCCAATCGTTCCTGAGGACAAACCCATGCAGGTCGAGAGACCCCACCTGACCCAGGAAGAACGCTTGCAGCGTCGTCAGAAGTAGCTATGTTTCTACTGTGGCGGTTCTGGCCACTTCATTGGCGACTGTCCAGTACTTTCGGGAAACTCCCGCACCTAGGGCTCGCAGGAGAGGCATCCCTAGGTGTCAGTGCGGCCTCTCTCCGTCTGACCATTCCCGTACTCTGTGGCATTTCGCCGGACAGCACCTTCCAAGTCACCGCCTTCCTTGATTCAGAGTCCGCTGGAAATTTTATCAGCCACGCGCTGGTATCCAAGTTTCGTCTCCCGGTGACCCCTCTGCAGAAGCACATGTTCGTCTCCTCTGTCAGCGGCGAATGCCTCAAGGATGCTATTTGGTTCTGCACTGCGCCTCTCACCTTGCAGATTGGCGCTCTACACAAAGAGACTCTGAAACTTCTCGTTCTGCCTTGCTCCTCTTCTTAAATCCTCCTGGGCCTTCTGTGGTTGCAAGAGCATGCACCGACTCTGGACTGGAAAACTGGCGACATTGTCCATTGGGGGCCTGCGTGCCACTCGCGATGCCTCTCTGTAATCCGTCCTGCTCCATGTTCTGCCTCTATTAAGCCTGCAAAGCCTCTGCCAGGTCTGCCCACTCCTTACCAGAACTTTGCCTACGTCTTTTCCGAAAGACAGGCTGAAACTCTTCCTCCGCATCGGCCGTTCGACTGTCCTATTGACCTGCAACCCGGTACTACTCCTCCTCAAGACAGAGTCTACCCTCTTTCAGTTCCGGAAACCAAGGCGATGTCGGAGTATATTCAGGAGAATCTCCGTAAAGGCTTTATACGTAAGTCCTCGCCGCCTGTGGGGGCTGGATTCTTCTTTGTCGGGAAAAAAGATGGAACTCTCCGGCCCTGTATCGATTATCGTGGACTAAATAAAATCGCCATAAAAAAAAAAAATCGATACCCCCTGCCTCTGATCTCGGAACTGTTTGATTGCCTATGGGGCGCAACGATTTTTTCCAAGTTGGACTTACGCTGAGCATACAACTTGATTCGTATCCGGGAAGGCGACGAATGGAAGACGGCCTTTAATACCCGTGATGGCCACTTCGAATATCTTGTCATGCCATTCGGCCTCTGCAACGCTCCGGCGGTGTTCCAGAACTTCGTCAACGAGATCTTCCGCGACCTTCTCTACGTCTGTGTCATTGTCTATCTGGACGACATTTTAATCTTCTCTCCAGATCTTGAGACTCACTGCCACCACATCTGCCAGGTGCTCAGACGTCTCCGCACCCACCAGCTTTATGCCAAACTGGAGAAATGCCTGTTTAACGCACCTCGCTGCCCTTCTTAGGGTAAATCGTTTCGGAACAAGGTCTCCAGATGGATCCCTCC
This sequence comes from Phyllomedusa bahiana, assembly GCA_025379985.1. Classification (NCBI taxonomy): domain Eukaryota; kingdom Metazoa; phylum Chordata; class Amphibia; order Anura; family Hylidae; genus Phyllomedusa; species Phyllomedusa bahiana. The sequence continues at coordinate 3,482 of JAODAL010002772.1, read as the reverse complement.
AAGCTGTCAGCGGTCATGCAGTGGGTCTCAGGTCCATCCAGCGCTTCTTGGGGTTCGCGAACTATTACAGACAGTTCATCCCGCAATTCTCCACGCTGGTGGCCCCACTGGTAGCCCTCACCAAGAAGAATGCTAACCCCAAATCCTGGCCTCCCGAAGCCCAGGAAGCCTTTAATCATCTTAAAGCAGCATTCGTTTTTGCTCCTGTTCTGTCTCACCCGGACCCACAGCGTCCATTTGTCCTAGAAGTGGACGCTTCCTAAATAGGTCCCGGGTGCGTCCTTTTCAAAAGTCCCCCTCGGAGTTTCCCGTACTTTTTTGGGCTTCTTTTTCCAAGACCTTCACTCCTGGGAATTACACACAATCGGGATCGTGAAAATGGCCCCAAAAAAAGTTAGCCCTGGAAAGAAGCGTCCCCTGTTGGAGGGGCTCACCAACCCATTGAATCTTCCCTAGTGTTGAGCGATTACGTTGGCCACGAATCGGCGATGGCGATAGTCGGGGCCATCATCGAAAAGATACCGGGAATTTTAGATTTGATGGACCATTAAATTTATGGGAAGCAACAACACCTTCATTCTTACACCAAAAGGGCTGGAGAAGCTGGAATTAACATCCACAACAGTGAATGGTTGTGCTACATCTTATGCAACACACTTAGGTTTATAAAACCACAGAAAAAAAATCACACCCCATTCATACCCCTTCTTGCACCAAAACAGAGCCTTAAACCTGCTGCCCCCACAAATTAAAAAAGGGCCCAGAAGCAGTATATTTAACCACATTGTACTTAAACGGGAAAAGAATACCCTGTTCTAAACGCAGCAGGGCCCCCCAAAACCCTTGCATGACCCCCAGTTTTAAAAAATGCCAAAAAAGACTCTTTCAAACACCTTTTTATTGAACTGGAATTAAATAATCTTCCTTTACCGCAGTATGACCTTAAAAATGTCTACCCACGATTAAAAAGTGCGGGAAAAGGAGTCTTTCAACCACCATTTTAGTTTCCTGGCCCTGACCTTACCCCCTGGGCCCCAGCATGAGCCCCCCCCGCATGACCCCAATTAAAAAAGGGCCCGGAAAAAAGGGGTCTTTTTTAACCACCATTTTTGTTTCACGGACAAATTTCTGTCCTTTTCCTGGGTAGCGCTTGCCCCTCCGTTGAGGGGACCAATTTAGTTCACTTGGAAATACGGGGGTTAACGCTCCTGTTACACCCAGGGGACCTGTTTCTTGGCATTCTTTTTTTCATTTTTCTCAACGTGCTGGGGAAAATTTTCTCGTACTTTGTTCTTTCCCCTGCTCCATACTCCCTGTCCCCCTGAATAACCACATCTGGTCAAGTTTTCCTGTACCCCCCTTGTACAATTCAGAGGGAAATTTTTTTACCAGCTTTTTGTAATGCCGTTTTTTTTAGTGTTTTAATTCTAGAAAACAATTTTTAAAATAGGTTTGGAATCCCACCAGTCTTTTTTTTCCTTTTTTTTTAGTTGTTTAAAAGGGTTGTCTCAATAAGGGGTTGATAGCTATGTTAAAATCTTGCAAAAAAATCATTTTGCAATATTTTCCATTAACGTGTCCTACCCATTCCTTTTTACAGCACCATCACCCTTGAGCCCCTCTTGACAAATTTGGGAAAACAAATGTCTGTTAGAAACAACATTTTTTTTATAAAGACCTTACATGCTGCATGTCACAGCAAAATTCCCCCAAAAGTTCAAAGCATGACCCATGAGCCCTTTTGACAATTTTTGAAAACAAATGTCTGTTAGAAAAAAAATTTTTTTTATAATGGGGCCTGTAGTAAGCTGCATTTCAAAAACGCATGACCCAAAAAATTATAAATATATTTTTCACCACTATTAAAAATTGTGAGGGGGAGAAAGCCAATTAAAAGCCACATTTTTGTTCCCAAAGGACCATAATTATAGCTGTATCTCACAGCAAAATGACCTAAAACCACTGACAATGCGAAAACTTCTAAAGATAAAGTGAGTAAATGGAATACGGTGTTGTCATAAAACCCTTTGGGTGTCTTTTACAGTCTCCTCACAGCAAAACCCAGCAAATGAACTGTTGGGAAAAGAGAAAAAATTGCAGTAAAAAATGATCATTTTAAAAAACATTTCAAGAGGGCCATTTCTGTTTGAAGAGGAATGTGAAGTAGACCGGCAACTAATCGGTGACCTCGGCAATTGGAGCCACAACATCATCAGAGATCCATGCCTGATTCATGGACAGGACAACACCTCTATGGCGTGGCGAGCGAGCTCGGGCCTTCCCCCCCCGATGCCATTTTGGAAAACCCAGAATTCTATTGGGTCCGGAACACATCAAAAACATCGGTGTTGAGACGCAGATAGTCGTGCACCATGATCTTAAGCTGGTCTCTGGGTGTTGGATGTGTGCCCTGTATTGCATGCTTTGGTGAGGTTGGTAAATAAAGATTGCCAGAGGTCACCCATTAGGCTTCTGCCACCTTTGGGGCCTGCTGCTGCCCATAAGCTACTTGGCACTCTACTGCTGGGCCACGTCGCTGATGTTGTTCCACCGTGACATTTGGGGAACGTGAAGCAGACGCAACAGATGTCCCCCAGTTGATCAATCAGCAAGGTCTCCCCTTTCCCTGCATTTTACTCTCTATTTGGGTGGGGTGGAAGAAAGTGCTCAGTTTTGTTTTGTACCGGGATCCAGGAGGGGTGCCACCCGTAACTGTTTGTTCATTTTGATGCCTTAATGCGAGGATCATTTGGGGAAATGGAGCATCCAAGCACTCATGTGAGAGATGGAGCCTTGATTTCCCAAGCCTCTGGGTCGAGGGGCACTACCAAACTGATCTTCCTCATCTTCCTCCTCCACCCTGAGAGCTGATGCGCCACCTTGCACTAGCTCTGGACCCCGAACCACTGCCTAATGAAGACCAATGAAATTGTGAAACTGTCGGGCCTTGTGGATTGACAGGAGAGAAAGGGGTCCGTGTCCGCATCTGTGTCCGTCTCCTCCTCCGTCGCTGGCGGGACCTGTTGTTTCCCGAGTGTCCAACGATCGTTCCAGAACTTAAATACCACAATGCTCATGCTGACAAGGGCATTGTCCGCACTGACCATTTTGGTGGCTTTCTTCAAAACTGGCAAGGATGGTGCAGAGCTCTTTCACCTGCCTCCACTCTCGGGGGCTCAACACCCCGAGGTCTGCACCGCATGCTTGTCAGGCCATGTGTCAAATTCGTACTGCGTAATGCATTGCGTGCTTGCCACAATCGCTGGAGCATGTGGAGGGTGGAATTCCACGTGTTGCCCACGTGAACAATGAGACGGTTGACGGGGAGGCCGAGCTGACGCTGCAACGCAGCCAGGGGACGAAGCAGGGTGCGAACGGCGGGAAGGGAACTTAGACTTTGAGCCTTCCTCAGAGGGAGTCCGACCCGGTAGCCTTTAGAAATTTCTGGACGAAAAGGGTTTATACATGGCCAGCAAAGGGAT